>CAJVRN010000237.1:2902500-3315000 GCA_911728415.1 Lagocephalus sceleratus | reverse complement strand
CTAAAACTCTGCTTTACTGCTCTGCCCAATCTCAAGAAGAATTTGTTTGCAGGAAACCACAGGGAGAGGTCAAAACGACAACTGCGGGAGTTGTGATTGGCTTTGTGGGATTGCCGCCTACAGGTGAAGCAATGAGGGGGAGCCGCGCCACGGCTCCTTAGGGCGACTTCACGACCAGTGACTCCAGTACCTTGCAGTGGGTGGAGCTTATTGGGATGCCCACATTTGATGCAACAAGCACTGTTAGCGCACTCATTACTTCAATGCAAAATCCGCTGTAGAGACAGACGAGTGGAGAGACAGAGAGATGGAAGAGGGGTGTGAAAAATAGTGGAAAACACACACGTGACGAGGGGGGGGGGCGGTTGAGGGGGGAGCAGGCTTGTGGCTCGGGTGGAGGGAGCCAAGCACACAGGAGGGTGCAGGGGCCACACAGCAAACCATGCCAGTTGCTGGAGAAAAAATAAATATGGAAGAGCTGGTGGGAATGAAGCAGAGAATGAGACACGGTGCCGACAGAGGGCCAGGAGGGGTCCGGTACGTCCTCCAGGTCGGCTCAGATGTTCCTGTAAACAACAAGGGGAGGGGGGGGGCTCCACGCTGCCTCCAGATGAGCAGAGCGCTTGGATTGTTTGTGAAATCTAACGTCTGAGGGAAACGATGGGGGGAAAAAAAATCCAAATACGTGAGGGGGAATTTTGGGATTACTCAGGTCACCACTGCAGAGACAAGTGGATCTTTTCGAAAGCGATGCTCCGAGAGGCAGCGTGAGCTCCCCCGTCCCCCACTGAGGCCTGTAAAAGAGGAAGGGAGGGAGGGGGGGGGCGTGAGGAGGCCGTCTGCTGGGGCCGCTCAGTCATACCTTGCAGTGGGTGGTACTGACAGGGATTCCGATATTGGAAGCCAACACGACTGTGAGTGCAGAAGCCAGTTCAATAGTGAATCCACTGTGGAGGGAGGGGGGGAGGGAGAGGGGGAGAGGAACGTCGAGAAGACATCAGTCACTGCAGCGCCCGGGAGCGCGGCGGGTTTTCAATGAAGTCAGAAACTGTATGACCACTGACGCGAGACAAAGGCCTTTCAGTCACATGACAATGCGGTCACGCTCGTGTCGCACAATCGGGCACAGTCAGCGAACGAAAACCAGGAAGGCGATGAGAAAACTAGAGGAACGAACCTCCCTCGAACCGGTGGCGATTTGTCTTTGTCGAGTGGGGAAACAAAGCTTTGCTTGTTACTTATTACTGTTTTATGCGCCTGCGGGGCTGCGCATTTCACCGGTCGGCGCATTCGTGGGATCCGTTCACGCTCGCCAGACTGGGAGAGGGGTAAAACAACTACCTGTCCCACGGAGGTCGCATTAATGCGTGCAGAGGACCTCGTCCCCGTAGGAAAAGAGTTTGGACAAGCAGAAAACCAGGACAATGACAAAGAAGCAGCCACACACACAAACACACACACACACACATTACACACACGTTACACACACACTATACACACATTACACACACACGCACGCACACACAGACACACAGACACACACACACACACACACACACACACACACTGTTTTGTCAGACTGAAACACTGGAGGACAGAAAGGGCCTTTAGAGCAGAGAACCAGAGCAAATTCGTCTTTGAGTTCAGGCAAAAGATTGAGCTGATGATTTATACAGCGAGAAGGAAGCCACAGAAAAGCGGGCAGACCTGAATAACACACACACACACACACACACACACACACACACACACACACACACACACACACACTAACACACACACTGAAGCAACTAGCAGAAACCTGTTCGCCTATTCTCAGTAAACCAGGTTTGCGCGACGGCCCTGTGAGTTCACACACGTGCGCGCAGGACGAGTCTGCTGCAGAGCGACCTGTGGGCTCTCTCTCCCGACCACGTGCCGCGTGCACGCGGCCGGTCCCGCCGGCTGGACGGAGGAGACGGGGAGGCGGGGTCGGCCGAGCTCAAGGACAGAGGAGCAGCGGGAGGTGGGATGGAGGTCCAAAAGATTCCCGATTTACAGATGGGAAAACCGCTTCCTTCCACGCGAAGGTGACCTTCGGCTGCAGATGTTTACGACTGCACCAGAGATCTCGTTTGCACGAGCGCCTTGGCTAGCGCGAGGAGTCAGCAATACATTGCTCCCGCCAGCGAGAGGCTCGTTGGTGCACCGAAGACGCGGCTTATTTACTATAAACGAGCGTTTATCCCGTACATCGTTGCTCAGGCCTGTTCCTGAGCCGACGTGTGGCCACTCACCCCAGGAGCAGGACGACTCCGGTCTGTGGTCACGTTGAAGCTTTTCAGAACCAGGTTGACCTCCGACACACACACACACACACACACACACACACACACACACTCACACATGGTCTCTCTCTCACCTTGAAGGGGTGATGGGCGTCAGGTCTTTGCCCATGGTCTGAATGACGCGCCGTCCCCACACCCACAGGCCGGCGCAGATTCCCACGCCTCCGTAAAAAAGGAGCCACACGGGAGTGGCGGCGTCCTGCATGACTCCACCCTGGTCGTAGATCATCCACAGGGCCACCAGGGGGCCAATGGCATTGCTGCAGGAGGGAGGGGGGGCAGGGGCGCCGGTTAAGCTATGAAGGACCCTTCAATCGCAACAACGAGGAAGAGGAAGTACCTGACGTCGTTGCCTCCGTGGGCGAAGGAGCCAAAGCAGGCGGTGAGGATCTGCAGGAAGTGGAAAAGCTGGAAGACCTCAGGCTTGTCCTTCTCCTCGTGGTCCTCCTCCACCAGGTCATCCAGAGGCCCTGGGGCCGGAGCGCCCTCTTCCTCCACCCCCTCCAGCTCCGTGGCGAGCTTCATCTCCACCCCGCCCTCCTCCGCCTCGATCTCGGCCTCCGCCACGGCGTTGCAGTACGAGGAGTAGCTGTCGTAGCGTATCCGCTTCTTGGTGTAGGACACGCTGTTGCTCCGGTACCCCCGCTCGCCCACCAGCTTCTCGCTGTCGTCGTGCGACTCCGAGCGAGCGATGGGCTGCACGGGCATGCCGCATATGGCCGCCGTGTAGCAGGTGTAGCTGTTGTTGCGGCGCAGCAGGCGGTAGTTGTTGTCCGCCTGGCCCGCGTTGGAGCCCGAGCGGTCATCGTCCATGCGGCCCAGGTGGATCTTGTGGAGCAGGTCCTTGTAGAGGCCGGAGTCCTTGTGGACCGTGTGGTAGACCTGCCCGTCGCTGCGCATCTGCCCGTCGAAGCTGAAGGTGCCGTTTGTGACGGGCGACTTCAGGCAGCCGTTGGTCATCGAGTGCGTCCGGCCTGAAGGACAGAGGACGAGGTGGGGGGGGAGGTGAAGAGGCCTGAAACTATTTCAACGGCAACGCTCCGCACTCACCGTACACCCTGCCGTTCGGCAGGACCGTGCCTCCGTTGGCCTGGTTGGAGAGCTCGCCGCTGGAGTCGCGGGTGCTCCGATCACCGCCCCCGGTGAGCGGCACCACCGCCTCGTCCGTCCCCTTGGCCCCCGGGAGCTCTTTGAACACAGGGCTCTCCTCCTCCTCCTCGGGAATCTTGTCCAGGACCTCATCGGAGATGCGGGACAAGGCCTGCTCCTTTCTCAGGCGACCTGGCCAAAGAGAGAACAGTGGGAATGAGTCACCGACTCGTCGGCTACGCACTAGCGACTTTACACACACACACACACTCACTCACACTCACAACACATTCGACCCTGTCAGCTGATCATAACTAATCCCAGTGCTGATAAGCCCGATGCCTCCATCCCCCTGGAAAACAGCCCCCAAGGGCAAACAAGCACCCCGCCCCCGTCTGGCGACCAGTCACATCAAAACATAACAACAGCCCCCCCCCGCCGTACCCCCCGTGGACCCTCGGAGCAAACATATCAAGGCGGGCGGGCGGGGGTCGGCAGCAGCCTCGAGCGTGCGGGAGCCCGTTCCTGCCTCAGCCCCTGGGTGCTGACATTAATTAAACGGCGGGAGCGACGACTGTCTCTGCTGCTTTTATTGCACCGTTTTGGGACTCCCAACGATGTCGCTGCCCTGCATTAGCCTTAAAGGGACAGCAGAAGCAAACGCAAAGACAACAATGAACCTTTACTAATTACACTGAAATGACTAATGACTAACGGTTGCATCAAATTAGAACGAATGATTAATTGTTCGTTTATTATGGAGCCTTGAACAGTTGCAGAATAGAACAATGAGGTCTCAAATATAAAACCTCCCGGTCTTCACAGTGTTACTTTTTCATGTGTCTTTTGCTTTATGACTGTTTTATGATTGTCTATTTGGCTTCTGGCAGGTTTTCCCATGAAAGAAAGATTTTCCTACCATTAACTAAAAGCTTCTATACCAGCGGCAGCGATCCCAAAAATGGAATCTAAGAAGGATTCTGGAGTTGACTGTTGTTTTTCTTGACTTTGTGAAGGTATACACATTCACACACCTTGTACTTCTGTTTTTGTGAGGAGCTTCATGGACATAATGTATTACCCAGCCCCTCGCCCTCACCATAACCATCCCAACTAACCCCTGACCCTAAACCTGATCTAAACCCAACTCTAACAGAACGTCTTCCAAAAATATCCTCACTTAGACAGTAGAATGAAGATTTTATTACTCAGTATGCAAGTATGATAATACACACACACACACACACACACACAGATACGTACTTGCTATTTTCCTCCTCATCCACGGACAGACAAACACCCAGACCACACCGGCACAGACCAGAGACTCGGCCAGCGTGATGAGGAAGATGGCCCACATCGGCAGCATCTCTAATCCGAGCACTACAGGTGATGAAGGACACGAGGGTCTGATCAGAATAATGGTCACGACGGCAGCAGCTCCAGGCAGGGAAACTCACAGGGAGCTCCAGTGTACAGGATGGAGAACGTGTTGATCCCGATGGTGGTGGCGTAGAAGAGGGGCAGCGCCCGCAGCCCGTTGGGAACGGAGTCATCCTGGAAGAGATTTGTTTTTTTTGTTATTCCAGACAAAGCCATGTGATCCAGAACCACCGTTATCACCGGTATAAATTCCTGTCGTCAAACACAACCATGTTGCTGACTCCATTAGTCAACCACCTTGTTTATCTGCTGGTTCATCTAACTTCCTCATACTTCTTTTCCCCGAGGGATCAAACAGGTGACCTCAGCACACACTAAAGGAAAGCGAGTGGATTACCAGCTTTAAAAAGATTATTTCACTTCAATCACTTTTCTCCCTTCAAATCATGCGACCGGTCAAAGAAGAGGTGCCTTTCACTGAAAGGTTTAGGTCAAAGGGGGTAGGAATATTGAAAACAGATAAAGACATGCGAATATTTAACAGTTCACTGTTGCACAATGTGTGTTTTAGGAGGGGTCCGACACGCATGACCTGAGCGCACATAAAAAAAAAATTAAAAAAAAATAAAAACTTGTCCAACTGACAGCGGCTGTGCAGCATGCATTTAAATCCAACCGGTGACAGCCGGACATGACCTCGGCGCAGGGCAACTGCAGCTCAAATGACAAATCAGACGTAATCCCATGGCCAAGACCTGAAGATGATCCGCTACATTTTTTTTTTTTTTTTTTTTCCGGGTCGCCAGAGATCGACCGTTACATAACAGCAGCTCTGCCCGTGTTGCCAAATCAAATGGATTTTATCTCTACTGAAGTTCTTTAGGCAGTCTGCGTTTTGTGTTTCACAGCGTCTCCGCCCGTTATGAACAAAGGAATCCCACGACATTTCCTGGTGTGTTTGTGAACCCACCTTGCTCAGGATGAAGTGTCTGATGAGCATGAAGAGAAATCCAGACATGAGTCCAGAGAGCAGGGGGGAGATGAACCACGATGCCACTGGAGGAGGAGAAATCAGACGTTAAAAGATGTAAAATAATCTCAGTTATGCATAATTATTTTGAGCTTTGTGAAACAGTGGAAATGGGGGGTGGAAGACGTTGAGAGCACGCAGTTTGTAGTATAGAAGTATGGCCACTAGGTGGCAGTCAGAAGGAAGCCTCCTTGAGCTCTTTCGTTTATTGATGAGGTGAATGAATCAGACAACTTTAATAATAAAAGAGTCATAATCTGTGTGACAACACAGACGTGTGGCGTGTGATGTGCAGGGGAGAAACCCCAGCTGGTACCAATCTTGACGAGCTGCATCCACTGGACTCCTTTGGTGCCGATGGCCACCATGGAGAAGCCGATGGTGGCGCCAACAATGCAGTGAGTCCCAGAAACGGGCAGTTTGAGGAAGGAGGCGATTAGTTGCCAGACTGCTGACCCTGTGAACAAAGAACACAAAGCTCAGGCATTCTTTATACTTAATCGGCCTCCAACAGAGCTGCAAACTGCAGAAAATCAGACTAAACACACACATAAAAGATAACGATATTCCGACTACATACATTAGGGTCAGCACTCGCAGCTGTGTCGCTCATATCTTTTCAATCAGAATTCATTAATGCCGAGTCAAATACAGGAATCAGCCCCGAGCTCCCATAACTACTGTGATAATCTCCATTGTTGTGAACGTGACCTCCTTTGAGACACAATGGGAGCATTTTCCTGCTTTTCTCTTGTCATAATTAATATATTTTAGCTCTGTTAAAGCGGTGCACTTCCAAAACCCAAACCATCAGCACACGGGAACCCCCCCCCCCCCCCACGCATGATATCACCTTATTTATCAGCGTTTGCCAGAACTCGCTCTGTCATTAAAACTACCGTCTCTGCGGGAGCCCCATTGTTCTCTGCTCCGCGCTTTCCATTCACTCGTTTAATCTAACGACATTCCCAAATTCCTGGTTGTGCTGTGCACTGGTGTTTTGATGTGAGGACAATTAGAGGCTTTTGCCGGGAAGAAATTCCCACAATTGTGACGTTTAAAAAATATGAGTTTAGTGTAGCCAGGAAGTTTTAAGACTCCTTTTCAAAGCAAGCTCAGTTTAAATTTAAATTAGCTCTGTCGGGTCCGTGGATTTATGCAATGGAATTAACTATTTAAAACTTTTTTGGGACGATGAGCGATTTTATCAAATATCCAGAAAGCTTTTGCCAACGTACCGACCATGGCGCTGACCTCCCCCGCCATGAGCACGGGCACCGTTTCGTTGTAAAGGCTCACGTCTATGATGCCTTTCCGGATGGTCTCGCCCACTTTGGCCCCCAGCAGCATCGAGCCCAGTGTCTCGAAGATGGAGGCCAGGATGCAGGCCTGCTTCAGCGTGACCACGCCGGAGCCCACCGCTGTACCGAAGGAGTTGGCGACATCGTTGGCGCCCACGGAGAAAGCCAGGATGAAGGCGATGATGAAGCCAAGGATCACCATCCACAGGTACGGCTCCAGATCCATCTTGATGGGATGTCAGCGGGCAAAAATCCAACAGTGGAAAAAAGGAGCTTAACTTTTCTTTTCAAAGACTTGAGGAGACTTTCTCTGCGCTCAGACTGGAGGACTCGGAGGAACTCCGCTCTTCTTTTTCCCCTGGTTACAAAGAGTTCGAGGGGAGAAGCACAGTTGCTAACTAAGCGACTGGAGTTGAGTCCAAAGATCGGAGACTAAGGATGGTGAGCACAGGGAGCATTCCATAGCTCGGTGTGAGTCAGCCTGTCTGCACGCTCCTTCACCTGCGAGAGGGACGAGAGAGGGAGAGGAGAGTTTACTGCCATGCATGAGCCTTGGGTTTGCTTTTGCAACATCAGTCAACACTGACTTTAACTTATAAACACAGAAGGAGGAGGAGGAGAGGAGGAGGAGGAGAAGAGGAGGAGGAGATTAAAAAAAACCCCTGAAGGACCCAGAATGACAGCCCAGACCCAGAGAATCAAATGAGACAGTTCTGACAGCACCCAGTCCCTGAAGACTCCTGAGGATGTGACATTACGGTGGGTCAGCTACTTTGTTCGACCCGCTTTAACCTCTGATCATTCCTTGCTCAGTCCCATCTCACAATAATGGGAACAACCTGGTTTTCCTGTGAAAGCATTCCCGGTTTAGCTGCTGAAGACGCACAGGAAGACACACTTCCTTGTTTCAGCTGCTGAAATATGAAGCCCTTCAATGGAACTTCAGCAGAAACAACAGAAAGTTTCCCATCATTCCATAAAGTTCTCCACCATCCCCATGACAGCATAATGATGATGATGATGATGATGATGGTGATGAATGACACCGACGCTGAAGCCCCCGGTGGTCCCTGAGAATAATCCATGCCGCAATGATTCTGTCTCGCGTTTTGTCCTCCGTCTGCGCCACATAATCGCCTCTCAAGTCATTTTGTAGGGGTTAATGGTGGCGCATCACCTTCTATGGTTAAGCCAGTTGTTAACGGGGGCCATTGAACATAAACAGCTTGAAGGCCTGGCGAGTACATTCCCTGGGCGTGAAGCGTCTGTCTGCTTCTGATCGCGTGGGGGCAGCCAGCTCTTTTCTAAACAGCCTGCAGCTGATTCTGGCTCCCTCCTGAAAGCGGAGCGCTCCATCTGGAACAATTGAGGTCACAAACCGCTGACACTACCAGCCTTTATCCTTCGGCGAACCGCAGCAGACACGTAGAATTATGAGGGTGTCTCTGGATCGGGGTCTGTCTGGGACCTCCTTGAATCGGGACGGGTAGAAGAGAGACGTCAGGGTTAACGATCTGCGTCTCTTGGCTCCTAAAGACTCAGCGGGGATGAAAGTAAACTGACACCTTGAGTCGTAAAGATGCGCCTGTCAATAAAACTGCAGTTAAAAGTCTTTAACTGAGTTAATAATTAGCAGCAGATTATATAATCTTAGGTGGAGATGTGCAGATGAGTACAAAAACTGCTTCATTATCTGGTGTAAACAGGTCTCACAAGTCTAGAATCATAATCTGCATACGCACAAATCCATGGTGTCACTATAGTTACATTAACCCTTCTTTGTTGGAAACTCTCAAAGTTCGGGGACGTTTGGGCGATGACGCAGGCGGACGTGGCTGAAGCTGTGCAGCAGGTGGGGAACTGTCAAAACAAGAGAGGCGTTTGGCGACTCTCGGGACAAATGAGCGCAGGCTCGTCGGAGCGGTCGATCGGGGCTGCGATTTTCTAAACAGGGAAACTCAAAATGACAGCAGCAGCTGATGCTCCGACGACCACGACCTGCGGTGACGCATGCACGGGCAGCTCGCATGCCGTCGCTCTCAGTGGAGTGCCTTCAAAGCTATTTGAGACACACAACAGGGACACGTGCAGACGTCTCTTATCGGCTTCTGTGATGCAGAAAATCACCTGAAATCAAACCACACAGGTTCCCCCAATTTAACCCTGGTCCTGCGCAAGGTTTCTTCCTGTTAAAAGAAGACTTTATTATCCAAGCTTAATGGGGTTCGTGTGAAAAATAAGATTCTCAGAAAAGACATTTTTACATTTTAGGCCTTTAAATTGGGATATCTGCAAGATGAGTCCCATAAGTTCTTCCCATTGAAACCGTCTGCAGGGAGCAGTTGTTGACACTTTGCCCTGAAATCAACTATCCGGACATGGAAGCGCAACGTTGCGCTTCCCCACAACACGCAATGGGCTCAAGCGCAGTTGGCCGCCGTGGCATCAAGCTGATGTTTAGTTTCATTAAATTAGCAAAAAAAACAAACATTTGAGTCCAACAATTTCCTCATGAGGGTGGCTCTTCTAATCCAGCTACATCACCATGACAACTTCTACTGAACTCAGAGGCTTTTCACAAAGAGGCTGAGACATTTTTCCTGCTTTAAATCTGCTATAAACAGCACTGTCTGCTGATAAATCCTCTTCCTCCTCGCAGAAAATCTGAAATATATTTATGCAAATATGAAAACAGGCTGGTATAAATGCTTCAGCAGCAGCATTAAATGTTCAGTTGTGGTGCAGAAAGGCTCTTTTCCCCATGCTGCCAGGGTTTCCGGTAGTACTAATCCTTGAATCTTGACTCATGTGGGCTCTAACAGAACAACAGAACAGAACTGCGATTGGTCGATTCAGTTACTGCGGCTGCATCAACGTCATTAACAGGGTAAATGTCCTGTTGCCTTTAGGTTACAACTTAAAATCCTTTACGTGGTCAGCTGGTTTTCTGCAGAGGAATCGTTAAAGGACCCACCAACGGGCCCAGAACCGTCGAAACCAACTAAAGCTCAGGCTGCGTCTGTGGCGCCGATGATCTCAGAGAACCATCGGGAGACACCGTCTCCGTCTCAAAGGCGCCGATGCCCCCAAATACCACGTCCGATCCCCGACTCAGTCCTCACTTCCAACAAACACCTCAAACGGAAGGAGGCAGAGAGATGACACGCGTGCTGGGAGCCCATATGCTCTTGAGGATTATTTCCGCCCGCCGTCTTTTGCCCGTGGGCGTCAGGTGGGCGACGTCCTGAGGAGAAGCGGCTGGCGTCGCTTCCCCCCGCGGGCAGCGCCGACCTCTGCACGCGAGGGCGGCTCTGTGACCATAAACAAGGCCGCACTCTGACTGTTCTGGTCGCTAAACAATGCTTGTTAATCTGCCCGAGATGCCACTGCAGCACAGCTGGTGCAAAACACTGTGTCACGAGTCTGCGGTCTGCTGTTCACCGAATCACGCCCCCCCCCCTCACAAACTAACCCTTTACATGCCAACGTCAGATGGTGACTCAGAGCAGCGTCCCATCGCCTAACTGTTGTACCTGGAGCGTACCGCAGTCTCATCCGCCAAGGACACGCGGTTCGCCAAGTTGAAGGAGAGGGGGCGGGGGCGGTGGATTAGAAGCCCGGGAAAACTGCTCACGCGTCCCCGTCGCCTCACATCAGGCGTGAAGAAGGGGGGGGTGATGATGGGACGTCAGGGGTGAAAGTGGAGGGGATGAAACCAGGCCCGCGATGACTGGAAAATCTAATTCTGTTGCAGAGAGGAGCTGATGACAGGAAGGAGCAAGAGAGGCTTTGGGTCGGCGGTGCTGCGGGAGAGAGCCAGATAACGAGACAGCGCAACAGAGAGGAGGGGGGGGCAAAGTCAGCTGAGTCTAGACCGCCTAGAAGTATCTGCATTCACGGCGCAGCGCGGACCAATGGGGGAGCGTCGGGGAGGCTGCGCGCTCCGCTGACTGGCCGCCTGCGAGGGGAGAGGAAGGGCAGGTGGAGAGGGGGGCGGCCAATGGGCGCCGGGTTGGAGGGGGGGGGGCGAGGAAGGGTCGAGCAGGCGAGCATGTGCGTGGATGCGTTTCACAGCTGAGGAGACGCGCGCACATGGAACCAAGGGCATTCGGAGCGCCCCCCCCCCCGCGGGGACGCTCCTTTGCGGCGAGCCACAAGTCGAGCGAGCGCTGAGGCGGCGCGCTCAGGTGAGCGGCGACGTGACAAAATGGAGGAAAGAAGTGGATTGCACAACCATCAAACGCTCCCGTTACTGCAAATTCCGCAGGATGAAACCAGTGCGTGCCATTTTTTTTTTTTTTTTGATAACGCACCATCACTAACGCGCACACGCAACTCTGATCCGCTCACATCTGCTCCGGCTGCTCTTCCAGATGCGCGCTGCGCGTCTTTATTTGCCCCCCTCCCTCCCGCCCCTCTAATCGGCAGATAATCGATTAGGGTTTAAAACTGCCCGCGTTGAGGCGCTGAGGAACTTCTGACGCCACAGAGAGGAGGTCGCCGCGCCGATGCGGGGGAAATCATCCCAAAACGACACAAGAGTTGAAGCTGTCTGTGCGCCCCCCTCCGCCTCCTCCCCCCCCCGGTTCTTCACTTGAAGCACTCGGTACTCACGCACTCCATCGAGGCCATCCGAACGCTGCCGCTGCGCAGTCAGGTCCTGCTCCCCCCGCTGTCGCCGACTAGAATGGGGGCACCAAACTCATGCGCCTGGCACTGTTCCGCGGTGCGGCCGAGCGTTCCTGTGATTTCTCCGCTATTGTCCCCTCACTTGTTCTCTCCCTCTCTGTCCCCCCGACTGGTAAAAAAGCCGACGTGCGTCAGCTGCACCTGCTGCCTCCGACTCTCTGCTTCGCAGCGGGGAGGCGCTGTCTCCGAAAAACCCAAAACACACACACACGCACGCACGCACACACACAGACCCGCGCGCGCGCGGTCTCCGAGCAGTGTCGGGGATCGGTCAGTCTCCCCGGACGGGAGGGGGCCTCTTAAGAATGACAACAACGGCGCGCATGACTGCAACAGCGTCTTCAAAAGCTCCGTTTCCATCAACCCCCCCACCACCTCGCTCCGTTCGCCATCGCGGATCTGCACTGCAGCACCGAGTCGAGGCCGTTACCAGCAGAAGCACCTCGGGTCACGTTATTCAGCCCCCCCCCCACCACCACCGTCACAGTGTCTTTGGGTTCAGGGGGTCTCTCATGCCGCAGCATTTGATTCCAAATGTCTTTTCTCCTTAAGCGCGCACTCGCATTTTGGTTGCAACAGCACGAATCCTGTTAAGATGACAGCTGTTGCTCCAGTGTCAAAATATCCCCCCAGAAAGGTGCAGACGGTGACATCAAATCAATAAACGGATTTGTGTGTGTGTGTGTGTGTGTGTGTGTGTGTGTGTGTGTGTGTGTGTGTGTGTGTGCGTGGGTGTCAGCAGCCGCAAATTGCAATAAATCCCAGAAACCATTATCTCAATCGCTTAAGCTACAGGCGAAGTGTAACACTCAATTTTCTCAACGCAATTACGGACAATTCTATTGTTTATAAAATCCATACAGCGGGATTGGAATGCTTTCATATTCCAAAGCATTTAAAAAAAAAAAAAAAAAAAAAAAAACCCTTTCAAGTAGAGATATGGGTTGGTGTTCGCAGGCGGACCGACGACTGGAACCTTTGGCAGCGTTAAACAGATCATAAACAGCCATAAAATAGCCCAGCGGCTCATTCAGCTGCCCCCCCCCAGCTTTCAGAGTTGACTAAGCCTTAAGTTGAGATGCTCTTTAAGGTCAGCTCTCTCTGGTTTCACTCAGCACAGTTCACGGGTTTGACTCCCTCGCCCTGAAATGGCAAACCGACCAAGGCCACGTTTCCGGAGCAACGCCCCCCCAAAAAAAAAGGCGCCGAAACAGCCGCACAGCCGGACCCGAACGGCACTTTTGTGCAGAAAGGACCCGTTTGTCTCCCGCCGAGCGTCTGAAATGACCGCGAGGCGAGGCGGCTTTTCTTCCAGGATCGCCACGTTACTGCGGCGGTAGCCGGGCCCGTGAATCCAACGCCGTGCCTACCCTCAGTGGTTCCTTTCCGACGTTGCTGTCCTGCTTTCCTTTCCTCCTGCCACCTGTCTCCATGTTCCTGCTGCGAGAGTCATCTTACCCATGACCCCCTGCCTGTTTTCCGCCTCTCCCTTGCCCCCCCTCTCCCTCTCCTCCCACGCTCCCCCGGCTCTCTTCCACGTATCAGCGCAGAAACCTGATAACAAAAGAGTTCCCCCTCTCGATCCGGTGCAGAAACTGGAGCAATCTGGACCGGTACGATGCCAGGACCTCCGACCTACCTACCTCAGGATGATAATCTGGCGTTGGCATGCGCCGGGGTATTAATTGTGTTACTGGGGCAAAGTGGGTGCCAGTATTAGTGGATAAAAACGCAACCCAAATGGTGCCAGAGGCTCGACGGGAAAAGAAGGGTGCGGGGAATAAGTGGTGGTTAGAACTGCATCGGCTCTGGAGCGGAGAGACGCCGAGCGTCCCGTTTATTTCAGACACAGCGAGGCTCAATCGATCCACATGATCTGCAGTGCGCGTTGACAATCGTGCAGTTTTTGTTGCTCCGATCTGCGAAATCGGAAAAACCACAAGCCACGCTGTACCTATATCAGCGTGCAGAACTTTGGGGAGATACCAAATTCGCCGGACTGTACCACTCTCCCCGAGCTCGCTCTTTGACCAGCGGCGTCGCGATTGTACCCCCAGCACGCCGTTTTTAATCCACGGTTTAGGACGAAGAGGGGGAGTCGGTGGGCACCGGCGTCTACTCCCCCTCAACTGTTTGCGCGCTCGGTGTAAGGCGGGCCTCGGTATCGGTGCCTCCGTTGCTTTTACGGCGTTCATTCACATCGCTCCGGCTTTGCGCGAGAGCGGGTGCCGCCCGGCGGAAGGCGGCGAGCGGAGCCTCCTACGACACGTCGATCGTTTCGGCGCGGCTGTAACAGAAGCGCCGGCGACCTTGGATGGCCGAGTCTCCATCTGTGGGTACAGATGAGAGACAGGCGGCGGCCGCGAGAGTGAGAGAACGCCGGTTTCTAATCTGGATCTGGTGGCCTGTGACCTCATGCTCTTAATCCGGGCTTCCAGCACATGACCCAGCTAACAGAATTACGGAGCGCTTTGAGTAGGACTGCTGCTGGGAGCACGTAGTGGGAAACGCGGCGGAGGTGGGGGGAGGGAGCGTGGGGAGCAGGAATGTCGGGATCCTACGCGGCGCTCCAGGCACACGCCCTCCTGTTGACCATACATTTGTTCAACCTGAGCGTGTGTAAGAGCAGAAGCAAAAGGCACGAGGCCGACCGGATTAGACTGGTCAGTGAGTCAGCGGATTACCCCGCCAGTTATTCCGGGCGAAAAACTAAGACAATGCGCAAAAAAACGTGCTCGCCTAGGCAGCGGAGTGAGCCGGGAGAGGGGGGGGGGGGGTTCACATGACAACATCAGCGGGCAGTCTTAATTATGTCGACGGCTCTCACACACACGAGGGGGGGGGTCCTGAGAGACGAGCAAACTCAAGACGTCTGCTGAACCTGTGCGGTCGGATTTGCTGGGATTAAATTTAACCGTTTGACCAGGATGACTGAGAATTCCCCAAGTTCCCTTCCCCTCAACCCCAAACTGTCTGGAGTTGGGGCGGGACCGTTCGCTGACTGCCCACGCGGCGGATCGAACCTCGCGAAGCTCATCGTCGTCCCTGATCTGAATCGGTTTCCCGGAATTTTGGGGTGCGGTGGAAACGCAAGAATGTGCCCCGTGTTATTCCCTTTGTGTCCGGGTGCTTTTGCAGCGACTCTGAAACAGACCTGTTGTGACGAGCGGCCCGCTGATGTTCCGGGGGTGGGGGGGGCTGTTTGTCACCTCTAATCCCATTTAGATAAATCATTTCCTAGTCGCCCCCACCCCCCACCCCCGGGTGCGTCACTTCACGTCCCGGCTGGAGGCGAGGATGGAAAAGTCGGCTCTGCTCAGGCTAACGAAGACAGGGTCTGGAAGTTGTCTGCACCCTCTACGGATCCTCACGCGGTCCCACGCAGGCTTTCCCTGCAGCCCGCCGCATTTTCTGCCTGATCTGGGCGCCACGCAACGGTCCCATCGGGTCTGTTGACAGCACTTCTGACTGAAATCTGCTCCTGCTTCTCGTAGCTGCTCGCCCTGTCGGCCGTCGCTAGCAGTCAGGGAACACCAGAGTCGGGGAACACCAGAGTCGGAATTCATTATACATAGACATCAACTCGTATTTGACACAAAGACCTCTGGAATTTTGAATAACACCGTTGTGTCCTGTTGCTCGACGGTGCGATGCATTTGCTGTGGGAGACGGACCCTCAGCGTTCAATGTGTTTTTAATAGCGCACAAGTATTTTTGAGGCTGCGTTTTTCCCCGGGCTCCGTTCCAAAGAGGCTTCCATTTCTATATTTGGATTATTGTAGTCAGTTATTTAATTTTGCTTTATTAAAAGCGGGGGAAGTGGACTATTAATCCTGCAGTCGCGTCAAAACTGAGATTAATTCTTCCTTAAAGGAGGAAGAGAACGCAGCGCGATAAACGTGCCGTTAGTGCATGCGATCACAATAGCGCCTCTCTCTCTGAGAATATATAATTAAGAGTCATAGATAAATGGTATAATTTAAGAGCAGCAGTCTAGTCTCTGCTGCCAGAGACCAACTTTAAGAGACTGTGACATAATTATTCCCATTTACAGACCGACAGCCACAAAGAAGCATAAGTGCTCGCAGACCAACTAACCCCTGATCTAAGGCCCATCTCCAGCCCCTCCAATCCACTCAGACGCAATAATTCAGCCACCAATCAAGGTGACCCCACCTGCCACGCGGCCTCCACTGTCAGGCCCCGCCGCTGTCCGAGGTGTCACGTATCCGACACTCGGCCAGTGTTGCTAAAGGCGGCGCGGCGGAGGAACGGCCCGGCTGGAAATAGCAGCGTCGTCACATGAGCGCAGGGACCAGTCACCCAGCTGCTCGCCCTTACATGGAGCCCTGCCCTGACCGCCCTGCCGAATGGGCACAAGGGGGGGGGGGTGCTGTCAACCCGGAGCGGGCGACCGTTGCCGATTTGGGCGGACGTGCAAGGAGGGCGGGATTTCTGGAGAAAAAAGAAGCGACAGTTGATTCAACAGCAGATTCGTTCCGAGGGCCGGAGCCAAGCTGTGATGATATCATCAACTGGAAAGAGAGTTGGGAGACGGTCCTCTTACGTCCCCTGACCTTGACCCCCGCCCCCCCCGCCCGGCCTCGTGTTAGAGGACTACAGGCGATCACAACAAACATTCTAGGATGGGGAGTACTGGTCCATTCTGCCTCTCATACACGGAACACAAAGCCTCCCAGTTCAGCGGCGGGCCCGTCATTAGCATAGTTAACATCGGGCCAGCGCCCAGACAAGAGGGGCTCTGTGTGACAACGCTTTGATACGGACCGGACCGTTTACGGAAGGCCACCGGGAACGGCTCTCCTGGGGCCCGAGTGGAGAGGACAAGCACAGCCAGGGAAACACGGGCCCAGGCGAGGCGGCAGCTGGGATAATTGGGCGTTGTGCACAAGGGCTTTGCCGGCACTTCAAGTGAGGTCGGGGGGGCATGGGGAACGATGTCCCCACATCATATCAGCGAAGAAGATGGCGCAGCCTCGGGGGAGTTAAAGGCCACCAGGGTGGCAAGAAAATAACCACAAAGTTCCCAAGAAGACGCACCAGCAAAGTGATCTAGTTTGGGGTGAGGGAAAATTCCAGACTTACGTGACAGTGGCGACACGGCCGACCGGGATATCCAGGAATTAGGTTCATGTTTTTAAATGCAGACAAACCACATACATTTAAGTAGAGAAAAGCAGACTCAAGTGTTTTACAGTCTTCTAAAAACCCCGGGTTAAACAAGACCAGAAAACTAAGCCCACCACACACACACACACACACACACACACACACACACACACACACACACACACACACACACACTGTGACCCAGGTTAATTATTGAGATTCACAGAAGCAGAACGACTTAGAAAATGCCATCGCTGTGCTTCTTTCTTTATTCCAAGACACGCTAAACCAACTTTCAACATTTGGACCAGGCAACACGGGCATGTAGGCACATACAGCGCGCGTGCACACAGATACACACACACGCACAGACAGGCCCAGCATGAAGATTCCCACATTCTGTGCCATCATGTGATGCTGCCATGGCGAAGGAGGGTTCAGACATAACAGCGCGATTGTGCGGCTGAGGCTGAGGTGGGACGATCAGAGAGACAGACTGTTCTCTGACACTGCCAGCAACCCCACAGCCCACAGAGAGGTGGACACGCCATCCGGCACCAGGGCCGGCCCGTACGGGGCCCTACTGTCATGGAAACCGGACCAGGCTTCGGCGCATTTTCCATACACTTCCCTCTTGGATTGACCTGGAAGCTCATAGCTCATGTCTCTTTGTTGGAAGATGTAAATTTGGTTCCAACAAAACCCCCTTTTTTACATAAACACACAAGCTTTGTTGCCAGGTTATGAGCACCTCTGACATCACTAGTTCCACTAAGTGGATCGTCCCGGGAAGCGGACTCTGGTCCATTTAAAGCGGACTACAGCTCCCCCTAAAAGCCCCCCTGAGCAAAAAGGAGGCGTGTGAGAACACAGAGAGAGCCTGGAAGCTAAACTGTTGATACACGTGTCCTGGGAAGAGAACACCTCGCCGAAACTGGTCTTTCAGCATGTTGTTGAACACGAAAACATTACACAACATATAAACACCCCCCCAGCCTTGTTGCCCTGACGGCAGTCTTCAACACGCTTCCCTCTTAAAACGAGTTGCCCAACCTAACAGCTGATTCTATCCATCCTGGTGTGTCACCTGTTATTGGACTTCTGCATAAACACAAAGACAGGTTCGGCGAAGGCAGCGGCTGCACCCTGGCAATGTTTGTGCCAGCCCGTGCTGTGGCAATTTTTTTTTTTTTCCCCAAGAGGCCGAGACAGAGAGCGGGTCAGAGTACAGTCAAACATCAGCTCAGTTTGTCTTAATTTCACCAGACACGTGAAGCATAAATGTAAAACAAATTCTGCGTTCAATGTCCCGTCCATGCAGCTCGAAAGTTCACGCTCGCCGTTATCAAACGTTTGTAGGGAGGCCGGCGAGGGGACATTAACGCCGGGCGCGCACGGTGCTCGTGGGAGAGGACCCCGCTCAGCAACCTTATTGCAGTGTGGGGCAACAGAAGCAAGGTGCGTAAAGTATGGAAGTTATTAATTTCTGTATCTTATCAAGCTGTGCTTCTTTTATCTGCCCTGTAACGTTTACGGTTCGGGAGAGACTGCACTGTAGTTTATCCCACCCAAAGTCAAGACAACTGGAAGAAAAACACCAGCGTTTGTGTGCGTGCGTGTGTGCTGGTGGTAACCCCCGGCATTCCTTTTGGTCATCTTATCAGAAAGCACATTGATCATTAACTCCCAGGCCCACATCACAGCGGCTCGCCCGGCATGCCCCGCCGCCGTGTAATCTATAGCATGAGGCGTACTCCATGCGGAGTTTGTGGTGGTTCGTACGGCGGGGTGGGGGGTCCGCCGTGTTAGCTCAGGTGTCACAGGTCAACATTGAGGCCACGTATGTTAGGGTTAGGGTTAGGGCTAGGGTTACGTATGTTAAATGCATTATCAGCTCATCTGCCTGCATCAACATGCCAGCGCTGGCGATGTGAAGTAAAGCCTCCCGCACACGCAGAACCTGAAGCCATCACTGAGTCTTCTAAAACTTTTTAAAACAACTTTTACTACGTTTTTTTTTTTGTTCATGCAGATTCTGTTAAACTTTCCCTTGTTGGAAAATCCGCGTTTTTGGCAGAGACAGACGGGCCTTTCTGTTCTCAGTGGCGGGGGGACACTGCATGTTTAAACTTCCTCTTCCCTTGAGGCACACTAAGGTTTTCCCGGGTGGTTTTCCTGGTGAGCAATGCTGTTCGACCACGGCGATGTCTCAACCACTGACTCCAAAACCAATCTCAGCCTACGAACCAGCGCGACCATCCTTATCTACACAAAAGAACCTGCTATCATATGTTAAACTAGCAACACATCTCTCCACTCAAATGCAAATTATCACACAACAAGGCTGCTGAAAACACACACACACACACACACATCTGGGATAGGCTGCCATGCTTTGTTATTGGGCAATGGAGCGGCAGTGGCGGGGAGTGCGCATGCGCGCTCGTCGGCCCGCCTCGACGCACGGAGAGCTCAACAGATTAAAACGAAGTGGCGTGATTAACTCTACGCAATTAAACACACACGGACGGAAACCGAGCACTCGGCCTCCCCCCGGGTTTCCCCCCGCGTCTCCCCGCACCGACTCGGCCCTGTGGACCCCCCCACCCCCACCACCACCACCCTCCTCCCCTCAGACGGCGTGTCTGGCTCCGGCTTTTGTCACTCAGTCGGACGTCCAACACACGTGTAGAGGCTCCATTCACCCCCCCCCCACCCCCACCCGCGAGGGGCAACGACGACCCCCACACACCCCAACACCCTCGGCGACGTTCGGGAGAGGCCCGCGGGCCCCGCATCCCGCCGGGGCTGAGTCGAGCCCGTCCGTGTGCGCACTCACCAGGGCCCCCGCTCCGCCTGCAAGCAGCCCCGGACGCAGGCTCACCGCGGCGGACGCGCTCCGAAGTGTCTCCACGGTGGGGGGGGTGGGAAAACAAAACGTCGAAGCAGGACCGATTCAGCAGTTTAAAGCCATAAAAATGTACTTACCGACGAAATAGGACACCCCGGGGGGAGAGAGAGGGGGAGAGGGGGGATGTGTGGCTCCTCTCCGCCTCCACGCCTCTATCTGCTCTGCCTTTTCCCAGAACGGCTCTCCTCTCCGTGGGCAGAAAATGCCGCGGATTCCGGCAGCGGTCGTCGTCCGGAACGCTGGACCTGTGCTGGGTCGGCCCCTGTGGCCGCGGCGCGCCCCGAGTGTCGCCGCCTGCTGCCGTTCGGGAGGTGGGTGGAGGAGGGGGGGGGCGATCGGGATTGAGCCGTCGTCTCCGCCGCGCCGTTCGGGATGACAGCTACGGCTGAGGGAGAGGAGGGGGAGGAGTGAGTGTGTGTGTGTGTGTGTGTGGGGGGTCAGTCCGAGGACCTGGATCGAGGCATTTAAAAGAACGGATCTTGCGTCTGGGGCGTCTGCGGGAAGCGAACGCGCTGTTCAGCTCCGGGGCGGACAGAACCGTCGCTTTTATATCCTCCACGGCCGAGCGCCTTTTAAATCCGCGAAGTGAACGACTTAACGCAGTTTTGCCGCAGAAGGAACCGTCCGGAAACTGCGCCACGCCTGAATGTGCGTTATTACGCACCTGTGAACCTTCGACCGGCGGTAGACCAAGGAAGGAGCGCGGAAATCACGTTTTCTTACATCAGGAAAAGCAATTTAAAAATATATATACTTTGTTTTTTTAAATCAGAACATGTATTTTTTCTAAATTAAAGCGGCTGGTGTGTTGCGCGTCCACGTGACGAGCACCGCGTGCGAATCCGTCCAGACGTTGTTTATTCTATTACGGCTGTGGCCACGTGCGCACAAATGTGTTACGTAACCGGCGCAGCAACTCGGCAACAACGGAGAGGAGGGGGGGTCGTTGGGAGGCTCCATCCCAGAATGGGACGTCAACAACATATACCACATCCGGTGGAGAGCAAATAGTTGAAAGCTGAAGTTAAATAAGGAAAAAGAGAATTAAAGGGGAGCAGTGAAAGTTCAAGGAGGGGGTTGTGTTATGTTGTGCTGTGTTGTGTTGTGTTGTGCTGTGTTGTGCTGTGTTGTAGCTGCGTTGTGTTGTGTTGTGTTGTGTTGTGTTGTGTTGCGTTGTGTTGTGTTGTGTTGTGTTGTGTTGTGTTGTGCTGTGTTGTGCTGTGTTGTGTGTTTCCTGCCTGTAGCATCTTGTTGAAGGTGAAGGGGGCTGCAGTTGGGATGCTCTAGACGCGCACGCCCAAATCCAACCCGGGTTTTCCTGCGTCATAACCACAATCAGGGACAACAGAAATGGGTCGCCATGGTGACCAAGCTCCCACCCGGAGAGGATAATGTGTGGAAAGGAGGTTGGGGAGGGGTTTTCGGAATTAAAAAAAGAAAATCATACTGCAAGATGTGTGACTGTAGTTTAATGAAGAGTCATTCATTGTCATGTTTCCGTCGTTTATCGCCGTTTACGACTTTAAATAAAAGTGAGAATGTGCCACATCGACGTGGATGGGGCTGTTTTGACACACTGAGCAGCAATAACAATGTGCCAACAACATGCGGACTTGTGTAAGCCGCTTGTGTAAGACACAGGACAGTAAAAGAGGACAGTAAAATCATAAGACCATAAAGGGTCTGGGAAGATTGTTTCGGAATAGTCCAGGACGGGACAGGATGGTCTGAGCTGGATGCTGGAGATCTGACCTGATAAGGCCACTCTCGACTATTCCCACGTTTTCAGCTTTGATCTTTCGCTTATAAAAGACAATTGCGTTAATTTTTTCCCACCATTTGTCAAAGGCGAAGACTCGTGTGTGTGTGTGTGTGTGTGTGCGTGTGTGGTCCCTGCGCATTGACAGCCACGCAGCAAATACCACAGGTCGGTCACAGTTTCGTGGTCCAGGTCCTCTGATGACCTGGTGAGCTCCTACGTTACCACATTGAACAAAATAACAGAAATGATGTTAATGACCTTCCTCTGACCTTCCAAAAAGTAGACTTTATGTGTTTATATCTACAGTGGGTGATCAACCTCTGGACTGTCAAACACAAATAGTTAGCCTGAGTGCCGAGGAGGCGTTTATCTCAGGATAAAGTGTACATTCTTTACAAGCCTCATGTCCAGGCAAGTCTTTTGGGAGTGACATTTAGACTCTCTGGTGGGTACACTCCCTCCACTTAGACAAAGCTTTACTCTGACATCTTGTGTGATTAACTGGTGTGACTCTATCTCCCTGCTGACATTCATACGTGAACGTTTCTTTACATCTATAAGACATGATAGGCTTCTGCTGTGTTGACACTCCTCCTTGCCTTTCTTTACTTGCTTTTCTTGAACTTCTGAGACACTGTACCCTTGAACCCACTTACATAACAAACATAACGAACAATAAGGCCATCAAGGGCCTTCAGTCTTGTCTGTTACTTTTGTCTGACGCTTGAATATAACTTTGCCTGCGTGTAGCGGTGTCAAAAATACAAACACAGCATCAATGTGTTAGAACTGTCTATGCAGCAATATTAGAATTAAGTTTTTTTGTTTTTTTTTAGTTTTTTCCTTTAGTCATGTTCAGTCATTTATTTTTTGTGACCCCCGCCCCCTCACTTTGGGACAAATACATCACAACTAAATGTCACAAAGACACATAATACACGATTCATGCACTAAATGGAACATCCTGACATCTTAATCAACTGTTGTTCTCATGATAAAAAGCATTTCACATGTCATTAATTTCCCGGGGCCACATGGCCTTGATGCAGTCGTTAAGAGCAAATCTGAGCGACACTTCCAATTTAAAAACTGTGAATCTGAGGTCCAGTCGCATTCACGTCATTTGCTGCCATCTTGTGGCAAAACCGAGCAACAACGTCACGCGGGCTGCTTTTCTGCTTCTAAGATATTTTATGTGTTTATGTTTCATTTTCTTCTTTCTTCTTTGGGGGGTGTGTGATCACCTCCGCACACCGCCCCGTTAAACTGGCTCCAGGCCGTAACTGGCTCCTCGTCGGACGCGCTGTCTCCCGCAGCCATCGCTCACGCCGGAGCCCCGCCCCCTTCTTCCTCCCGACCTCAGCCTCGCGCACACACACGCGCGCGCGGTCCACAACACACACACACACACACACACACACACTCACGCACGCACGCACACACACGCACGCACACAAACATGGCGGCCCCTGTCTCGCCGCTCCGCTCCTCCTTCAGGATCTGCAGCGCGCTGCTCGCCCCCCTCCGCTGCTGCCGGGGCAAACCGCGGCTGCACCGGCGCTGCGAGGCCCAGCGGAGGGACGTGCACCTCGGGGCGGCCAGGTAAGAGGACCCCCGGGGTGGGGGGGTGGTCTGGGGGGGGCCTTTGGGTGGCCTCGGAGCCCGCGGCGCTTAAAGGGGAAAGCGCGCTCCTGGCGCCGGGGAGAGCGCGTGTGCCGTCACGTGTCGGAGGCTGGTGATTGACAGGAGCCCTCACCGGTCAGGACGGAGGAGGGATGGTCGGGGGGGAGGACCCCCCCCCACCCCACCCCCGGGTGAGATTAGACAATGGGATTATGAAAAAAGCCGCCTGGGTTGTAAAGTCACGTGACTCCACGGCAACCGGACGACTCAGTGTGATGAGTTGCATTCAAGGGGATGTGAATGGGGGGTTAGTGTGTGTGTGTGTGTCTGTCTGTGTGTGTGTGTGTGAGGGGGGTCCTTGGATCCAGTCACGTTCAGTCACATCATCATCATCTTCCTCCTTCTTTCACCCCATGATGACATCAGCTCACCTGCAGCAGCTATGTTTCCTCCCACAGCGTGTGTGTGTGTGTGTGTGTGTGTGCGCGGTTGTCCCCACATGACTTCCAGCTGTGCCCACACCCGTACGTGGCGCTCGACTGCGTTCTCTGCGGCCTTCAGCCTCCCCTCCCTGTGTCGTCTCCCCCTCCAGGCGTGCCGCCGTGGTGATTTCGGGGGCGGAGCTGGCCCGCCAGATTCAAAGGGAGATCCAGCGCGACGTGGAGGAGCTGGTCGCCCAGGGCAACATGAGACCCCATTTAGGGGTGGTGTTGGTCGGGGACGACCCCGCCAGCCGTACCTACGTGAAGAACAAAACTCGAGCGGCGAGCATCCTGGGTAAGGCCTCCCCGTGTGTGTGTGTGTGTGTGTGTGTGTGTGTGTGTGTGTGTGTGTGTGTGTGTGTGTGTGTGTGTGTGTGTGTGTGTGTGTGTGTGGGGTGTCCATCGTAGGTAGCGTGAACACACCTCTGCCCGTGCGCAGGTATTTCCAGCGACACGGTGGTGCGGCCCAGCTCGGTCTCCCAGGAGGAGCTGCTGGAGCTGATCGACAAGATGAACCGTGACTGGAGGGTCAGCGGCCTGCTGGTGCAGCTGCCGCTTCCTGGTAAACACGGCCGACCCGCGGAGTACCGCCAGCGCCGATGG
This sequence comes from Lagocephalus sceleratus, assembly GCA_911728415.1. Classification (NCBI taxonomy): domain Eukaryota; kingdom Metazoa; phylum Chordata; class Actinopteri; order Tetraodontiformes; family Tetraodontidae; genus Lagocephalus; species Lagocephalus sceleratus. The sequence continues at coordinate 3,290,670 of CAJVRN010000237.1, read as the reverse complement.
GGGGGGTCGTGAGGGTTAATCAACGCCGTCCGTGTTGCGGTCGCTCCCCACAGAGCACATCAACGAGAGGGCCGTGTGCAACGCCATCGCTCCGGAGAAGGACGTGGACGGCTTCCACATCGTGAATATTGGCAAACTGTGTCTGGATCAGAGGTCCATGGTGCCGGCCACCCCTGCAGCCGTCTGGGAGATCATCAAGAGAGCAGGTTGGACCACAAAACCAGCCCTGGAGTTCTCGCTTTCTTCTAAATACTTCTGACGGTGGTTTAGTAAACGAGAAACATGACCGTTAATTAATCACACTTTCATACCATGAGCAGTTTAAATTGCAGTCGTTTTAGGAATAAGTTAACAATTCTTATTTTTATGTGTTTAACTACTACACAATCTGGAATAAAGTTCAATAATAAACTATTTTACGATTTTTAGGTCCAGATTAAACCTTCAATGAACACAGTGCAGCTGCTGTTCTGCGTTTCTTCCACTAGGGGGCGCTTAACGATCATCGACGCTCTGATCAACCTATAGATTACTTTAAAATTCACACTGAAAACTGAGGGTTTTTTTTTTTAAAGAGAAAGCAGGTAAACGAATTAAATGAACAAGTGTTAATGAACAAAATGCGCATTCCTGATGCCGTTGACACGTGAAACACTAAAGTCTGTTTTCAGTCTGAGTATATGGGGTCACAGGGGTCATGTTGATCCCACGTTGTGACCTTCCTTGTCTGTGGTGTCTGAGCCGTTGACCTTGAGTAACCGTAAATAATGTGTCTGTGCAGGTATTGAGACGGTGGGGAAGAATGTGCTGGTCGCTGGTCGCTCCAAAAATGTTGGAATGCCCATCGCAATGTTGCTGCACACGGATCGTAACCATGAACGCTCTGGAGGTAAGTGTGTGTGTGTGTGTGTGTGTGTATCAGATTGCTTCTCTTTCTCTTTGTTGCAATATTTTGGCTTCCCGTCAAAGGCATCACATGCTGAAGGGTTTTTCTCAGGATATGACCATTAACCCAAAGTTTCACATTTCCAACCTGCGAGATCAAACAAAAGAAAGAACAGGGAATGTGTAAGAAAGGGCGAGACTACTGGCTCCGCGCCGCGTCGGGAGACGGATCAGCTGCCCTTATAAGGCTTTAGGAAGCAGGGAGACGCATTTTTCTGATGAAGTGAAGCAACCTGGAATTTTTAACCTGACGATAGTCCACGTGTTCCAGGACGCATCGATGTAGAGGCCCCATGGAGCGTTGCCTCCTGGCCAGGAGAAATAACCGATCACATGTGCTCTTCAGAAGCGTGTTGGGTTCCAGGGGTGGCCCCTCTGTTATGTGATGGACCACTGTGTCCTGTGATGGACCTCTGTCCTGTGATGGACCCTGTGTGTTCTGTGATGGACCTCATCTGTCCTGTGATGGACCTCATCTGTCCTGTGATGGACCTAGTTTGTCCTGTGATGGACCCCTGTACCCTGCGATGGACCCTGTGTGTCCTGTGATGGACCTCGTCTGTCCTGTGATGGACCTAGTTTGTCCTGTGATGGACCCCTGTACCCTGCGATGGACCCTGTGTGTCCTGTGATGGACCTCATCTGTCCTGTGATGGACCTAGTTTGTCCTGTGATGGACTCCTGTGTCCTGTGATGGATCTCATCTGTCCTGTGATGGACCTAGTTTGTCCTGTGATGGGCTCCTGTGTCCTGTGATGGATCTCATCTGTCCTGTGATGGACCTAGTTTGTCCTGTGATGGACTCCTGTGTCCTGTGATGTGATCTGTCCTGTGATGGACCTAGTTTGTCCTGTGATGGACCTCTATCTATCCTGTGGTGGACTCCTGTGTCCTGTGATGGACCTAGTTTGTCCTGTGATGCACCTCATCTGTCCTGTGATGGACCCCTTCTGTCCTGTGATGGACTTCATGTGTCCTGTGACGGACCTTCAGATGGATAAAGCCTCACTTGCGCTTCACATCTGTTTGTGTTTCTGCACGTTGGAAACCTGCTTTTTCTTGTTATTTCTGGAAGGAAAGGCATGTGGTGGGTAGTGGATGTTACAAGTAGGCATCGCGCACACACACACACACACACACACATAGCCACAGGTATGTGGCGGCGTAGCTGAGCAGGCCGTGACTCGCCCCTGTACTTCTGAAATGCCGTCGTCCTCGTCCTCCTCACGCATGAACGCGGCGATGCCCCCCATCTGAGACGGCTACTTCATTCAACCCCCACCCAAGCCCACGTCACACTTTCACCTGCATCTTTCGCCTTTGTTCGTTTCTCAGGCGTTCCTCCCTCAGCTCCTTTCACTTGCCCTTTGTTGTGGTTACGGAGGAGCGAAAACTCCAGCTGTTCCCGCACAGCCATTAAATTCCACATCTAATGGCCCTGACATCCAACCCAGCCTCGGTATTTGCACGCCCTCGGGGCTCGGCCGTGACCTTTCCCTGACGGGTTGTCGTGTCCCGTCAGGCGATGCCACGGTGACCATCGCCCACAGATGCACGCCGAGGGAACAGCTGAAGGAACTGACGCGCCTCGCTGACATCATCGTAGCAGCAGCAGGTAAATACGTTTCCCAGGTTACGGGCGAAACGCTGTTCTGAAGCCTCAGGTTATGGTCGATTTCGACCTGTTATTTCGACCGATTATAGTCGGTTTCGACCTATAAAAGCTCTCCGACATGTCCGCGTCTGCAGCCTGGCAGGCGCCTTCAAAATCGGAGGTTTTCCACGTAAACAAAGCCGCATTCCGCGCAGACAATCGGCTTCTGAGCAGGCGGTAATAACGGTGCGTAAAGCCTGTGATTATACCGACGCTGAAGGGAACCCCGACGTGGAGCTCCCTGGGTTCGCCGACGCCAGGTAGACTCACCGATCCCAGATAGACTGAGTCCCCCCCCCTCTCTCTCTCTCCCCCGCGCAGGCGTTCCCGGGCTGATCACAGCCGACATGGTCAAGGAGGGCGCGGCGGTCATCGACGTGGGCATCAACCGCGTCCAGGACCCCAAGACGGGGAAGGTCCGGCTCATCGGGGACGTGGACTTTGAGGGTAAGCGAGCGGGGGGGCTGGAGCTTGAGGGATTATCAGACACGCGCCTGAGTTCAAGGACGGGCAAAGCGGTCGTCCCGGGACACGTTTCCGTAACGTGAGGTTGGATGCTTGCAGGCGTGAAGGAGAAGGCGGGGTTCATCACTCCGGTCCCTGGAGGCGTCGGCCCGATGACAGTCAGCATGCTGATGAAGAACACCGTGGCGGCGGCGAGAAACGCGCTGATGCATTGAAGACTTCTACATGTTTGTGTAACTGAATGATTATTAATGCAACCATACGTTTGTTCAGTGCGCCACACACACACACACACACACACATACCCACACACACACTCACACACACACACAGACACACACATATCTGACAGACTTAACTTTAAAGTTCCATAAGCTCATGATCTATTACCTGCTGGGAAACATACTTGACATCATCAGTTTGATTATTTGTTCATTTATTTATTTATGCTGTTCACTTTTGAAGAGTTTAGATTAATATTTTTTCTACTGAAGTTGATTTGTTCATTTTTGAACATCCAGACTCACTGGAAACTAGATATCAAATGAAATAAAATTACAAAAGACTTGACTCTGATTTGGACATTTATTGGTCATGAAATGACTGTGTGTGTGTGTGTGTGTGTGTGTGTGTGTGTGTGTGTGTGTGTGTGTGTGTGTGTGTGTGTGTGTGCGTGCGTGTGTGTGTGTCTCTGTGTCTGTGAGTGTGTTCATGTACATGTAGGGATGAATAGTTTTAGGATTAGGGGCTGGAACTGGGATGTACATTAATAAATACCTCACAAGGATAGTAGTACAAATGAATGTGTGTGTGTGTTCTTGTACTCGCTACATACTGAGTACCAACATCCTCATTCTACCAGCAAAGTGAGGACATTTTTGGGAAGTGAGGACATTTGGCTGGTCCTTACAACTTCAAAAGACTGTTTGAGGGTCAAGACATGGTTTTACGGTTGAGGTTAGAATTGGGTTAGGGTCAGAGGTCAGGGTTAGGGTGATGAGCTTGGTACTACATTATGTTTATAAAAGTCCTCTCAAAGATAAAAGAATAAAAGTAGAAGAGTGTGTGTGCGTGTGTGTTTCCGATCCACATCTGTGCAGCACAATAAACTGTTACCACCCCGACAGATCGATAGTGTTGCAGCTCACCCTAATTCACCCTAATCCCTGGATACAATGTCTGATATGGAGATTATACATCAGTTTTATTAGGAAATGATCTTCAATCTGGTCAACCATCTCACGTTATCCCTTAACTCCACCTGTTACCTGAACCTGTTTAATCGATGAAACTCCCAAACAGGAGTTTCAAGTTATCCCGCTGACGTTCCCAGTCCTTTGTTGTCGGTGTTCTGACACCAAACGCAGATGAACTCAGATTACAGGAAAAAAGAACCACAACATGAAGATCTTGTTACATTTTGCCAATTTAAATCAGTAAACATACAGCTCTTATCTGTTTTCTTTTTTTTTTTTCCCGCTCTCCACATCCTGTTTCCTCGTTCGCTACGGTCCATTACCAGGAATTTGAGCAATGCCCTCCTCAATAAATCAAAGCTGTGGCAACAATCCGTAATCTGACATGAGGCAACCTCCGAGGGCTTCGCCGGAGGTGTTCGAGCGGCGCCACGCGTGGGCTCCAGAAACCGCGGGGCTGCTGGCAAGGGCCCGCCGCCTCCCTCGGGCCGCTCGGCCTTGTCTGTGCACGCACGGCGTTGGCAGGAGGAGAGGAAGTGATGCACGCGGAGGAGGAAATGCTTCCTGGGCCTCTGATTGGCTGCCAGACTCCCTTTTCGCCGCCATATAAACCCGGCGGGCCGGGAAGGAATCGGCAGGAGCCGAGAGGAGCCGGGACGTATCGAGATGTTTCCACTGGGACTGGCACGCCTGGAGAGGGGTAGGTGGCCTCCGCCGGGGGTCTGCCGGGGGGGTCCGAGGAAGGATGGGTTCTAACCCCCCCCCCGCTGCTCTGCCCTCTCCCCTCAGTCTTGTTGGCGGCGTTGGCGGTGCTGCGTCTGAGCGCGGCGGACCTGGTGACCACCGCCACCCCGGACGGGACCAACTCCACCGTGGGGAACACCACTCTGGCCGGAGACGGTACGAAGACGCCACCCTCTACCCCCCCGCTGGACCCCCTGTTTCCGTGGCTGACTCTCTCCCTTTACCCCCCCCAGACGAAGTCGTGGTGTCAAAGGTCGTGCACCCGTACACGCCCTGCGGGAGTGAGTATGAGCACTACTGCCTCAACGGTGGGGAGTGCATATTCCCCCAGGACACCGAGAAACCCTCCTGCATGTAAGCGCGCGCGCACACACACACACACACACACACACACACATTTGGGCCCTGCATGTGTGTTTAAAACCTCACCGCCGACCTGCCGACATGTCGGTTCGTGCTCGCCTCAGGAATGCGCTCACACACACACACACACACACACACGCACACACACATGCACGTGTTCACACACACGCTCTCACACACACCTCTTCCTTTCCGTCCTGCAGCTGCACGTCCTCCTTCAAGGGGGAGCGCTGCCTCTTCTTCAGCGATCACAGCCACCAGCTGCCCGAGCTGGAGCAGCTGGTGGCCGTCAGCCTCGGGGTGGCCATGCTGACCTTCGCCCTGGCCGTGGTCGCCTACTGCGTCCTGAAGAGGAGGTGAGCCACGGAGGCGGGGCTCCGGCCGGGGGATGGACGACGAGGGCTCCGCTCAGTGGAAATATCGTGAAACGCTTTCTTTTTCCTCTCCTCACAGGTGCGTGACATCAGCTCCTCTCATCAAACTGCCGCCTGGTGGAGCAGTGTGAGCCTTCAACATCATCATCATCATCATCAACATCATCGTCATCATCATCATCATCATCATCATCATCATCGTCATCATCATCATCATCATCATCATCACCTTCATATTTATCTCGTCTTTAACTTATTCAGTGTTCTGTTTATTTATTATGTTGTTTCTAATAAAACTGTGGACCTCCTGTGTCTAAACCAGCGAATCATCAACTTTGTTACAAAGGTGTGTTAAATCTGCTAAAAGCGTCAAAACGACGAGAAAACGAATCCACACATTCAACAAACAAGACAAATATTTTGAGTCTTATAGACAAATATGTATGTGAGTATTTTTAGAATGTAAATTAACAGGTTTTCTTTGCTTTTGTTGTTCTGAACCTGGATACGACGAAAACCTTATTTCCAAATGAAGTAACAAACAAAAAACTATCTTTTAAACGGTTTAATAGAATCAAAAGATTTCTCTCATATCACCCGGACCCGTCAGCATGAAATCGGAACCTCACTCGGTGATGTTGAAATGGTTTTTTCCTGTAGCCTGGGCCCCTCCTTCACCTGCTGCAGGTGCCTCCACGGCCCCCTTTGCCGTGTGCGCCCACCTGGAGGCGCCGCCGCCGCCGCCACACCCAGGCCGCCGCGCCGCCGCCGCCGCCGCCGCCGCTCCTCTGCGCGCACAGACGAAGCTCCGGGATGGATGTGAAGAGCAGACCTGCCGCGCTCCTCTCGCTCATCAGTAAGTTCGTTCGTCCGCCTCCCGCCGGGGTCGGGGCGACTTGAACCATCGACGTCGCGGTGTTTTTTGTCATTGAAGCAGGTTCGTGCGGAGAGGCGCGCAACAAAAATGCGTTAAAAGACGAGCGGAAAGTTACCGAATGCGCTCTGATTTCCGACATTGATTTACATTTTCACAGCCATAATAATAACAACAGCAATAATGATAACAATATTATTATTATTATTATTATTATTATTATTATTATTATTATTATTATTATTATTAATAATAATAATAATAATAATAATAATAATAATAATAATAATAATAATAATAAATGTACTTTTTGGGGGAACTCATTTTCACCATTTTGTGTAGTCACTTTAATACATTTTATTCAAAGCTGCTAATGAAAGTAGTTTTTTTTTAATTATTATTATTTTCGTAAAATTCTGTAATATATAATTCCACGGGAGAATTTTTCTGATTTAATCTAATTTACTCAAACTCAAGTTATGAGCCGTTACTTTAAAAAGTGGCCACTAGCAGCACCTTTTTAAAGTATTTTTTTTTAAAAAGTCAAAAAAAAGTCAAAAGAAAGATGATGATTAACAATCAAAACTTTAATTTTGATTTTCTGAGCACATTAAAGTTAAAAACGTCAGTGACTAAAAGAAACTGCAAAATCAGTTTGTCTTGTGCTTTTATTTGTATGTATTATTTATTATTATTGCAGGATGGGGAGCGCAGTAACCCTGTTAGCAGTAGCGCTGGCTTTAAACCAGATCCTTCAGAGTCAGAGGTGGAAGTTTTGGATCAGATCTCTGCACATTCTTGTTTGACGCACGCTCTGATCACAGCCCGGGGTGACGGGGAAAGATGCTGGCAAGCGAAATGATTTATCCTTTGAAAGTACATAAAGTACACTTTGGGTTCATCGTGTAACTTCAACTTTAAGTCATAAAATGATGTGAAACGGTGTCAAATCTCTGAACACGGTGGTTTCATTTCAAACACTTTTAGCTAAAACGTTCATCAAATTACACCTAATGGCTTTTATAAAGCTTCCTGGTGGATTATTTGTGTCATAAAACTATGAAAATACAGATTTCTTGGTCCAGCGCTTCCTTAGGAGGCATCAAAAATTAAAAAGCAGTTGTGACATGAGTTGTAATCATGCTTATTAACTTGTCATTTGCTTTAGTTTGGAGCTCAAAAACTGCATCGACTGAAGTTTAAAAAGGAAAACAAGAATCAAACAACAATCATTTCATGTTCGGGGTGGATTAGAGGTCGGGATTGTTTTGGAATTTGCATCTTATTACGAAACACTTTGAGTTTTACAGATAGTTTCTTTCTGAAATCACGTTTGCGTGCAAAAAAAAAGAGAACACGATTTGGTCTTCAGGGACAGAGGATGAAATGTTTTCAGGTGCTGTTGCCCTGGCGTTCTCAGAGCTTTACCCCTTGTCGGAAAGGTAGAGGTCAGAGGTTCATAATTACGGAAGACTTTTCGGAAAGGTGCCGCTTCACGGCAAAGTGAGTCAGCCATTAACGATCAATAGCAAAGAGAAGAGGATGATTCACCCCCCACAGAGAGGACAGGCAGGAAGCGAGGACCACCCCCCCCCAGAGGGCGAAGGATCCAGAAGCAGAGCCGTCCCGTATCCTGTGCTGCCTGCAGGAATGTGGGCGTCTGCGGCGTCGAGCTGGTGCAGGCACGGGCTCGCCGGCCTGCAGCAACACAGACGAACAAAAGAAAGCGCGCTCGCCTGTGGACGCGCTCATTCCAACATGCTCTCGGCGAAACTCGGCCAGAACATGAAGCACATGACATCTCCCCCCACTGTTCTGCAGGTTTCATGGTCCTCTGGCCAGATGTGCTCCCCAAGAGCGTCTCGTCCGGCACCTCTGTGTCCACAGGTACCGACCTTTCAGTCCAGGTTCGCCTTGTTTCTGTTGTCAATACGCAGAGATGTGTCTGTCTGCAACCACCTGTTGACGGATTATCAGGATAACAGTTGCCACATCTCTCTGTTTTTCATTTTTGGGTCGTTAACCCAGAACCGATGAGGCAACCTAGGAGGTTTGTAAAAAGCCTTGAATTACGTCACATCGGTGATTACGTCGTCCATCAGATTTTGAGCCTGATAATAGAAACATAGTATCTATTTCTAATACATGCTATGCTCAGTACGCTGCTTTTTGATCTGCTTCTAAGGTTTTTTTATCTGATGATCTGTGGTTATTAGTCTGTTAAATGAAAAACCTGTGTAGCCCGACATTAAAGTTTATGTTTTTATGTTGAATGCACTTCACCGATGTGCAGAATCATACAGATTTCTTCAGGGCTGGTCAAGAATGAACCTAATGAGGGACGCCATGGCCTGAAAAGCGTTCCTGTTGGACCCTTTTCTGTCCCTTTCTCGGGGCAGCGTGTGTTGGGGTTGTGTTTTTGGTCTCTGTGACGCGGCTCTGGCTGTTGCAGGACCGGAGGTGCGCCCCCGCGTGGCCAAGCGCTCAACACGGGACTGCGACAGCGCCTTCGAGCATTACTGCTTCAACAACGGACGGTGCATGCTGCTGGTGGACGTCAACGAGCACCACTGCAAGTGCGTTTTCCGTACTTACTGAGTACCAAAGTCTGCATTTTAACCAAAGTGAGGGCACTTGTCTGGTCCTCGCAACTTCACACGTCTGCTTGAGGGTCTACCTGGTTTAAGGTGGAGGTTGTACCTGGCTTTAGGTCAGGTTAGGGTCAGGGGTCACCGTTAGGGGGTCGGCTGTGACGGTTAGGGTGAGTGGCTGCGTAATGCATTCTGTATGAGGATGCGTGTGTGAGGGCCTCTGTAACCCCCCCCCTCCCTGTCTGGTGTCTCAGGTGCGAGGTGGGCTTCTACGGGCCCCGCTGTGATAACCTGGAGCTGGTCACTCAGCCGCTGGCGGAGGATCAGATAATCGCCACCGTCTTCTGCGTCAGCCTGCTCCTCATCGGCCTGGCCGGGGCGCTTTACTTCTTTTACAAGTGGTGAGACTTTACGCACTCACTTTTTTGTTTTTTTTTTGGTTTTTTTTTGTGCTGTGAAAGTGTTAAAGGTCACCTGCTTCCCCTCCCAGGTACCAGAAAAACAGGGTTACGAAGAAGTCGGGCCTGTGCCGCCTGCACTGAGTGGAATTTTCCCGGTTTGGTAATGGAGCGTTTCATCACAGCCGGCGCTCAGACGCGTGTTCGGGTGGGATCTCTTCATCACGCCAACATCGGTGGATGAAAACGCTGGCAGAGCCACGTCCGAGTGCGGTGGGTGTTGCTTTAGCGCCATCGCGCAGAGATTAAGTCAAAAGTCCTGACAACTATAGCAGAACCTTAAACCTGATGCTGGTTCCTCTGTCTGAGAGCTAAAAACTTATGAGGTTCAGTCACACATGAGCCACCTGCTGAGGTCGTTTCTAATTTATTCTGGGTTAGGGTTTTTTTTTTACCCTTTTTTATGATTTTTAATATATATTTCACACTGTTACAGCTTTTCTCTTCGACATTCGCCATTTTTGAGAAGCATTTAGGAGGAAAAGTAAAGGTTTCTTCTGCCTGTGTTACGGATGTGATGTAAATAAAGAAAGCGCATTTTAAAGATTCACCTTGTTTTTTTTTCTTTCTTTCTTTTTAAACACTGGGGCTCAAGTTTGCGCTGAATAATGCCCTGTCTTCCTTCGACTCATAAAACACATTTAAGTGATGGAATTTGTTCCTGAAGTGAATCACATTTCTTTAGTAACCTATTTGGAGATAATAGTTAGATGGAACGACTGCTGAAAAGCATCGTGCGTGAAAGCCAGCATGTTGGGAAAGGACGTCGAGTCTCATCCACCGGAAGCTACGAATAAAACAAAGAAACGTCCAACTTTACGATCAGATAAGAGTTACTATGACCCCCCCCCGTACACACACACACTGTATTTCTGTGCAGATTAGCAGTAATCTGAAGCCTTTATAGAAAACCACATTTCTGATAGATCCTCAATTCTTTAGGTTATAACCTCAGAGCAGGGTTCCTTATGTCACATGTCCCGGGCTGCCGACTGTGACCCGATGGGTGACGATCAGAAAACCCATAACCCCCCCCGGCTCCTTTAAAGCCAGAAGTCGCACGTCGCCCCCCCCCCCTTGGTGAGAGCAGAGGCCCCCTGATCCGGAGTCAGTCGTCTCGCCCGAAGAGAGCCGGAGCGTTAATCTGTAATCCCGTGAGTGTTTCGGAGGTAATGAGCCGTTTTTTTTTAACACCCGACATGAATACGGAGCACGTCATTACCGCTAATCAGCAGCGGCGATTACGCACAAACATTAACCCAGCTGCACACGTTGCTCCATTTAGGGCACGCTTAGAAACACATTAGGATGTGCACACACACACACACACACACACACACACACACACATCCCATCAGTCGTGATCTCTTATATCTGAAAGCTGTTCATAAAGCCTGACAGAATGAGGGAATGTTCCCGTTCCTGTGCTGCGGCTCCATTATTGCGTCACCTCCGTGTCCTAATGGTGTGTGAGTAATGTGGTTGAAGCTGTCAACAAACCCACGTGTGCGCGTTTGCGCTGCGGCTCAAGGCGGATTCATGTCATATCTGCTGCACGCTATAGCCGCCCCGGGAATGTAGGTCGGCTGGCCCACCTTGAAATGCCTCTGTGACCGCCGTGGAAACCAGCAGAATTCCTTGCTCCGGTTCCTGCGTGGTCAAGCCGTGATCTCCAGCAGGAAGCGCTTTTCCTGCACTAATCGTCACAGCTCTGACCTCTAATCTGATCCCGTGCTCCACGCGGGCGATAATCCCAGCTGTCTCCCACAGCTCCTGACGTAATCCGGGCAATTCATACCAGGCCTCGGGTTCCCAGCATTCCCGGATTCCTCTGGAGTGCTGCTGATGGACGAGCCCCCCGTCCACAGACACAACAACATTCTTTCGACCCAGGAGGCCTCGCTGTGGCCGTGCCGAGCCCCGTTTAACCAAACCACGGGCTGGAGGCTTGGAGAGGTCACAGAGGATGTTTGTGAAAGGTCACAGAGGATGTTTGTGAAAGGTCAGACAATCACATAAGATAACGGGATTGTTTTAACAACGACACCAAGAGACAACATTACTCATCGGTTCTGCGCTCTGGTTGGTGGATTAAATAACTCGCCAACGCTTCTGCCATCAAACACCTGTCTCACACCTGCGTGTGTGTGTGGGTGAGTGTGCACACGTGTGCGCGTGATTAATGGTTTCCCGCCATGAGGCGCACAGGAGCGGAAGCAGTAACAGTTAAAAATAAATCCCAGACAGTTGGTTTGCTTTAATGGCGACAAGAAACCAGCCAGAATACATCAAACTGGTTTTAGCCTCCAATCTCAGACTGATTAATCCCTGACGAAACCTCGTGGAGCGCGATAATTAAATGCAAAATGTGTTGCCCGAGGTTTCTTACACACACACCACACACCACACACACACACACACACGCACGCACGCATGCACACACACACACACAGGCCAAGACACACACCCTCTTTGAAGGTAAGAGGCAGGCCTATAAAAGCTGCACCCAGCAGAGGTAAAGAGAGCTAAACACAACCTCTTTATCAGCGAGTGACTCATTCACACACACACACACACAAACACACGCAGATCAGCGGAGGACTGCCTCACACTCCACACTCTTCTGCTGGGATATGAACCTTCTCGTCCTCACCTGCCTCCTGTGCCTCGGTAAGTCACATCCTGGCGCTTTTGTGCAGACAGGAGACGGGAAAAACGGGGGCGGAAAGTGGGAGAAAAGGAAGGTGGGATTCCCTGGAATCATGAGACGCTACTTGCCCTCGGGAAGCGCAGGCTGGGTTGAGAAATTCAGCGGTCCGGCTCTTATCTGGTCTGATTGACACAGCCAGGAATGCCGCGGCTGTGGAAGTGGACTGGTTGTACTGGTTTGTGTGTTAATATAACATTTTGTCTGACTCAAAAGCGTCTGAATACTTTAAGAGTCATCAGAATTCTGAACTGTGTCAACAGGAAGACTTCCCTTTCACTTCTCCATTTTTCATGGTAACGTCACGTCTTTGCTGTTCTGTGAAAGTGTTGTCATGCGTCCTGCTGAACTTTGACCCCCCCCCCCCACGCCCGCCTGCCTCGCTCTCCTCTCCAATCTCGCCCGTATCCCGTCTCTCCCTCTGCAGTGGTCTGCAGCACTCTCGCCACCCAGGGATCCAATGCTTCCGCTCCAGAATCCGGGGACGCCGGGGGTCCGCTGAGCCCCACCTCCTCCGCCAGCCCCCAGGGTTCGCCGGACGAGGACGACGACAAGCTGGGAGCCGACGCGGATCGTCAGGGGGCGCGAGATGGAAGCGGAGGAACGCGCGGCAGGACGAAGACAAGCCGCAGCAAGCAAGGCAAACAGTCTGTTATCCTGTTTTTTTTTTTTTTCTTCATGTGTTTCACCTCCTGACTTGCTTCTCTCAGTTCCCCCGGATGCCGACGCTCAATCAAAGGGGGGGAAGAAAAAGACTAAAGGCAAAGGGAAGAAGAAGAACAAACTCGCGAGCGGCGGCACCACTCCTTTCAACCCCGAGCACACGTTCCTCACCAGCGGATTCACGTCGACGCTGGTCACCACCGAGGACCCGTGCACCTCCACGCACGAGCATTACTGCATCCACGGCAGCTGCAAGTACCTCGACGGCCTGGCGGAGCCCGTGTGCACGTGAGTGTTCGCCACGGCCTCCCCTCCACACACACACACACACACACACACACACTCACACATGGCATGCGCCCCCCCCCACCACCACCACCACCACCCCCCCCCACTGACGCAGCCTCGCGTTCTGCTCTCAGGTGCTGGAAGGACTACGACGGCGAGCGCTGCGAGATCCACTCCCTGGGCACCAGGAGCGAGGAGGGCGGCGGCGGCGAGCTGGCCCAGACCGCCCTGGTGATCGTCGCCGTGGTGCTGTCAGTCGTCAGCTGCTTGGCCTTCGTGCTCCTGACCTGTGCCCAGTGAGTACGCCCCCGCGCCCCCGCCCCCTCCGAGGCCGCGCATTAATAAAAAAAACGTTACGTCCTCGCAGGTTTGGTCTGACGTCTCGACCCTGATCCCGACTGCGGGTTTATTGCTCCTGCCGTGATCAATGTGTAACCAAAACGATGGCGGCTTTAAAACGCGGTGGCACAGCGCCCTATCTTTGCCCCTCAGTCAAAACCAGCACGAAAATAAATAACTAACCAAGCACAGAAAGTAGGCCTACAGGCCAGGTTACTGTCGGCGGTTGCTCCCAGGTTGCCCCCCCTTTGGATGGAACTGGGTCAGCGTTCCGGGACGCCGAATGAGCTCCTCCTGTCCTCTGTAGTTACAGGTCGCACAAACACTTCCTGGCGTCCTACCTGGGGATGGCGGCGGAGCAGGAGAAGCTACAGATGCACGTGGCCGACGTGCTGGTGTAACTGCACCCAGGTAGGGCACAGCCACGCACTCCGAGCACAGGGCCCGGGCTCCCTGGAATTCCAGATTTTCCGTGCACTTTTCCCCAACTGCCCCCCTCCCCCCCTCTCTCTCTGCTAAAGTGTAACGTTAATCGTTGCATAATCGGATCATTTTTAATGTCATTCCTGGCTTGTTATCTGTGTCAGTTAAGGAAAGACAGGGTTATAATCCATGGGGGGGATTTCTGAGCGAGCCGGTCCTGCATTCCCTGCGGCGCACACCGGGGTTGCATCCCAAGTCGACCTTCTTCTCACGTGAGCCTTAACCCGAGCAGGAAAGCACGGGCCCGATGGTTGTTGGGTTGCGTCTGGCAGAGAGGACTCCCCGCTGGAGGAATTATGGCAGATTAGCCCCGGAGTGTTTGAACCCATCCCTGCCTGAGGAAGACTGCCACGCGTGCCCGCTCGCCCGTGTGCCTCAACAATAACAACACCGAGGCGGTGACTGGGACGTGCACGTGACGGCGTTGGGGCGCGCCCTCACTCGTGGGTCTCGGGATTGCGGCCTGCTGTGATTTAATCTGTGTGCTGTATATCGACCGGATTGGGAAACCGCCGCTCGGTCGTGCCTTTCACGTGTGCTTTCTTCTCCCCACCCAGACGTCTACGCGGTTCAGGGAGGAAGCAGGATGCCCGTGGAGACCCTAGAAAGCAGAAGAATGAGTAGCGCACCTCGTTAAAGCTGTATGAAACAAGATGGAGCAGCAGAATGTAATTTATTTAGTGTAACTATTTATTGCTATTGTATTGTTTTGATGTTTGTGTTTTTGTGCGGATGCTAAGCGTTCGCTCCGTTCCGTGTTCTCTAGATTTCCCCTTTATTTATTGCACCGCCGTTGCTGTAGGTCAGACCAAGCACTCTTCATCTCACCGTGGAAACGGATACGATCACAAATAAAGTGTCTCACCCTCGAGCTCGCCTGCCTTATTATTGCTCTTATGATTCCCGTCTCCTGGGAAAGCCTTTTTGAGGCGTGACACTCCAGCTACATCAAAGCTGGCGATTTGAATCGCGAGCCAAACAATGCACTACTGTAAATGCCTGAACCTGCAGGGTTAGTGTGTTGCCATGGTACCGGCCTGTTTTGGAGGGGGGGGAGGCCTGTCCGACCCGAGGTTTGGGAAGTCTCTAATAACACGAGCAACAGCAACAATTCACCGTAATGATCATCATCAGTGATCTGTCTGTTTGAAAAGAAAACCCAGAGGGGCCTGATTTAAGCAGCACAAAAGCGGGAAAAACCGTGAATCCTGAACACTATCATCAGAGAGACGACGTCACAGACGCTGGACGTAACCGCGTTATGACGCATCGTAACAAATTAATGGACAGAGTTGGGGGCAGGTTCACCTCCAGCTTCAAAGATGTGCCAACAGTATGATCTTATTCATTTAACAAGCTATCCTCCTACATAAGTGCTATCCCCCCCCCCCCAGGGTCTCAGCATCCAGAGCAGTGCTCAATATTTTAAATATTAGGATCTAGGAAGCAAGAACAGCAAACATATGTATGGGATGAATGGATGAATTCTTGTTGGTTGTTTCCAGCTCTCCATCCTGTCCTCTAATGATCTGTTTGTTGGATTAAACATGGCCCCCATGTTACTGGTTAATCTGGGTGAAAGCAGGCTCCCCTCCCACTTCCTGACCAGTTCTCACCTACGCTTACCGGACTGCCCCACATTCATCCTAAAACATGGAACACGTCACAAAAAAGGGGAAGTTGAATTGTTTGATTTTGATCTGTTTCAACTATGAGTCACTACGAGGCGCCCCATATACACACACACACCCACACCCACACACACACACACACACACACACACACACACACACACACACTCACAGGCATGCATGCACACAAGGAAGGATACTGCCATTTCCGAGTATAAAAACGTCTGAGGAAAAGGTGAGGTGAGGGCAGCTCGCAGGTAAACATTCCATGCATGTGTGCGTGCCTTGATCAAACATTAATTCATTCATTTATTCATTCATACGTCATGATTCAACGAGGGTGTGACGAGCCGCACCAGTTTCAGGGGGCCATTCATCTTTTGCGGGTGGCTACAGGAAACTGAGTAAACACACAGGCAGATGGTTGGTCAGCAAAACTTCAGGACAGTAAAGGAGCCACAGGGTGTGGTGTGTGTTTCTCCCCTGACTGTGGGACAGACTCCTGTTAAATATTATCTGTCCTGCAGTAAAAACACACCTGATTTAGTTGTATAGCGAATGTTGTGAGGCGAGAACTACAGCCACAGATGATGATTTTACCCTCGGGTTACATCCGGCTAAATAACATAAATCAATTTAACAAAAAGACAGTGAATAATCAGTTGGATACTCCATGTTATCAAGTGACTGACTAAGCAAACGAATCAACAAAAACCCTGCAGCCCTTCACTTTTCATTGTATTTATTTTGCACTTACAACTACAACGGAGAGTGCCCCCTGCTGGTGGGGTTTGGAAGCTTTATTGTCTAACTGCATCCTCCTTGCACAGGTGTAATCGATTGTACTGCATGCAAAAAAAACACCAAAAAAAACATACAAGCCAAATGCATCGTTGCGACATCATGACACTTAGCACATTTCCTGTGTGAGGGTGCTGGAGGTGTGATTTTTATCTGTGAGGTCTGACTGTGCAGCACCATTGTCCGACCCCCCCCCCAGCCCCTCCATACTGTGAAAGCTCCACCGGCCCATTTCAGAGTCATCTTCAGAAACATAAAGAGTAAGAAATTAAGATAAATTGCATCGAGAAAACACGAAAGTTGAGTTTCCCGTGGATGGACCAGCGAAGAGGAGGAGCTCAATCCTGCGTTTCAGATGTTCTGACGATCTTCTTGATCCAGTTGATCTGTTCCTTGCTCAGGTAAGCGTACACTCCGGGGCATTTATCAGCACACCCACGACCAAAGGAAGTGACCCCGACTAGTTCCCCGTTGCACAAGAACGGCCCTCCCGAGTCGCCCTGCAGCGAACAGAAACGCACATCGTGAGCACAGCTGGGTCAGCGGCAGCAGGTCGCTCACCCTCTGCACAACCGTACCTGACAGGTGTCCGCCATCGTTGACCCGGCACAGATCATTTCCTTGGTGATCACGGGATTTTTGCCGTAGCATTTGGAGCACTTCGCCCTGTCAACCACGGTCACGTTCACAGACATCAGGACGTCAGAGCTTTCCTTGACAGCCTTGTCTGTCTGCCCCCATCCTGCAACCAGGCAGCTGCTCCCAGCTCTGGGTTCCTTCACAGGGCTGCCCAGGGGGAGATGTTTGATGGTCTTGGATTGCTTTGCTTCAGTTTTAAGCTGAAATAAAGAAATAGAAATGGATGTTTGTGTCTTCCTGTCAACGGGCTCGTCTTCTTACTCAGGTACCCTCGCCTTACCTTGAGCAACATCAGGTCATTGACCTTCTTCTTTTTGTCAAATGCTGGATGCTGAACGTGCTGGGTCACCTCAAACACCTGCCAGGATCTCTTTTTTCTGATAGAATGCCCTCCGAGTCGTACTCTTATCATTCTGAAGTGCAGAGATGCCAGTTTAAATGTATGCTACACATTTGAGGGGACAAGGTGTGACCAGGGATGTGTGACGTGGGTCTTACTGTCCACAGTGGGCAGCTGTCAGGACCCATTTTGGACGGATCAGCGTTCCTCCACAGATGGACGAATCGTTTTCCACCAGAGCCATGAAGGGCATAGAATGGGGTTTTACTTCTTTACCACCAATAATCTCAGCGCCGTGGCCTAAAGCAGAAGGAACGGGTCAGAACTGAACAATAAACCAACACAGACGCACTCTGCTGGTCACACAGTCGAGTCGACTCGCAGTTTTAAAAAGGACTCACCTGGCTGGACAACAAGAAGAACGGAGACAAGAACAAAGACCTTGGGGGAGAACATCTCCTCTGATCTCTCTTTGATGTGACACTGAAACCCACCCTGATGCATGCACTCGCCTTTATGTGTTCAGCTCGAGAGGAAGTGGTTCTGTGCATCAGGACATGCATGAGTCAGTGGAACTGCTCTCAAGTTGTTACCAGCATGGGCTGAGACCCCTTTACACAAAATCGCTCACGTCATCCGTTTGTACAAGTTTTTCAGGAACAGCCTGCTGTCCGGAATAAGAACAACTTTGAGGCGTATCAAAGGCACAACTGTGAAAGAAAACCAAGGTAAAACAAAGTGTGAAGATTTTCAGCATTCCCAGCACAACTGAACCCGGTCCCTTGGATAATTTTGGCTTCAAAGTGTTATTATCACTAATGGAATCAAAGGGGATCCCTGGGTGAGGGGCATGAATAAACATGGGCAGGTAACCAACAGATTGTAGCTTGCCGATTTTGTTAAAATCCTGTCAATGCTCAACCCTCTACCTTCAAGCCAGACAGATATTAAAATGCCTGTGTAAGTTCTCAGTCATCCAGGTCTTGGTAATTCTGGTAGTTGAATCATAGCAACTCAACCAGTCCAGTTGCTATGCTATCAACTACCCAAAAGAGACAGACATTAGACATTAAAGCGTAAAAACAAGGCCATCCTGTTCTGACTGCAGACCCCTGAAACAAGTCTTATATGCTCACATCTGAGATTCATCTTAAAGTTCTTTACCACAAGCGCTGTCACAGCAGTAACAAAGTACAGCTGGTTCTCAGTTGAGGCACTGAAGCTGTAGACAGAGTCATATCTTCAGGGTGGTTTGGATTGCAGCTCAGCGACATCAGAAAAAGGATGTCGAGTGAGAAGGGTCTTGAAGTTCTGTTAAGTAAGGTAAGGTAAGTAAGCAAGCTTGGTTTTGCGGTGAGTTCACAGTTTAGGACAGGAAATCAACATTTGTAACAAAAGCGTCATTCTGGAGAATTCAGAACACTAAAGTCAACAGCTTGAGAGACTTTATTAAACCAAGTAAAACAAAGACTTGAAATCTGACAACTAGAGTCTGAGGCCTTTCTCAGTTCACAGTGGGTAGGCACACTCTTGGGAACTGCTGTCTTTTACTCTTGGAATCAAAAGTGGGATTTGGATCTTGAAAGTTGGCCGTCCGCAGGATTCACATGCCCCAGATACGCAAGCGTTGGTCCGCTCCAGCAGAGAAAATCTGAGTATTTCCTGGGTTTAATGCCATGTGCAAGACTCGTTGAGAATGACCTAAAAAAAAATTCAACTGTAACTGTTAAAATGCAGATATCTGTAGTTACACAACAAAGGTTCATACTGAAAGGCCAGTGAGGCATCCCCCACGGCTCTGTCCTTCGGACTATATCTTCCTTTATCCTTCTGCCTTTAGGAAAACCCTGGACTCTCTGTCATTTCTATGCAGATGATGCACAACTATACATGCTGCTAATGTAAGGGTCCTAAAGATGTCAAAGAATGGTAATCTATCAGTATTACTACCAGTATTGATTTTATTATTGGTGTTATTGGTAGCAAAATTGTAAAGCAGGTATGATGAACTCTGTCGAACCAAGATCCAAATTTTCAGTTTCAGTCAAGATTCTCATATGAGAGGAAGCACACGATTGGGGCCTGTTCACTTTGTGTAAGTTTCACAATTATTCGTAAACCCAACCCATGAGTCAGATGAGTTAGAGCAAGCTGATAAATACCTCTGCAAATTCCACTATGAATATTAATCATCATGCAGCACTTCTCTTCCACTGGATCTGTTCAGATCTTTCGGTGGGTTCTCTTTTCCATTTTTGCGTGCTCTAACCTGTGAGCTGGGATGTGAGGCTGAGCGAGGTAGGGTCGAAGGACCAGCGGGCGATGTGGTGGTGAGGGAGACCGTGGCCCGTCAACACACATCTCTTCTTTTCAGCCCATCGCAAAGAACAGATCTGCAATTAGACCAAGTTAGGAGTGAAATGCAGTGAAATGTGCCTCCACTGCTCCTTCGGCTCTCGAAGCACCTGCGAATTTGTGTTGGCGAAGGTCTCACGAGCCCCAGAGACAGCGTCCCAGATTCTAAGCTCTCCGTCTTTATATCCACCCCCGGTAGCGATCGTGTTTCTCTGCCACGGACACCACCCCATCGCCTGAACGTTGAGGCAGCGTTAGTCATCTTTGTACCAGATGACACAAAGTTGCTTGAAAATCGGACAGCGAGCAACCTTGACGGCACTGGGCTGCCTCATAGCAGTGACTGGGGAGCGAACGCCCGTGCATCCGACTGCACCAACATCCCATACGGAGAGAAGGCCCTCCGTGGAGCCACTGGCCAAATGGCCACCATCTGGCGACCACTGGAGGCTGCAGAGCCCCTCCCCCTGGAGAGCTGAACCAATGAGAGGTGCCGGGGAGCGAAGGTCATGGTGAAGGATGAGTCCAAGAGCAGAGCCGCTGTAGGGGTTTGGAGACACTCCTCTGCATGAATACCACACATCTGCTTGGTGAACACAGGAACGTCATTTTATATTTAAAATCCTGCTTAGACCCAGTGTGAGTGTTGGACCTCACAGACTGGATGGTGGTACTCGCTTCGCTTACCAATAAAGATCAAGAGTGGGACAACAACAATGTTCTTGGAATGCCCATGCAACAATTGCTCCTAATATAATTTAAAAAGAAAGGAATTGTGTGTGTGTGTGTGTGTGTGTGTGTGTGTGTGTGTGTGTGTGTGTGTGTGTGTGTGTGCATGTGTGTGTGCGTGTGTGTGTTTCTGCATAAAACACAGAGTCAACTCAAACCTGCTGAGTAAGTGCTGTTTCCAAGAAACAGCTCTGACCACGGCCAAATGTGACAGCAGACACGTCATCATGCGCTCGTGTTCAACGTCCCACACCTTGAAAAACAGAGACGACCCAGAGTCACCACAAACCGACAGCCCCCCTACCCCCCATCCCCCCCAACCACATGTTTCCACTGAGTTCTGACATTTCGTACCTGCATCTCACCCCGCCTGGTTCCTACGCAGAGAGTTCTGCCGTCATGACTCCAGCACAGAGATGAGATAGATTCCTGCCCCATCAACGGGTGTGGCTCCAGAGATCCCAGCACGGCATGCGTTTCTGCATTCCAAATGTACACAGAGGAGCCCAGCGCTAATGCAACCACATTATTACAGCTGCAGTCCAGAAGGTTACAGTCTGAAAGAGAATAAATGTGCCCACAGATGATCTTGTTATTATCCACCTGTAGGAAAGCAATGTAGGATAGGACAGAATCATGGAATAACAGGATCTAATCCTATCAGGGTTTGGGGCCTTTTCCTACTCACAGTAGTCATCAAGCAGCATCGGTGCTGCAAATGTCTTTGAGCTTTGGTCCACAGAAGCAAATGGCTTAAAATCACACCTTTTCTTGTCACAACCTGAATTACAAATGTGCAAAATCACATTTCCACATCAGACAGAGGTGCGTTTCACACATGCTCTCTCCTAAAACTGCACAAGTCCTGCCTTTAACAAGGGGAATGACTGATCAAAGTCATCCTCCCAGAGTGTACACACACACAATTCTCCCACAGATTTGCTCCAATTCTCTCCTTTCCTGTCATGACATCATGCACAGTCATTTCTAATTCCATCTCACCAGTGCCACAAGCCTTTGTGTGTTCAAGAGATGCAGATCTCCACAGCCATTTCTGCAATGCAAATATTAATCAGCCTTGAACTGAATGTAACTCCCAAGAGCTTATACAACAAAGACTACCACATAAATAAAAATATAGAACTAATGATAAAAACTACTTAAAGAAATGTAACTGTTCTTGACACAAACCTGGTTTTGGTTATTGCCTGTGGGGAGACGTCTGCTGGTGTTAAACGTGTGTGATGCGTTGGCGTTTGAAAGACATGAAGTTGACTCCGCTCCAGCAATCACTGAAGCCATCATAAATTGATGCATTAAAACACCAGTCTGACAGCACAATGCTGGGATAAATACAAGTCTGTACAGTGCAGTGACATCATAATAATTATTCCCTCAATACTTATGAACTAATAATATCTAACATGGAGATGAGGTAGTACATTGCTTTTGTATTTTCGGTGGTGTCGGGTTGTCTGTAGCTTTACCTGGGGATTTCCTCCCTGTGACCCCCTGCTCGGGTCCAGCTGGGGACTCCAACTCCAGTCTGTGGCGAACCGTGCCAAAGTCAAAGTCTGGCTCACGGCGCCACCTAGCGGCCACGGGCGTACTTGCAGAAGGACCTTCGGCGTTCTTCCTCTGGATAATCCGCCTCAGGAACCGTCTGTATGATTCTTGTCGCTCCTGATGGGCCAAAACATTTTTTTTTAAAGTAAAAAGATCACTTTTGGTTATTTCCAAAGTATAAATCACAAGTACACATACCTCTAATAAAGCTGACATTATAAATTACAAAAAACTTCCGAGAAAACCTTCCAAAACAAGACTACATAAACGCTTCTACAATTTACCGCCTGGTGTTTAAATGAGAAATAATTGCGTATATCAGCGATAAATGTGTAATTATGCACTAAGATTGTGTTTAAAGTTTCAACCCAGGGTTCCCAATCCGTCGCCACGCGTCTTAAATGTCTTATTTTGAAGGGCCAGACGTTCAGCCTCCGGTTTGGTTCCTGTCTCATTGATGGAAACTTGACGTCGCTCCCTCGCATCGGTCCCGACGGCTCCACAGCTCTGGTTTCGTTCTTCCCCCTCCAACATGGAGGCCTTAGGGGGCTACCCTACCAGGTCCTCCAACCCCAAAGCCAAGAAGCTGACCGTCCTGTTGAGCATGACAGTGGGCGTGGGGTGCCTGTTCCTCCTGCAGACGCAGCTGCTGAAGCCCAGGCGGCCGACGGACTTCTACTCCTTCGAGGTGAAGGACGCGAAGGGGAGGACGGTGTCCCTGGAGAAGTACCGAGGAAAAGTAGGTCCACAACTTAGCCCCCCCAAAAACAAAAAAAAGAATCCCGCTCAACCCCGTCCAAACCGGCCATTCTTGCTCGGACCCAGGCCTGATGCGCCCCCCCGGAGCGCGTTTGGAGAGTTTTGTACCCATTTTTCCTCCCCCCTCCTCCTCTTCCAGGCGTCTTTGGTTGTAAACGTGGCGAGTCAGAGCGAGCAGACGGAGGTCAACTACCGCTACCTGCAGGATCTGCACCGGGAGCTGGGCCCGTCTCACTTCACCGTCCTGGCCTTCCCCTGCGCGCAGTTCGGGGAGACGGAGAGCCGGAGCAGCCGGGACATCGAGGCTTTGGCCAGGTCCAGCTACGGCGTCACCTTCCCCTTCTTCAGCAGGATCAAAATAATGGGCTCCGAGGCCGAGCCTGCCTTCAGATTCCTCACAGGTCTGCGGACGCCGCGGCTCTGGTTCTGCCCAGGTCGCTCCAGGCACCTCACCAGTTTATCATCACTGCTTTAAGCCAACTTTATTTCATGTAAACCAGCCTGTTACGACCCCCCCCACACACACACACATCCAGCACAGTCTGTTTCCAGCAAACTGAGTTTTTCCTGTTATCTTTAATATCTGTGTGTTGTGTTGAGTGCTTTATTTTAATTCCAGGCTCATCGTCGCTTATCAACTTTCACCTGAGCGTCCACGTTTTATATTACCTGTACCAAACCGTTTAACGTGGTTAAACCGTTTCTGAGAAGAATGAGCGTCCCACAGTTGTCTTCTCTATATGTCGTCGTGGTGTTTTGGTGCTCATCTCCAGAAACGTTCCGTTGTCTGTTTCAGATTCTGTGCAGAAGGTCCCCCGGTGGAACTTCTGGAAGTTCCTGGTCAGCCCCGAGGGTAGAGTGGTCCGCTTCTGGAGGACGGACGACCCCCTGGACAGCATCCGGCAGGAGGTGACGGCGCTGGTGCGGGAGATCATCGTTAAGAAGCGGGGGGGAGCTATGATGTTGGCGAGGTTGGTGCCCCCCCCCCCCACTTCACTCCTCCCCCCACCCACCCCCCGGCGCTTTGACGGCCGGGGAGCAGACTGAACTGCCGACTCGGGCGACGTCCCGCTCCGTGGAAACGGCAGGCTCGTGGGCACGCGTGCTCATCCCATGACGAGCTTGTGTTTGTGGTTGCCAGTGACAACCGCGATGAACATTCCGGATGTCGATGGAGGAAGGATCGACTTAACCACGAGAGTTGTTTCTGCCTCGTACCATCGCCTCCAAACGTTTTGCATTAAATCTCTTGAAACGAGCGTTTGTCCTGTTTTGCCTGATCGGACAGAATCGAGTAAAGGGTGAGACTCTTTCCTGCTGCGACCTGCACGAGGTTTCTGCCTAGTAGCGGCACTTTATTCAGGTGGGAGGGTCACAGGGGGCGTTTGCAGGCGGTTGGAGAGCAGTGCCAGGTGAACTGGCCTCAACACAACCAACCAGCTAACGTGACACTGCCTACCAGCCGCCCGCGGCGAGGCGCCCTCCTCAAAGTCGAACTTTCGCGGAGGCCTGCTTGACCCCGTCGAGCGTGGCGGCGAGGGCGACCGTTGGGGCGGCAGCGCATTGTGAGCTGACGGGCAACATCAGCTAACATTACACTGCCTCCCGACCAGCCGCGGGGGTCTGGGTTCAGAGGGCCGCGGCGGCGGCGAGGGGGCGTTGGTACCAGGCTGTCGTCGCCGGGGCGACGCGAGCTGCGCTGCAACCTGGAAGTTAGGACCCTGACTTTGTCTCCTGACTTACTCTGAAGGGTCTGCGCCTCCCCTCTCCCGCGAAAGCCCTCATGGCGTCCTGGACGTGAAAGCGAGGAGACGGTGGACGAGGTCCTCAGAACGGAGGCCGTGACCTCCGTCTTCTAGTCCGCTGGGAGTCGTGAACGAGACGGTTGCTGTTCGCCAAAGAGACACAGCCATATGTTTACACTTGTAGGCGGTTGCCTGGGAAGCAGCAACAGGTCAACTGTAAAGAAACGGTGTCAAAGCAAGCGTTTTAACCGCCAACGCCATCGATATCGCATGCGTTTTCATGTTGTCCGGTCGACGTACTCACCAGGCCGGGACGATCTCTGCCTTTCTGGTGCCTTTTCAGCTTCCAGCCCGCTAAAAACTCCTCCTCAGCCTCCAGCCTGCGTGTGTGAGGAGCAGGTCCGTGCCCGCGGCACCTGCTGTCCGTCGCCCTGCACGATCCCCGGTCTTAAATACTCTCCCCGGGCGCACGGACGAGCGGGAAGTCCGCTCCTCTGCGCTCCCATTGGCGCGTTAACCTTTTTTTTTAATTACTCACGTCTCTTCTCCAGGGCGCAGGGATTCCCTCCGCGTCCTGGTCTCCACTGGATACGGGGGGGGGGCAGTGTTTAGAAAGATGGAAGTGACAGTTAACAACCCTGTCGAGGTCAGAAGAGTCTCCTCTTAAAGTGTCGGTTAATCCCTCCAGACCCGACCGCTGTGTACTGAAATCGATTATTAGGCCTGTAATTACTATTATTATTTATGGGGATGTCTTATATTTTGAAAATGTTCCCCTACAACACTCGTTCCCTATTTAAGGTCCAATTACGTAGGTTAAGAAATTTTAAATTTGCCGTCCTTCAACTTATGGAAGAGAATCTTTAGATTTGAATAGTTTTAAAATATTTAATATATAAACAACATTTTTTTTTAAGTTTTCTCAAGCCCCAAAATTGTAACAGTAGTAACAATATTTTTTTCTTTTTTTACCCTTTCTTTTTTTAAAAAACAAGCTTTTAAATGACATAATTACTGGACTTTGAACGAAATCGACATTCGACGAAATCGAACGTGCGCGCGTGCGTTTAGCACAGTTTTTCGGGTGATAAATGGAGAGTTGCGAAGGTCTTCACGTTCGAGTCATTCTCGTTCGGCCTTTTCCAGGTTCATTCAGGTCTCGTGTGTCCTGCCACAATGACCGAACCTGCAGCCGCCAGAGGGCTCGTTCACGGAAAAGCTTCCTTTTAGTCGGATTTCCTCTCGTTCCTGTTTCACGGTGAAGGTGAGCGCGCGCCTCTTCATCCTGCGGGGCCCCGCCCCTCCGCCCCGCCCCCCTCGGATTTGCGGGAAGACCCCGCAAACGCGGGCTGCGCCTTCCGCGTGACGGAGGGCTCTCGCGGTAAGGTGGGCCGAAGGGCGCGAGCGTGTGTGTGTGTGCCCCCCCCCCCTGCCACCTCCATATGCCCTCGTGCGCTCACCGCAGGGCCGAGCGCGAGCCTGGAGCATGTGTGACAGGTGGGCGCGCGCCGCGGATCAGCTCCTCGGGCCCCGCCCCCCCGCTGCTCTAAGCTCCGCCTCCTCAGCGCACATCAAAGGGCCCAACCGGCGGCCCTGACTCCCGCTAATTGCTTCTATTAATCCGCCTTTAATGGCGCAGCCGAAATGTGGTTTTTGGATTATAATCTCGTCTGTGGAAGTGAGGGTTCCTGCCGCCCCTCGCTTGTAAAACCAATTACGTAGGTCAAGAAATTTTACTTTGCCGTCCTTCAATTTATAGAAGAGAATCTTCAGATTTAAATAGTTTCAATATTTTTAATATACAAACAACATTTTTTAAAAACTTTTATCAAGCCCAAAAATGGCAAAACTAATAGCAATGTTCATTCACTTTTTTTCTCAGGTTTTCCCGCACGGCGTTGCGCCATGCGGGAAATGTCCCCTCGCTTGATTGTTGTAAAACGTCTCTTTTAATCGCCTCTTCATGTCGCGCATAGAAAAAGCCGCCGGCGAAAGTTTCATTTGCCCAGAGGCTTCACCCGCCAATCAACATCGAACTAGAAAAAAAGGGAAAAAAAGATTTGGTTTAACTACTCCGTGTTTCCCGCGGGACTCCGTCTGGTCCGCAGCCTCCCCCAGGGTTTGGATTCAGTCACCTTAGAAACTCATTGTGTCTGTATTTTCCTTTCCCCTCCCGCATTGTCCCCCGCAGTTTGGCGGTAGCTTAACCGGTCAAATGTGTCACAAGCAGCTTAAACAAAGCTGCGGCTGCTCTCCACTGCAACGAGGAGGAGGAGGAGGAGGAGGAGGGGGGCGGAAAAAAAAAAAACAGGTTTGTTTGGAGTAAAAGCGTCGTCCTGCTAACCTGAGGTCAGGGTTTGTAGACAACAAGCGTCTTTATTTGAATGCATTGACAGCAGGGATTTAAATGGTTAACAGCAGATTTAATTGGGTTAAATGCCCCCCTCCGAACATAAATTATTCAAAAGTAGTGAAATAAACAAAATTTAAACTGCCTCACTCGGGTCAAAATCAGTGGCAAAGGTCTGCTCCACTGCCGTGGTGCGTTCAAGTACACATGCCTGCGCGTGTTGACATTGTGGAGATTTCACTTGTTCCGTTTTCGTGATAGATTGTGACACCAGACGGACTATGAGGCTGAGTGCAGGTTTACTTTTTAATTTGCTGCATTCGGGGCCCTTGGTAAGTAAACAGGGCTTTGTTGACGCGGCACCTTTACAAAGTGCTTCACAAATATGCTGCGCTGAAACATCTGGAGCTGAATTCCCAGATGTTGGGATGAACGTGCACAGGTGTACAACAAGCAAGACGACAAACGACCTCGGGGGAGCGCGAGGCCTCCCTCCCTCTATAGACCGAAGCCTCGGGTGTGTGTAAATCACTTTTCCCTCTCGTTACCCGTCTCTTCTAATCTAAACGTGATGAAAAGTCACCCCCCCCCCCTCGGGGGCTCTCTGAACGGCCCCAACCCCCCAGCTCTGCGCTGCCTCCACGTCTCCAGAGTAAACAGGTCCCGGTTTGGGAAGTTTAAACAGGTGCCTGACCTGTGATGTGACATTGTCCTCCTCGCACACCTAAAACCGCCCGCGCCATCAGCTGAATCACATGACGGACGCCCAGAGGTCAGGGGGTGACATCCTCTGTGGAGGAGGCTGATTGCTTTGATTGCTTGTCCTTCTTATCTGAGGTGTTGTGAGATATTTATGGCATTTATTCACGCTCACTGTCGTCCCCATTATAGATTCTACGTAAATAATCATCGGCCGTGGCTGTAATTGCTGAAACACATTAAATGTTTGCCGTTTAAACGCGCTAAAGGGAACATTTTCTTTTGTGTTTCTTAAGGAAACGGGCAACTTTTTCTTATCTAATGTGTGTGTGTGGAGTGTTTAAGTTATTCTTTCATGGGTTTTGACACAGGAAAAAAAGGATGACTCTGTTTTTATTGCCAGTTTTATTGCCCCAGTGTACCCACAGGAATCCTAAACTCGCCGGCGTATTCTCAAATGCAGAGGTGATGTATGCGACCCATGCGTTCAGACCACACAGCCTCTCAGGTGCAGACAAAAGGGGGCTTTATAAAGGTCGTTGGCTCGCATTTGTGCGGTGCTGCTCAAGCGCATAAACTTTAAAATCGGAAGCAGCTCCTTTCCCCGCAGATACCAACACATCAGCCAATATAAAAAAAAATAAAAAAAATCCACATTTGCAAAAGACACAGTTAAAGTATAAAATATGGCAATGCTTGGTTGTTTGCCCGGCTCGCTGCAGCGCGGCGTGTAAACAGAGAGCGGAAACAAAGGCAGTTTATTCCAACCGTCGCCTCCGAGTGATCGGCTTCCAAATGCTACCTGAGGAAGACGTCACATGTCGATATCAGTTGGCGGTTAAGCATGAACAGTCGGCGCCCACCCGTGAGCCCCCTCCACCCCGAGTCCTCCCTTCAGACGACAAGCGGATCCGGGTCCGGGCCGCAGCCGTGGTTGGGGACCCAGCGGAAGCGGTGTCCCCCGTCCTGCGTCCTGGAGGTGAACGCGTGGCCGTGAGGGAACGCCCGGGTCCTCACGGTGCCGTGCTCCCTGACGGAGGTTCGGAAGGACCAGACGTCGGCCTTGGCCTCGGCCCCGCCCGCCACCGGGGCGTTAAAGGACGTCTGCAGGTCGGAGAAGGCTCCGTGAGCGCGCACGACCTCCGACCCCTGCCGCCTTGCTGCGGCGGAAGTGTGCAGGACGGCGTTGCAACGCGTGCTGATGTCCCTCAGCATGTCCTCCACCGAGTCCGAGGCCTCGGTCTCGTACCCCTCGTCCGGGCGCCTGCGCCTCTTGCAGGGGCTCGGCGAGGGTCTGCGATGGGGCGCCTGCTCCCTCTCGGTCCCCGTCACCAGCTCCTGAGAGGAGACACAAGAGTCGACGCGGGGGGGACACGAACAGAGAGAAGACACGCCGTCCTCCGGACGCTCACCTCCAGCACGGAGGCCAAGTGCTTGGCGCGTCTGGCCAGCTGTCTCAGGTGGACGTTCCTGTCCTGTAGGACATCCGTCTCGTCCTCCGCGTCTCCGAGCTGCGAGCGCACGGGAAGAACGTCAAACGGGCGAACTGGGATAAGGCTGAAAGGATGAGCCGCCCGAAGATCCGGTGGTTTACCTGGTGGACTCTGGCGGGAGGCTCCGGCTCCCCGGGTCCGTCTGCGTCCTCGGAGGAAGGGTCCCACCGGGGTGTGAGCGGGGGGATGAACGGCACCAGTTCGGCTGGGGACAGGCTGCTCTCCAGCGCAGAGGGAGAATCTGCGCTGACACGTCACAGCATCCGTAACAACCGGAGCAAGCGACCGAAAAAGGACCTCGTCCGCGGCAGCTTCGACGGACTTGGACTCACCTGCGATGAAATCCAGCGCATAATCCCCGAAGTCTTGGCCCTCGTCACAGCCGTTCACCTGTGGAGGGAGTCGAAAAAGGCGTGTTTACGGAGGCAGGATGGCGCTTTAACCTCAGTCGGATTAGCAGGGTTCTGCCTCCCAGACCTTGTAATCCCACCATGACCATGCGGGATAATATTGCCCTGCGGCAGCCATGGCGCCGATCATTTCGGTGTGAGCCGGCCGTCAGGTGTTTGAGGCGCAAGGTGAGCCGCGCCAGCCTTACAAACTTGTGAGGTCTGGACCAATTAGCGGTAGTCTGCGCGTCATGTGTAAACAGCGCTCCAATTCGCGCAGAATTCCAGCAAACCGTGTCAAACATTAACAGGCTGGGAGGGATGAGGATACAGTACGTAACCGTGCGCCTCGCGAGCCATCTTGACGGTCAGGGATTTTATTTTATTTTATTTTTTTCAAGCTTTAGATCGGCGTTTTCCTCACCTCAGCGCCGAAGCAGGGGCTCTCTCGCCTCACGGAGTATTCCAGATCATCCCACGCGATCGTCGAAAAAGCTGTAAGACGGAGAAAGCGTCTTCACGTCTCCCAAAGTGCGCGCACAGGGAACGCGTGAAGGCGCGTGACGCGCGGGGCTCACCTTGTTTGAGGGCGCGGGGGAGCCCCACGCACACGGGGACCGGGCTGCTGCTTCTCGGTCCCACCACTTTATGCTGCAGGCAGACAAGTGCATTAAACACCAAGCCACAGACGTCAGGTTCATAAAGAAAGGCGGAAACACCGACCGCCGCTCTCCTCCTGCGTCGGCCCATCTGGTTGGGACAGACAGCGGCCAACACTTTCCTGTCTCTCTGCGTCTCCATCGCCTCGCAGCCTTAGCGGGACTGCGGGCTCGGGCTGTGAGTTCGACCTGATATAAACGAAATTCTCCCGGTTTGTGTCTCTCCATGCCGCGGCCTTGTGTTTCTTGCCCAATCAAATCCACTTGCTCGGTCTCCAGGGAGTGACAGCGTCCTCGGAGATTAAAGGGCCGCAGACTAACGGTTTCTGGTCTGAAGTGCAAAGTGGTGCCGCGCGTAACGGCGCCATTACAGCAGGTGCCGCGCACACCTCCCTCCGCCCGATGCCAGATTTGCCCCTGCGCAATTGGGTTTCGTCCAATTTTGTCTTTGTTGTCCCCACAGAAACTCCAGTGAAACGAAAAAAAGACCGAGAGAGATTTGAATCTCGAATAGAATCCTATCAGAATTTGACACGACTGTTGTTTTTGTTGTTGCTCTTGCGTTTTGTTGATTCAGTTATTCGACGCGTAATTTCCACCCAAATACGCAGAGACGTCTCCCCAAAGATTCGGCCCGTGGGCGCATTTAAAGAAAGGTGGAAAAGGAAAGGAGCAATTACGACAGCTCAGTAAACACTGTTGACAAATGTGTCTACCTGGTAAACAAACAGAGGGGACCTTGTTGGCCCTAAACGCTGAATGCACCTGTGTGGTCGACACTGTGTCAGCAGGTCTGTTGGCACAGGCCCGCTCCAAACACTGATAAGATCGCTCTAATCACAACTGTAAACGCGTTTTATAAATCTTGTCATTTATTACTCCAAGTGGTTGTTTATTGTCATTCTTATTCCACAAGTCTGATTTTAAAGGCAATATCTTTTGTTACGAGGCTCCAGGACCTTTTGTGGACGTCATTTAGTCCCGTTCGTCTGCACATGTGTGTGTTTTCATCACTGGCGTGTGATTTAATGGGGTTTCATATTCAACACAACAACATCGGTTACTGGCGTTTTATTTCATATTGAAAAAGGACGGTCAACATTTACGGCACATTTCACGATACCATCATTAAGGTCGATGCAACATACAGAGAACCCGCAAGACTTTAATAAAGAAAAAACCAACGTGTCAACACTTGAACAATGATCTCATGTGCATAGGCATAAAAATGGGGACGGCTCTGACTTTATTTAGAGCAAAAGAAAAAAAAAAAAACACCAAAACATTCAGCTTTAAAAACACGGAGTCACGTGGTAGAAATAAGTTCCAACATTTCTTTGTTTAATGACACCAGAAGCTTTAGTTTGTCTTTGCACTCCAGGGCCAGGCTGCGCTGCTCGTCCTTGGGGAAGATCAGGAAGCGGCCGTCAGAGATCCCCGAGTACCCCGACGTTTGAGCAGGAGCCCGCTGGGGTCCCAGTTCTCCCGCAGACCCTTCCCACTGGCCGGCGGGGCTCCTCAAGTCACCGGCCAGCCACAGAGCGGAGCCGGCGATCACAGACGGCGGGTACCTGTTGAAGGAGTAGTCCGCCAGGCTCAGCTCGCACACCTTCTGCGCGAAGCTGCTGTCTGCGTGCGGAGGGGGGGGGCGGACGCCCCCTGCGTCCCGGAGCCGGCCTGCGTGGACGCAGTTGGTGTAAAAGTCCAGGAAAAAGGCCAGGGTGGGCGCGTCCAGGCGGAAGTCGAGGCGAAGGAGGATGAGGCACTCCAGGTTGCAGAGCTGCTCCTTGGTGAAGGCGTCGCAGCAGAAGGACAGGAGGAGGCCGATGCGCGGCGAGCACACCTCCACCTGGGTGGGCGAGGACGGAAGGCTCGGGGACGGCTCCGGGTACAAGCGTTTGCTGCGTCCGGACACTCACCTGTTTGCTGGCGAGCAGGAGGGCCGCCGCTCCCACCAGCTGGAAGCAGTCTGCGGCCACCGGCGTGGACGCCAGGAACCTGTCCACGACGTTCACCGCCAAGCAGCAGCACTCGAAGGACAGGCGCAGATATTTGTGCAGAGAGACGAGCCAGCTGACCAGCGTGCAGCGCGCCTCCGCGGTCAGCTGCGAGCGGAGACAGCGCCTTTAGTACCTCAACGATGCAGCCACGGGACATTAGTGAGCACCACAGGTGGCGCTGAAGCCCTACCTGCGGCTGCCGGGCCAAGCTTCGGCACGGATGGAAGTGCGCCTCCTTCTCTTTCTGGATCCCGTAGCCGATGTCTCCGTACTGCAGGTACCAGGTGGACAGATGCCCCGCGTCTGGCTGCAGCGGGAACGCCTCCATCCGGACCGGGGACGGACTCGGGGAGGGTGCCAGGTCTTCCTCGAAGCCGGAGTCGCTCAACTTGGACACGAGTTTCTGCTTCCTGCAGCGGGCGCTCGGCCTGTGCCGCGCCGGCGGCGTGAGCGCGCCCGACGGGAGGGCCGCGCCGGCCGTCCGCCTCCGCTTGTGAGGCGTCCCGGAGCCGCGGTCGCTGCCGGCGGGGGCCACCATCCTCTCTCAGCCCGACCTCTCGTCGGACAGCCGCCCCAGCGACACCCTGCTCATCTCTCGGGTGCGAGTGACGTCACTTTTCCCGCCGTCATCCCGCCCCTGCACCCGCATCCCTCCCTCATCACCTGGCAACGAAGGCCAAACAGCCCGTTATCCCATAATAATTAATTAGCCCTTGGACCATATGTTAAAGCTGTTTACATGGTTTATTTTCTGTTGTTTGTGTTCAGGCGGTTTGTACAGACCATTCATTTTTTTTAATTTTATCTCTAAAAAGCTGAATCCTAATTGATTGTATTTCAAAGTGCTGTCGTATAGATAAACATGAATATAAATAACCTACAGGTTGGTAATCGCAGATTAAAAACTTGTTGACTTGTTGACATTAATTCTGGATTTTAATCCTAAAGAGTCCTAAAGAGAATCCTAAAAAATTGTGGATGCTTTTATATGTTGCTCTTTTTTTTCTCTTTTAAACCACGACACACTCAAACATTGGACAGCCTATGTCATCTTTTATTCAAGTTAGCAGCAGCGACCATGGCAACATTCTGAAAAGGCTTTTTACACAAACAAAGCAGTGCATTTTTAGAAGCTTATTATGAATTGATGCCAAGTCTGAAGCAAATGACTTTGATCAAGCTCGTAAAATTCTCATTCTTTGCGGTTATACATATTTTTATTCGCAAATCATTCAAATGAATCCAACTTGTATTGGGTGAAATTACGCGCAAACACGGCGGGTGTTTTATTTTGAAAAGCGCGCTTTTGTTTTGAAGTCGAGTCGCGCGCATCCCGGAAGCCCCGAGCTTTAGCCACATTAGCTTGGACCGTGAGCGATGCAGCGAGTGGGACATTTCTGTTAGATGAGACGTTTTAAGCGGACCCTTTTCAACACCACGACGCGTTCTTTCGCTGCATGCGGCCGACGAGGTATTGCTCCCTTTGAGTGTGTGTCGTCGTCCCGGCGGGTAAAGAGCTCGTTTGAGCGGCCGTGTTTGTCTGGCGCAGAATGTGTTGTTGTTTTTGTTCTAATCACGTGTTTCGTCTTCGCGATGGAGTTCAGGAGAAGTCTCCCATAAACCGGTGGACGAGCCCCGCTTGCGCCTGCTACAGAGTCGAGGGGTTTCTTTATTTAAAAAACACACCCTGCGAAAGCAGCGACCTCGGTCGCGGCTAGCGGTAGCGGGTCATGCTAGTGGCGCTAACACACTCGCTAAACTCGACCTCGCCTCCTAAAAATAACAGCCGCGGCGGTCGGCCGGGTTAACTCACTGCATTTGTCGGTCAACGGACTATTTTTTTTATACGGCCGGTGGTTCAGAAGGGGGGGGCACGACGCCGTGAACCGGGCTGGAGGAGGGTTGGTGGACGCTAAGCGAGCCCAGGTTAGCCTCGGTGGCTAACTCCCCCTCAGATCGAGTCGGGGTGGACAAATGTCGGGGTCTTCCAGCGGGGGGGGGGTCCTCCAGGTTCGGGACTGTGACCTCGGTTAAGTCGGACAAAGTGAGGCGTGAGGAGCAACATCCTCCAGATCTGTTTATTCCGGGTGACATTGGCGCGATCCGGAGCCGGTCCGTATTTAATAACGAAAAAAAACCGCCCAAGAAACGTCTGTCAATCATTCTTACAGTTGGGAGGTTTTTTTTAAAGATAACTTGTTAAGGGAACACGTTTGTTAGAAATCTGGGCCTGAACCGTGGTGTAAAATAATCTGTAAGATGGCGTTTCCATAGCAGAACCCACATCTGTCCATTATTTATGTCACATTCTCCATTTCATCTTCGCAGTTCTGTCATAAGCGAGCATGGAGAACTCAGGCAGGCCATACCGGGCCAGAAAAGGTGGCTGCGAGAGGGGGGCGGCAGCAGCAGCAGCAGACAAGGCGGAAACCTGGAGGATCCAGGATCAGGGGCAAGGGCAGAACTACAGGTCCAACGGGAAGAACCAGGGCGGGCCCTACAGAGCCAGTCCCAGGAAAGGAGGGCAGGGGCCCTTAAGCTCATCACCTGGAAGGTTCAGGGGTGGTCAGAGCCCCTCGCAGAAGGATGAGCTCCGCTGGTTCACAGGCGTGGATAACATGGGCGGAGGTCATGAGGATAACTGGAGGGAGCGCGCCAATCAGCAGCGCTGGAGGAGGAGCACACCGGGAGATGGCCCGAAGGAAGACCGGGATCAGGGAAACCAAGAGGCCTATCATGAAGGTAAGTCAGGTCTGAGGGAATCTGATGAGAACCTAAACTAGCCAGTGGAAACCTCTACGCCTGTGGAGAGATGTAGTTTATTGATGCTTTGTCAAGATCAAGAAACTGTGTTACATGACATTGACAACAGACGATGGCGGTGAAATAGGAGGTGCGACAGTGGAGCCCCTGAAGGATCGCAGCAGCGATGTGGAGCTTCCTCAGACAGCTGACGAAGTTCACAGAGGACACACCTCTGGAAACAGATGAACTCGAGGCTGCTGACTCACTTTTCTGCTTTTTTTTTTTTTAACTCCCATAAGGGAAACGATGGAAGAACAGGAACAAGAGGAAAACTTATGAAGATCACAGGGGTTCTGAAGAGTCCAATCTCTCAGCAAAAGACCTACGCCAGCAGCTCCAGGCCGAGAAACGGCTTAACAAAGATGAGATCTACCCTGTGAAGAAGGTGTGGTAGTCAAAATCTACCATCTTTCAATCTGAATTGTGATATTCCTCAGTTCCTCCAGTTACAGTTCCAAGAATCTAACTGTTCTTCATATTGAATAAATATTGTTCTATGCACTCAGAGCTAATGTACCTATGTTTCTTCTTAAAACTGGTTCAGAGGTCTCACATCAACTCTGGTGCTCTTTACACCTGTGCTCTGTGTGACGTTCTCCTGGAATCTTTGGCCCATGCGTTCAGGCACATCCATGACAAAAGGCACAAGAAAAAGGCAAAGGTGAGAAGGTGGGCAGGCGGGTTCTGGTAGCCGTTGCTGTCTGGCAGCTGTACTGCCCTCCTTCATCATCCCTCAACACCTGTGAGTGGTGACGGTCTCTTTTTCTGGGATTAAGCCTTGAAACGCTGGTTGTGTCCACAGGAGAAGCTAGAGCAGGTGATGCTGATTGAGATTCGGCCCCCCGGGGCAGAGCAGGTCAGCGCCGTCACTGCTGCCCTCGAGGCCGTTGCCCTGGAGCACGGCATGAACGACGAGGATGTGGAGAGGAGGCGAAGCGTGGTGGCCGTCATGCAGGACCTCCTCCTGTCCGTCCTGCCCGGTAGGGCACCGAGGAACTCTGCACTTGTTGGAATGCACACGTCTGATCTTTGATGTTACTTGATTTCCTACATTTGCAGAGATCAGGCTCAGGCTGTATGGATCATCTTGCACCAAGTTTGGATTTAAGGATTCTGATGTGAATATTGACATTCAGTATCCCCAACATGTGAGTAACCCAGTCTTTCTGTGGTTTGAGTCATTTGTTTGTCCTGTGAATCTTTTGAGTGCGTA
The DNA here is from genome assembly GCA_911728415.1 of Lagocephalus sceleratus. Lineage (NCBI taxonomy): Eukaryota > Metazoa > Chordata > Actinopteri > Tetraodontiformes > Tetraodontidae > Lagocephalus > Lagocephalus sceleratus. The sequence continues at coordinate 3,254,353 of CAJVRN010000237.1, read as the reverse complement.
TCACATTCATATGTCCTTTATATCGTATTTATGTTGTATGAAGGCTTTGAAATAGAATGTATTCACAGATGCATCAGCCAGACGTCTTGTTGCTGGTCAAGGAGACTCTCTCCGCGTGCCGTGAGTTACTTTGTCACACAACAATTCAAAAAGCTAGAAAATTAATATTTTAAAGTGGAATTGTCATGCTGTGTCCTCAGCTGTCTTTGTTGATGTGGAGGCTGATTTTCATGCCAGGGTGCCTGTGGTCCTTTGTAAAGACAAAAACAGGTGGGCGGAACTCTCTTCTAACTAATTTCTCCACAATGCACCCTAAATAAAAGTCCTGGAGGAGTGAGCTCAGTACTGTTCTACCCAGAATGTCTGACAGACGTGCTGTGATGTTTTTCTCAACAGTGGCCTTATCTGCAAAGTCAGTGCTGGTAATGAAAACGCTTTTCAGACCACCTCCTATCTTGCGGCCCTGTCCACGCGGGAGCCTCTCGTGCTGCCCCTGGTTTTGGGTCTGCGTCGCTGGGCTCGGGTAGGTCCCCGCTCTGAGGTTTGCACAGAGCAGACTGGGTGGGTCCGTCCACTCATTTGCCTCTCGCCTTGTTCTGCCCCTGCTCCAGCTTTGTATGATTGACCGTGCGGAGGAAGGGGGGTTGCCGCCCTACGTCTTCGCCCTCATGGTTATCTACTTCTTGCAGCAGCGGAAGGATTCCCTCTTGCCAACTTATCTAAAACAAGAAGTGAGATTCCTTATTTTGCCTTTGGTCTGAAGTTGTGATGACATTCCGTTTTCATTTAAATTATTTCAGTTGAAACTGACCTTATAACATGACTGTCTTTAGATTAGGGAGTTCTCACTGAGCCGGCTGTCAGAGTTCAACCTCACTGGTGTAGAGGATGGGTATTTACACTGGGCATACACCCCTTCTTCCAAGGAATCCCCACAGGAAGCAAAGAGTCCAACTGCGACTGGGAAAGTAAGTATGCCTCACTCCTTGTTTGGCACTTCAGGCTTTTGTTTTTATGATGTAAAAGCACCTTAAACATAATACAAAAACAGGTTTAGGAAAGTAAATATTGCACTGCACAGTAAATGTATACCGCAGTGAAACAAAGAGCTTCTCTTTGCTGTTTAAACGGGCCTTTTGTCTTGTCTTCTCCTGCAGGTGTCGCTGTCCTTCCACAGCCCTCGCCCGCCAGTAGACATCGGCCTTCTCTGGGTGGAAATGCTTCGCTTTTACGCCCTGGAGTTCAACATGGCTGACAACGTGATTTGCGTGCGGACCGCCGTCGTCCTCTCCCGGGAGATGAAAGACTGGCCGAAGAAACGGATCGCCGTGGAAGGTCAGAAACGCTCTTATGTGCACTATAAATATTGTTTTCGCTCTTGGTTGCAGAAAAAAAAAATGAAGGAAATCTCATAAAGGCTACAAATACTGAGTGTGACCTTGTGTGACTGTTGTCTCTGTTTCTGCCATCAGACCCATTTGCCGTGAAGAGAAACGTGGCCCGTACGGTGAACAGCCAGCAAATGTATGAGTACATCCTCCACTGCCTCAAAACCACCTACAAGTACTTCGCCCTGCCGCTGAACGCTCCCGCTGGGCCCAAGGCCAAGGGTTCAAGCGACGAGCTCGTATCAGGTTTGAGCCAGCTCAGCGTTCACTCCCAGCCCGCAGATCATCACAAACCCGAAGAAAACGGCCCCGAAGACTCAGATTGCATCATCGAGGAAGAGGAGGAATACAGCGATTCAGAGGAGGAACGTGAGAAGGAGAAAGCCGATCAGGGCAAAAGCAGCCTTTCTGAAGACGAGGAGGACGAAGAGGACATCGACGTTGAGGTGGAGACCCTGAACAGACAACACCTGGACAGCTTCACCACAGAGGAGGAGGAGATTTTCCCAGTGGACGAGATCTCAGGGGAGGAGCTGCTGTCTGACGAGGAGGGTCCTGACCTGGACACAGCTGGCTCAGGGGACGAGGATGACGAGGAGGTGGAGCTCACACCCATGAAGACCTTAACCCCGCAGCTAGAGGACGCACTTGGGAACGAGAGCCCGGAAACCCAAACCCAGAAAGAGAAGAAGTTCTCGTATGAGTTCAGCAAGCAAGCGTTCTCCAGAGGGAAGGTTGGTCATTTTGCTTTTTTATAACCCTTTAAATTTTGGAGCTGGCGTTGATCCTGTGAGTGAAAGTTGAGCTTAATTGATTTCTGGCCTATTTTATTCTTTCTTAGACACACATGGTTGTGTGCAGCTTGTGCAAACACGATGGACATCTGAAGAAGGATTGTCCAGAAGATTTCAAGAAAGTGCAACTGGATCCTCTGCCTGCGTTAACGCCCGAGTTCCTCAATGTTCTCAACAAAGTCTGTGAGCAGTGCTACAGTGAGTATCGTTTTATCCAACATGAATCACATCCTCAAGACCACTCTTATAGCTTGGTCTTATCTTTGTCTCATTTTAGCTTTTGTCCCTTTGTTTTCATCTGCTTTTTTTTTTTAATTTTCCTGCGTAATTTAATGGTGTGTGTGTGTAATCGTAACTTTGTTTCCATTATAGCTGATTTTGGCCCAGATGAACTGGAAATAGGTGTGAGAGAGCTCATCCTCAAAGACCTGGAAACCTTCATCAGACGACAGTTTCCTGGTAAATATAAAGGCCGCGTTCCCTTAGCGATGTACACGAAGGATTCATCTAAAAAAATGGTGTTTCTGGTACACAGCAGCCCGACTGCAGCTGTTCGGCTCATCAAAGAATGGCTTTGGCTTCAAACAGAGTGACCTCGACATTTGCATGGTGCTGGAGGGGCAGGAGACCATAAATGTACGTAATCTGTTAGCCGCATAGCAGATTAACCTGTCATGTTTAGTCTTAATCATTCACCTCATGTCAGTATTATTAGATTAGGTTTTAATTATTAATGACTTGACAGGATGTCGACTGCATCTCCCTAATCGAAAGCCTGGCGAGACTGCTGAGGAAACACTCAGGTGCTCAAACAATTCTAGCTGTATTTGCAGAGATTTACAACCACCCCCCCCTCCTCGCACCGGTTGAATGCGTGTCTACTCTTTCCTCAGGTGTGAAGAATGTTCTACCCATCACGACAGCGAAGGTGCCCATCGTGAAGTTCTACCACGTCCAGACCGGACTGGAAGGAGACATCAGCCTCTACAACACTCTGGTAGGACTCTTTCTGCACTCTTTGTTTACTTTTGTCCCTTTTCTGTCTTAGATTTGCTTTGAAATGTCCTTTTAGGTTTCCTGCTAACGTCGACTCTCTCTCCTCAGGCGCTGCACAACACGCGGCTCCTGGCTTCATATGCTGCTATAGACAGACGAGTGAAGCTCCTCTGTTACATCATGAAGGTTTTCGCCAAAGTGAGCTTGTCCCTCGCGCACCTGAACTGAAGCGCTGTTGTTTGATCTCCCCGTTTCCGATATTCATTCATCCTCTCTCCTCACAGATGTGTGACATCGGGGACGCTTCGCGCGGCAGCCTTTCGTCCTACGCCTACACCCTCATGGCGCTTTTTTTCCTCCAGCAAAGAAACCCTCCAGTGATTCCTGTGCTTCAAGAGGTATGAGTCCACAGTCTAATACACCAAGTAAGCTCTGGATTTGCATCAAACAATGGAAATGCCACGGGATAATCCCACTCTGTTCTGGTAATCCCATTCATGGAAAGGGGAGAGACGCTCCGGTAGTGAATCTGCAGGGAAAAATGGCTGAAAGAAAAATTCAGCTTGAAATTCTAAAGCATACCCGTACAAATCGGACCGCCTGCGTTCATATAAATTTTACATTTTCCTTTGCAGATTTATGATGCACAGAAGAAACCCGAGGTGCTGGTTGACGGCTGGAACGTGTATTTCTTCGAAGACTTAAAAGCGCTCGTGAGCATTTTGTGATTGTCTGTGAAAAAGCATGAATGGGCAAATTCGGCCGTCCCGCTCCCCTAACGACGCGTCCGTGTCCAGCCCAGCCGTTGGCCGCAAGTGGGGAGGAACACCGAGACGGTGGGAGAGCTGTGGCTCGGCCTGCTGCGCTTCTACACCGAGGAGTTCGACTTCAGGGAGCACGTGGTGTGCATCCGCCAGCACGCCCGCCTCACCACCTTCAACAAGCAGTGGACGTCCAAATACATCGTCATCGAAGGTCTGACCCCCCCCGAGCGCCTGCGCCCTCCCGTCTCTGCTCAGGCTGAGTTCTCTTGTTTTTCTGGATTGTCGCAGATCCCTTTGACCTGAACCACAACCTGGGCGCTGGCCTTTCCAGGAAAAGTATGCCTCGGTCAGCCCTGCCTCAGTATTCCGTGTTTGTGGTGTCTTTGATCTCCCGTCTCTTCCCTCCAGTGACCAACTTCATCATGAAGGCCTTCATCAACGGCAGACGGGTCTTCGGCACGCCTCTCAAAGCCCTCCCTTCCGTCTACCCGAGCCTGATGGTTTGTGTGTGTGTGTTTGTGTGTGTGTGTGTGTTCGTGTGTGTGTTCGTGTTCTTGTTCTGATAGAAGCGCAAGACTGCACTAAAATAAATGTGATCGTCCTTCATCCACCTCAGGAGTATTTCTTTGATCCGGAAGTCCTCACCGAAGGGGAGGTGGCCCCGAACGACCGCTGCTGTCGCATCTGCGGCAAGATCGGCCACTTCATGAAAGACTGCCCCATGCGGAAAAAGTAGGGACGCTCCCGTCACCTCGACCCCCGCGCCTGTCGGCTGCAGTGTGTGTAATCGTTCCCGCCCGTCCCGCCGCAGGTCCAAGCAGAGAAGGGACGCGGAGAGGCGGACCGAGTACCTGCGAGACAGGCTGGACCCGGGGGAGGACGGCAAGGACCCGGTCAGGCAGAAGAGCGAGCACTGGAGGAAGAGGGAGGGGCCGGAGATCCGCTGCTGCTTCCTGTGCGGGTCGAGCACTCACATCAAGAGGGACTGTCAGCTGAACCGAAACACCGCAGGTGACGAACGCCGCCGCCGCCGCCAATCAGAGGGGAGCAAGGGATCGGCTCATGTCTGGTTTTCGTCTGACAGGAAACATGAAGATGGAGTCCTTCTCCACTCCTCCTCATTTGAGGCCTTTGAGGGAGGCAGACAGGCAGGTAAAAATCCACGCTGCAGTTCAGAGCGGCCGCTGTGCTTCCTTTGGTTTCATTGTGAGAAATAAGAACAGTCTGCCTTCATCACAGCGCCTCTGCTTTCATTTCTCCCAGCGATCACCTTTACAAGAAGATAAAAAGAAGAGGAGGCAACAAAATCTCATATTAGGTCCAGAAACAGGTATGTAGCACCTTAAAAGTCCACCTTTGGGATTAAGGGTGGTGTTCCTTCATATAATCCTGCAGCTGCTGATTTGTACTAAAGTGATTGAAACCTGAGCTTTGAGCACATGCTCGTGTTCCATCAGTACTTTTCTCTTCGTGTTTTGGCCCATTTAGTACAACAATCTAAAGTGTGTTGGGATGAGGTCGTCTGATGTTCCTGAAGATGCAGCTTAATAGATGTTCGCTCTCGCCCTTTTTCTCCCAAAGGTAGCCTAGTTACCCGGCACCTGGGCCTGTCCGGTCACAGGAGGAGTCCGGTGGAATGAACAGTCGCGGCCGTTCCACTCTTCGTCCAGGGAGACCAAAACTCAAAAGTCCAGAAGACAAAACAGCAGAACGGGACTGTTGGGCCAGACGGAGCCCGCTAAACGCCAAAGCCAGGACACCTTGACTTGAAGCCAATAGGGCCTTTTTATGTATGTTGCCCCCCCCCATCCCTGGAGAAATGCTCAACTCTTCAAGAGATTTTTAATGCTTTCATTTTAACACAAATATATATATATATGCAGCTCCAATCTGTGTTTACCCACACTGCCAGTGAAGTTGTTTTTAAACTCCTATCTCAGATTATGCTGCACATTGACTGAGAACTCTTAAAAAAAAAATGTAAATCACTAAAGTTTCCCATGAAAAATGCTAAAAAGTTTAATCCTCGATCAGCCCAATGGCTCATTTGCACAAAGCAAAGAATATATTTGTATGATACTTGACCTCACGGGTCTGATTGGACTCAAACCGTCTGTAGCAGTGACGCTAATTCAGAGAATACAAATGAAGGCTAGTCGTTTATTCAGTTCGCTTTTATGTTTTTAGAATTTATTTTTTAAAATCCAAGACATGAACAGATTATATAGTTTAAAAAAAAAGCCTCTTAATGGCAGTGTACCTTTTATAACAGCCAGGATTTTTATTTTAGTTTTTCTTTTTGGTCAATCAGTGAGTTTGTCCTCTGCACTGAATTCCATCAGTCCATCTCTCCTCGAGCCTTAAAAGCAGCTTTTATCATTCTTTTGTCGAATGACTGTAGATGTACGTCCAGGGTCATGGTTTTTTTCCTTTTTTTTTTTTTTTTTTTTTTTTTTTAAAGACTAGCGATGCGCCTCTGTCCTGGATATTTATTCCTGCCTCCTGTTTCTGTCCCCACGCGGGGCAGAGCGTGCTCAAGCTACTGTGCAAGAAGCAGAAGTTCTGGTTGCACTCCACAGTCAAAACCGGTCGAACAGGTCTAGGTAACGTCACATAGAGGTCCAAACACTGTATGACAGTCGGTAATCTCGGTGCATTGGAAGGAGAAATTATTTATTTGCCACAAAAGCTTCGTGTTTGAGCGGTGCCGCAGGCTGTTGGCGTCGCACTGAGCCTTCACAGGATTTATGTTGCTGCTATTCAGTGTCTTGTCATCACACTTATAAAGTGGACTTTCTGGCTTTACTCATGTCCAAATATGCCTGAGTTTTATTTAAAGAAAATGTATTTGGTGTTACTCAACTGTCATTTAAATCTTGTTTTATTTCAATGTCAGCCTTTTTTTTTTTTTTTTTTTTGGTTGACACAAATGAGTTTTGTTGTTGAGAAGAAAAAAACAGTTCTGGGAAATGTTGGCTTGCAATCTATTTTGTGTCTCAAAGAATTCATTAAATTGAGATGACTCCCCGGTGCGTCGTTCCTTCCGCTCGCGTCGTAGTTGTACCTGCCGCCTCTAGGTGTCGCTGTTTGGTCGTTTGGTTCTGTTCTTACATCTTTGCCTTTGATATTTTTTGTGGTCGCAAGAGGATGAAAGACCACAAAGCGATAGAAGGCATGAAAGGAGAGACTTGTTCAAGGAAAGGACATCTAAATTGTTTCGTTACTTCTCGTATCAAGGTTTATATCGTTTAACACAGGCCATGTATCTGATGCGCAGGCTGGCTATTGGGTCACTCCCCCGTCCATCACTGGCTCGACCAATCACAGGACGGAATCCACTTTTGGAAGCGGGTCCCTTTGTCTCCAGCCGAGGGCTGCACAATATTTTGAATCTGTCCGATTACAGCTTGTCTTTCTTTGTGGTCCGATCGGCCAGCAAAACAAGCCTAGTACCCTCAAGAGCGGCTCTGACACTGGTAAACTGTGAATTAGTGTGAATTGTTTCCGTGTCGTTTCACATAAGACGTGAATCATTCATAAATTCTCCACCTGAGAATACCATTGTGCATGTTGTCACGTGTTAAACCAGTCACGGATGAGACACCACTAAATATTCACCAACGACAGTCATCCTAATGCAGATGAGGACACCGGGTTCAACGCTGGGCCACCACATCTGTTTTACAAAGGTTTTCACAGGTTTCTGTTGTCTCTTCTTCAGACTCCGTCAGCTGTCAACAGGATCAGGCTGCTGCTGGAGTACAAGCCTGAATATGTAAGTACAGAGGATCATCAGTCAGCTTCAGCATCAGTCAGATCATCTTTCTCTGATGTTGCACATTTTTGACACACACACTCACTGAAATGTGTCCGACTGGCCCTTTGCAGATCGGCCTGAAGGTTGGAGTGAAGACACGTGGCTGTAACGGACTGACGTACACGCTGGACTACACCAAGGAGAAACATAAATCTGATGAAGAAGTCCTGCAGGATGGTAAGATGATGTCTGTCCTGTTCTGGGATCCCTTTAGATTTGATTGATTGGAGGCAAACAGATCAGAGCGACGTGACCTCTGAGAGACCAGAGGTCACAAGAGTCTGGCTGGCTGTCTGGCTGAGGTCAGATGTCCTGACCTCAGCCAGACAGCAGCACCAATCATACAGATGACGGGTGTTTGTGTCTCGTAGGCGTGAGGGTGTTCATCGATAAGAAGGCTCAGCTGACCCTCCTCGGGGCCGAGATGGACTTTGTGGAGTCAAAGCTGAGCAGCGAGTTCATATTCAACAATCCCAACATCAAAGGGATGTGTGGCTGTGGGGAGAGCTTCTATGTGTGAGCCTCTGGGGAACTTTTACGAGGTCCGACTAGGTACTTTAAAAATACCTGCTCAGTTGGAGTTTCAAGCGTCCTGAGTCAATCCTGTTATGTTTTAGTTGACACAAACGTTTTGTGTTTTGTTGTTACGAAGCACCAGTCTTTTCTGAGAAATTGGCTTGAAGTCTGTTTTTATGTCTCAATAAATTAATGAAATGGATTTAAAATCCGCTTCAAACCCCTAAATCAAATCGTGGTGTCATCCTGAGCAGTTGTAAACATTAACTTTTGATTGCTTTATATTAAATTCCATAAATGTGCAGCTAAATTTGACAATGAAATGCATTTTGTTTGTTTAATTGTAAATGTTTAGCTACTGACACAATATACCGACCCTGCATTAAAATCACTGCATGAACAAAATGAATCTCGGAGTTTGTTCGTATAAAATAACACCGAGGCAGTTGCAGCTGCCTCCACTAGGTGTCACTGTGGAGAGAAGTACAGTTGTTTAACCGCAAACGCTTTCCAAAGACGTTGTAACTGAATTTTCAGTTAAAGTGGGCATACAGACGCCATAAGAACAAAAAACAGCGCAAAGTTTGAACTACTTAATGATCACACATCGAGGTTTACAGCGTTTAACAAAGACCCTGGCTTTGATGCGCAGTTTGCCGCTAATCCGTGAGGTCATTGGTTGACCCGCCCGTCCTTCGCCAGCTGGACCAATCAGCGGGCGGGACGCGCCTCGGGGGGCGGGTCCTTTCTGTTACAGTCCTGCGCGGTGTCAATGTTTTGAATGTGAGCCGACGTCAACATGTCCGCGTCCGTGATGCGAGCGACCGTCCGGGCGGTCAACAAGAGGAAGATTATAGCGACCAGAGCCGCCCTGACGCTGGTAAGGCGCCGCCGGTGGCCCGCCACCCGGGGAAAGGCCGTCTGTGGCGCTTCACGGGGGCCTTAAGGCGGAGAACCCGCCACGAAGAGTCTGACGGACTGTTACGTGATCCGGCTAGCGCTAGCAGCTAGCAGCGCTAGGCTCGTGTTAGCTCGCTCTCTCAGCCTCTGCTCTTTTCTGGAAAACACAGGAGGAGACGGAGCCGATGTTACTCTTATTCAAAAGGCGACGGTGTCACAGCACCAAGGAAACCTTTTTCAGAACGCCCTTTTAATGTCATCAATGTCAATTGGATTGCAGTGACTTTGCTCTTTCCCCCCCAAACTTCGCCACTTGTCGGTAGTTCGCGTCCTCAGGGTGTGACTTCCTTGTCGGGTCGACTCAGACGCTTGTCAACACTTTCACCTTTTCTACAAATGCGCTGGGAGCTCCGTAATAAGAGCTCCTTGATACGGGAGGGATGTCCATGCTGGCCAGCCGAAGTGTCAATGTGGTGGTGAGATAGTGTATCTGGACGGTGGGAAGACCCGATAAGGGCTGTGTGCTCACTAAAAGTGGGCTTATTCTCCAACACAGAAAAGTCATCTGTGAATGTTCCCACGCGTTAAACTACTTTAAACCACCCCAAGACAACACACGGCTAAATATGCTGTTGAATAACAATATAATGTGACAATTGTTACCCTAATGCTGATGACGGCGTTCGATTTCCGGGATTAGCAACCTGGGGCTAATTCGGTTTGTTTTCGTGTTTTGACACCTGAGTCTTAACCCCGGATTACCAGCTAGGCCATCTGAAGTGTTCTATTGTCTCTTCTTTAGACTCCATCAGCTGTCAACAGAATCAGGCTTCTGCTGGAGGACAAGCCTGGATATGTAAGTACAGAGGATAATCTGACAGCTGTGATATTATTATGTAACAAGAGAAGGAAGAGGCTTGCACTCTTTTCCATGTTGGGGGATCATGACATGTTTAATTATGTCGCACACCTTTGAGCACAAATACACACAGAGATGCGCTGAAGGTAGATGAAATCTGTCTGAGTCGTGCCCGACTGGCCCTTTGCAGATCGGCCTGAAGGTTGGCGTGAAGACACGTGGCTGTAACGGACTGACGTACACACTGGACTACACCAAGGAGAAACATAAATCTGATGAAGAAGTCCTGCAGGATGGTAAGATGAAGAAAAGGACGGCGATACACCATCTCATACACCTTCCTAAGATGTTCTGTAGTAAGTTATGATTGATCTAAGAGAAAGAAAAGAGCACTTCGACCAAATTTTGGAGGCGTCACAAATGCAACAACTTGGCTGCTTTTTATTGATGATGTGTTCAGAAGTCTGAGCCACCTCAGAGGTCACGTCAGATACCTGACCTCAGCAAACTGAGCAACATCTTGGTTATTTTCAAAGAGGACCAGAAAAATGGTTAAAAAAGTAGTTAAAACTAATTTTTAAAACGAATTGTGAGGACGCAGCAGGAATCACGGGTGTTTGTGTCTCGTAGGCGTGAGGGTGTTCATCGAGAAGAAAGCTCAGCTGACCCTCCTCGGGACCGAGATGGACTTTGTGGAGTCAAAGCTGAGCAGCGAGTTCATATTCAACAATCCCAACGTCAAGGGGATGTGTGGCTGTGGGGAGAGCTTCAGCGTGTGAGCCGCGCTGATCCAGTCCTGAACACAAAAGACTGAACGTTGCTGAGGGAGCTGGATGGAGGAAACATCTGACCATCTGGGTGTGCCTGCGTCTCTGCTGCTGTCCTTCGTGCAGACTACTTCATTATAACCGCGTTAGTGTTGATTTTTAGCCTCACACACCTCATCACTGCCTCCCTCTAGTGGGCACAAAGGACCTCACAAGAAGTGTTTGGCTTATTTTTCAAAGTAGGCGCTCACCATTTTAAACATAGACGCACATTTTTTTTTTTCTTTTATCCAAAGTTCCTCATTTTATGCAGACAAAAATGACATCACGACCAAGAACACACTGGGCAAAGCTACGAGACGACTGCATCGATATCTAAAGTTTCAGGATTGAATCTGTCAGACTTGGCTCACCCGTCAAACCCTTCACCTTCACCCGGTGTCACATGCCAGTAGAATGTTTTAACCTGCTTTCTGAGTGACTAAATATTTATCTCGACGTGTACATATAAGTAATGTAAATCTTCTGAACTGCAAACGCACATCAACAAAACGCACAGACCTAGACGCTCCGATCTGGCAGAGAGGAGGATTTACGCTTGATCTAAGCTCAGGCTTTGTATAGATTTTGTGCTGTCAACATGATCGGTGCAATATATCTGTGTACATATGATTTAATAAAAACGACTACCAATAAGCTGCTGTCTCTCTTTTATGTGCCTACATCAACAGCCTGGTGGGAGGAGCATCAGGACCACTGACATCAAAGATGCATGTTCTTTCATCCCTAAATAAGAGTTTATGCTTCAGCCAGGTCATCTTGAGGATGGCGTCATGTGACCTGCGTCTTGTGATCCGCACGAGTTACCGACGAAATGGTCGTCACACTTTCCAGTTTAACTGGACTGGTGGATTTCACTGGGTGTCGTGTGGGGGAGAGAGATGCGCGTTTCCGTCAAATATTCCCACAATTTTCCAAAGGAATTAAATTAAAATGAGATGAGTTGTCAGTCTATTTTTCTGAGAGACAAAGTCCACAACCTGTTGGCAGGTTTGTCACATTACCTTGTGAAGGTTTTTTTATTTTTATTTGAGTGAGCCATGGCAACAGGCCAATGCAAACGTGAGAACAGATTCAATAAAATCTCTTTAAAAAATGCCACATTGATCACATTTGTTTGCCACGTTTGTCAATGCATTGACTGCTGATTAAAAAAAACAAAGTGATATCTGATGGACACATTTAAACCCTTCTATTTAAACTGGCAGCATTTTAATGTCTGATATTTGCATCAACTATTAGATTAGAGAAAAGGTTTACACAGTGAAGCAAAATGACTAAATCAAGATTGCTGTAACGTAATTTTCAACGTAGACACGTGACACCATCCGGCGCAATGGCTGACTGGGAATATTTGATCGCTCCGTGTTGCATTCACGTAACGCCGGGAACGTAGGCGAAAGTACCGCTGAAACACGTAACGATAGTTACATCACCATCGCCGACCGCGTTTGATCCGCGTGTGTACAGCGATAAGTTATAAACAGACAAACGGCTACAGGATGAAAATAAACAACAAACAGCCAGAAAGATCACAAGAGGAGTTCGGTGGTTTCCAGCGTAAGCGTGTTATCGCTGTCGCGCTGATCAGAGTGGAAGAAAATCCGAGGCGCTGAAACGCATCGCTGCAGAGATAGACGATTATTCGTCCGTGTGCAGGAGAGCAGAAGAGCAGGAGAGCACGACGAGGTAGCCTCTCAGCCCTCACCATGGACCACAAGAAAGTCATCAACTTCGGGGCCGGACCCGCAAAACTCCCCCAATCCGTAAGTGTCGAACCCTTCGCCTTTGGGCTGCTGCGAAATTGGTACCAAAGAGTCCGAGCGATGAATCAACAAAGGAGAAACGCTGCATTCCGTGCAGATGCACCGCTGCAGGCTCGATATATTGCAGTTTTTTGTTATTTCTTATTTTCTATTTTTTTTTGGCCCCTTCGTCGTCTCACGCCACCCGCCGCTCCGCTGCAGAGGGCCCCCCCCCCCCCTCATCCGAGGTGCAGATGATAACGCTGGCCCGAGTTGCATCAGCCCTCATTGATGGACGCGGAAACGCGATTGTGGAGGCGACGGTCCTCCACAAAACAGGAGGAAAAACAAACAAAAAAAACACCTCGAGTTTACGCGTCAGGCTCGCAGGAGCTTAACAAACATCTGCGCGTTGGGTGACAGCAGCTGTCGGCGTCAACGCGTAAACTTTTTATTGGAACATTCCGTGATTTTTGTAGGGCGCCGGGATGTTTTCCCCGCACACAGGTCTGCCTGCAACTTAATGATGCGAGTAAGAGGAGGGGGGGGGGGGTGTCGTGCATGAACACACAGTTGGCAGCTGTGGTTTTAGAGCCAGACCGGTGCGTCACGAGTAATCGCTCCACCACTCGCTGACTGCTCAGTTGGTCGGTCGCGGCTCTTCTGATGGGAGAGGCAGCCGGACAGAGGTGACCCGGTCGGTGTGATGGGTCTTCCAGGTGCTGCTCCGGGCCCAGAACGAGCTCCTGGCCTACTGCGACACCGGCATCAGCGTCCTGGGTGAGTGGGCCGCCCCGGGGACGAGTCGAGACACGGTCCCGCCGACTCTGACCTTCCTTGTTGCTGTTGTTTTTTTGTTTTTTTTCGTCTCCTCCAACCCAGAAATGAGTCACCGATCATCCGACTTCAACGCCATCCTGAACAGAGCGAGTAACCTGCTGCGGGAGCTGCTGTGAGCGCCTCCTCCTCCCTCTCCTCCTCCTCCTCCCTCTCCTCCTCCTCCTCCCTCTCCTCCCTCCCTCCCCCCCCCCCCTCCCCGGAGTTTGGTTAAACTCCGGAACATTGTGTTTCTCTTTCACTTCTTTGGCACCGTTCTGCAGGACAAGCTGTGACTCGCCGCGGGGAGGTTATTCGCACCCTTCACCCTCTCCTCCTCCTCCTCCTCCTCCCCCTCCCCCCTTACAGGAACGTCCCCGACAACTACAAGGTGATGTTCCTGCAGGGCGGCGGCTCGGCGCAGTTCAGCGCCGTCCCCCTCAACCTGATGGGCCTGAAGGGGGACCGCTGCGCCGACTACCTGGTCACCGGGGCGTGGTCGGCCAAGGCGGCGAAGGAGGCGGAGAAATACGGAAAGGTCAACATCGTCCACCCGAAGCTGGACTCGTACACCAGTAAGCGCGTGCGTGCGTGCGTAGTTCAGGCTGCAGCCGAGTCCGGCTGTTGCGTAACAGCAGACAATAGAAGCGGCTCTCGGTGAGAGACTCTGGAATTCCAGCCTTTTTCTTCCACATGGCTGCATCCCATCGGGCTGCACCGGCTGACCCCCCCACCGTGCACACACACACAGACACCCTCAGCCTGTCCCCGTGTGTCCCCCCCCCCCACCCAGAAATCCCGGACTCCGGCTCCTGGAGCCTGAACCCCTCGGCCTCCTACGTGTACTACTGCTCCAACGAGACGGTGCACGGCGTGGAGTTCGACTTCGTGCCCGAAACTAACGGGGTGGTCCTCGTCAGCGACATGTCCTCCAACTTCCTGTCCCGGCCCGTTGACGTCTCAAAGGTGAGGAGGGCTCGGGCGGCGGGCGGCTGAGCGCGTCGACTCACGTCGGGTGTCATCGCCCCCCCCCGTGTGTGACTGCAGTTCGGGCTGATCTACGCGGGCGCGCAGAAGAACGTGGGCTGCGCCGGCGTTACGGCCGTCATCGTGCGTGAGGACTTGATAGGCCACGCCCTGAAGGAGTGTCCCATCATGCTGGACTACAAGGTGCAGGCGGAGAACAACTCCCTGTACAACACCCCGCCCTGCTTCAGGTACACCCCCCCCCCCCAATAAAAAACACCTGTCCGCTTGGGTGCTTTTAACACGTGCGTGTGTGTGTGTGCGTGCGTGATGCAGCATCTACATCATGGGCCTGGTTCTGGAGTGGATCAAGAACAGCGGGGGCAGCGTTGCCATGGCGGCGCTCAACAAGCAGAAGTCCTCCATCATCTATGACGTCATCAACGCCTCCAATGGCTTTTACGTGTAGGTGTCCAGTGGTTGCCGCGGCAACCCGACAGGTCGAGGCGTTCACCTCCTCCTCTTCCTCCTCCTGGTCCCCCCCCACAGGTGCCCGGTGGAGGAGGGCTGCCGGAGCCGCATGAACGTGCCCTTCCGGGTGGGCAAGAAGGAGGGGGACGAGGCCCTGGAGAAGAAGTTCCTGGACGGGGCGGCCAAGCGCGGGATGATCTCGCTGAAGGGTCACAGGTGGGGGTCCCCTCCCGCCTCCCGTCGAACAAGCGCAGGAGCCGCGGGTGACCCCCCTGTCTCCCCTGCAGGTCGGTGGGAGGGATGCGCGCCTCTCTGTACAACGCGGTGACGGTGGAGGAGACCGAGGCCCTGGCCGCCTACATGAAGGAGTTCCAGAAGGAGCACCAGTGAGCTGCAGCAGCCCCCCCCCCACCGAGCGGCCTTCAGCCCCCTAGTTTGTTGGGTCTTTTTCTCTTGTAAACCTCGTAAACTGTTACTGACAAAACTAATGGATACACCTGTGTTTTATAGAATTACTGTTACACTAAATCTGTTGTCTAGCAGAGTTTTTCTACATACTCCATGAAGCTGTGCCCCCCCTCCAGTGTCTTTTTTTTACACTGTTTAGTGGGTTGATGCCAGTAATCCCAGTAAACCTAACCTGGAAAAACATTGCAGCTTCCTTGGTGTTCAATGAGGAGTGTTTTGTAATGAGGTCAGAGGAGGAGGTCTGACGTCTTACCAGGTCCCAGGTGATCAAGTTCAACCCCCTGCAGACATTCAGTTATTTTGGTTTTCGCACAACGCCCCATGAATCACGAACAGGAGCAAGGGGGAACCAGCTTAGGTGAACTGATGCACTTAAAAACGATCTGAGTCTTAACATGCAAACTAAAGTAATTCACCTGCGAAGGAACAAAGACAACAAAGACAAGCTTCAGCCACAGGTGAAAATAAGACGAGAAAGGTGTATTTCTAGTAAATAACCGCTAGGTGGCAGAATTCACCAATACATTTACCAGACGTTTTATAATCAACATACCAATAATAAAAAGATAAATATCATATAGAGCATTACACTGCACACAATACCGTGAAAGTACTATTAGAATATACAATTAGAACAAAAGTACATGTGTATTTTACTCCATGAACATGGGGCCCTCTGACTTCAGAATAACTCACTTTCTGCCCAGAACTTTTCTAGACTGAATGATAGTGTATTACTTTCTCCATCAAAAAAAACCAAACTACAATCGCATTATTTACATTTTTGCATGTTGACGTACTGAAACCTGATTTCAGTGCGTCCCCTCCGTCCCCGTGCAGCTTTAAAGCGTGTGTTTTAAAGCTGCACGGGGATCCCCGGAAGATCAGAGAAAGAGCTTTTTTTTTTTTTCTTTCCTTTTTTCCAAGTTTCATTTTGAACAATAATGAAACACAAAGTAAAGTTGATCCGCGAGTTATTATTTTATATAACATCCCGGATGATTCCACCCAAAAAAGTAATTTTGGCTGTTAGCAAATATCAATACAGAGAGCTGGGGACGGAGGGCGAAGGCTGCTGTTGACCGTGGCTCCCCGGGGCCCGGCCATGTTGGGCCTGCTGCCGGGGCGTGTGTGCTCTACGTGGTAAAAATATTCTGCCCGAGTCCGAGTCAGGTATTACTTTGGTGTCGGCACAAAAGAAGCGTCTTCATTTTTTTCTTTTCTTTTTCTTCCTTTCTCCGTATTTGCGGGGCGTGCGCGTGAAAAGGGCGGCCTTTGCGCATTCCCATTAAATTTGCTGGAAAAAAAGATTTTGAGATTGTACGTGGAGGGTGGTTAAAAAGCGCAGAACCCTCCCGTTTGCCTCCGACCCTGCTGCAGATAAGGAGGCAGTGGAGGGGCTTCGACATGAGCGAGGCCCCCGGTGGGTACGGGGGGGCTGCGACAGGATCCTCGCCCCGTCGAGCCCACTAATGTCACGGTAATACCAGCACCAGGCGGCGGTAAGACGGTGATAATGAAAAAGGCGGGGAAGACAATATGAAAGGGCTCCTCTACATCCTGCAGTGGAGATTATTCTGCACACGAGGAGGGTGGCAGAGGCAGAGCATGCAGAGACAGGCTTTAGAGCTGCTGATTGAGGCTCCTGTCAAGAGCTCCAGACCCCCCCACCATCTCTCCCTCTCTTTCTCACACACCCCCCCCCCTCCCCTGTGTGACATGAATGTGAGGTTCCTCTGAGATCATGAATCCTACGGAGAGCAGCGCTCCCCCGGGGCCTGACCTGTGAATGTCCTGGTTCTCTGACTCCTTGTTTTATTTGCTGACCGGTTGAAATGTTTGGTTTTCATCCGTTGGGTTACACCTGCGTCCACCGCACCTGAATTCACCTCCACGGCCCTCTCCATGAGGTGGGTCACCCCCGGCTAAATTCCCAGTTTGGTGTTCAGACGAGTTTGTCACTGGTTTCCATCACCATGAAAATTCAGTAACTGGAATAATCAGATAATTGGAATATTTAGAAAACTGTGGTTCACCTGCTTTAGTCCATCTATCAGACCTCTGCTACCTTGTGGAATACACAGCCACAAGTTCTTCCTCAACGAGTACTCTCCTAAAGTCCTCTCCTAGTGTCCTCTCTCCTAGAGAATCTGCCAGTGCATCCTCTCTCCTATCCTAACAGTGCATCCTCTCTCCTATCCTACCAGTGTGTCTCCTCTATTATCCTACCAGTGCATCCTCTCTCCTATCCTACCAGTGCATCCTCTCTCCTATCCTACCAGTGTGTCCTCTCTCCTATCCTACCAGTGCATCCTCTCTCCTATCCTACCAGTGTGTCCTCTCTCCTATCCTACCAGCGTGTCTCCTCTCCTATCCTACCAGTGTGTCCTCTCTCCTATCCTACCAGTGTGTCCTCTCTCCTATCCTACCAGTGTGTCCTCTCTCCTATCCTACCAGTGCATCCTCTCTCTTATCCTACCACTGCATCCTCTCTCCTATCCTACCAGTGTGTCCTCTCTCCTATCCTAGCAGTGCGTCCTCTCTCCTATCCTACCAGTGATTTCTCTCTCCTATCCTACCAGTGTGTCCTCTCTCCTATCCTACCAGTGTGTCCTCTCTCCTATCCTACCAGTGTGTCCTCTCTCCTATCCTACCAGTGTGTCCTCTCTCCTATCCTACCAGTGTGTCCTCTCTCCTATCCTACCAGTGTGTCCTCTCTCCTATCCTACCAGCGTGTCTCCTCTCCTATCCTACCAGTGTGTCCTCTCTCCTATCCTACCAGTGATTTCTCTCTCCTATCCTACCAGTGTGTCCTCTCTCCTATCCTACCAGTGCGTCCTCTCTCCTATCCTACCAGTGTGTCCTCTCTCCTATCCTAGCAGTGCTTCCTCTCTCCTCTTCTACTACTGTGTCCTATCTCCTATCTAAAGGCCCCCTGGGTGACTCACATAAGAAAATCGTCCTCTCCTCTCACCTCCTGCCTTCCCTCCCTTCTCTTCCTTCCCGTCTCTTCCCTCCTCTCCAGTAATCCCTGCCCTCCTTCCCGCCCGCTCTCCCTCCTTGCACTGCCCTGTAACATCTCACACTCGTTACCTCCTCTCTCCTAAACTCGCTGCTCTGCGAGGTTAATCTTGTTAGCACCAAATGCACAATGTTCCAGCGGCTCCTCTTAATTGCCGTTGTGTTATTAATGAGTGGGGAGTGGGGGGAAATCACCCTTAATTAGCTTGTCTCATTCTGCAGGCGTATCGAGTGTTAGGCGGCGATGGCACTCAGGCACAAACACGCCGTGGATAATTAAAGCACTTCACTTGTCGCAGTATTTATCTGAACCAAAGAGCAACAAGCCGTTCCCACAATTAGCCTCGTCACTCATTAGCGGCGGAGGGCTGTTCGGTGTTATGTTGTCGCTTTACTACCGCCGATTCTCCTCCACCGGTGCCAGAGCGAATGAGAGGATGAGGCTTCCTCAGGATGACGGAGCCCCTGGAGGCACCGTGAATGGCCTCCACCAAAAAGGGACTTTTTTTTTTTTTTTTTAACCCAGGTAAATAAACGACATGTTACTGGAAGTGCTGGTGGAAAAGGAACATTTGGAAAATGAGTTCCTGGGGCTCCAGGACAAATGTGTGCAGGTTACATGAGCCCCTTTTTTCCACCAACTTTCCAGTAACCTGTGGGTTATTTACCCGGGCAAAAGAAAAAACTCCTGGAAATGACAGTTTTGCGTTTCCACTGCACCCCAAATTTCTGGGAAATACACTGAACCCTGTCCAGCGAGGGACCATTTTCAGGGAAAGTCAGAGTCCAAGGGTGAGGATTTCCTCTGGGTAATTTTGGTGGAAACGTGCCGAGGTTTCCCATAAATCCCGGAGGTCAAAGGTCACGCCCCATGTGACCCTGGCCTGTTCGCCGCGCGACGAGGGACCCGTGTCAACACGCGGAAACCAAATTAATTCGCACCCACAGCTAAGCGAGACGAGAGCGGGGACTGTCGCGGAGCACGACTAATTGCTGCCCGGGGACCGGGGTTTGAGTGTGCGTGCGCACGTGTGCGCGCGTGTGTGTCTGTGTGTGCCCGTCTGTCCTCCTGCCAAAATAAACACTTTAGTGAATATTTAATACACACATTTATCTGTGCGTGTCTGTCAGCATGTGATAACAGAATGTCAGCAAAGACGCGGGACTTAATGAGGTCTTTTTTTGGCAGCGGGTAGACGATTCAGCAAGGTGAACACAGCTGTGGGCTTTCGCTTTTTTTTTTTTTTTTTTTTTGTTCTGCGTATAATTCTAAACGCGCGCGCCGCCACGTGCACGGCGGTGAGGATTAGGGCAGGTGCTCGTGCACCTCGAGTCATTTCAGCGGCGGTCGGGGATCGGACCCGAATAAAAACCGCCGACGTGCACTTCCGAACGTAAACGTGCGCATTCGTGCCTTTGAAGGCCCTACGTCAAAGTCAATGTTTTTATAGTTTGTGTGGTTTTAATAAAATAGCCAGCGTGGTGTAATTTAGGGGCTCCCCAGGGCTCTGCACTCGGCCCACCTTCTATTTACATTCACACAAGTTAGAATCTGTTTTAACTTCTAAAACATGACCCCCCCCCCTTCACCCTCCCCCCTTCACCCTCCCCCACCCACCTGTGACATGTGAAAAAAATGGCGGGGACTTAGCCGCTGTTCGCAACATAGGAATAGGGACAAAGGAAACACTTGTCAGTGTTGCCGTCAAACGTCGTGCTCGATGTTCGCTTCATCTGGACAAACTGACAGGGGGGAGTGGGGGGAAACCCCCCCCCCCAAAAAAAAGAAAAAAGTGCTGTCAGGGGTAAAACTTTTGCTGGTCCTGTTTAATCTCATCTGGAGCGGCGGCGCCGTTCCTCGGCGTCCCCGCCCGCGTCCTCAGCAGTCAGACTCATAAATTGGACAGCTAAGCCTTTCATAAAGTTTAATAAAGCGCTGTTTGGTGGCTCAGGGGACCTGGTATTAGTGACGAGGGCCGCCGCTGCCATTCCGGCAAATCACATCATCATAATGAGGCTGTACTGCTGGAGTGAGCCCCCCCCCACACACACACACACACTCCCCCTCACCCCCCCCTCCCTTTTGTTTTCTTTATCATCCCTCTGACATAATACGATGTCTTCGCTGCATTTCTCCGGTGGGGATTGGAGGACTGCGTTGTTTAAACGTCCTGGCCATCCTGGACAAGCCGGGGTTATTTCTCATTTAGTAAAGATCACACAGGCTGTAAACGCTGCGGCGGCGTGCTGTGAATGCCAAGAGCGCCGTGATTGGCAGCCCGACGGCAGCGGCAGCATTTGCATGGCATTTAGCCGGGCGGGCGATGGCCACCCCAAACACAAAGGTGGGTAAATAAGATGACTTGTCTGTTCACACATTGTACACGCGCACAAACACACACACACACACACACACATAGGGCGCACGCTTATGTACTCACTCATGCAGTCTCTCAATCTCAACAACCTCCAACCGTCTCGGGCTGCCAAACCTGGAGTCATTCATAACTGTGTGGCATTTAGGCGAAGAAAGGGGACGCAGACGCGAGGGCAAGTGCGAGTCTGAGAAGTCTCCTACTTCCTGTTAATGTCTGAGGCACTTTCACAGCTCGGGGAACCGACGGTGAGAGTAAGACGAGGGGTTTTGTCGGGGCGCGTGGATCTAAAGAGCAACGTCGGGGTGTTTGTTTTTAAACTTTGTAAGAATTTGCTCGATTATTTCTGGGCCCTCTTCATACGGGCCCCCTTAAACCGGGGCCCTCGTGGTTCCAAAGGTTAAAAGTCAGCAAACCAACACACGCACACACACACACACACACACACAGAAACATTACCAGAGACACCAAAGGCCCCGAGATGATCCAACACAATGGGTGTTATATCTGGTGATTTATCCCGCCTCCTCTGCTGCGTAAGCGAGAGGCGTAAACCCTTGAAAGGGGTCAGCGCACTTCCTACGAACGCGTCCGCGATTTTCTTTTGTTCCTCATCTTTATAATTCGGTTCCGGCTGACCAGCGGACATACTGGCCGGGTCCATTTGTGTCTTTTACTCTTCCTGGTCGGGGGCCAGAGAAGAAGGGAGCTTTATCGTTTTTTAAGACGCGCGTCTGCGCCGGTGCGCCGCCGCTCACCTCCGGACCAGAACGCGTCCGCGCCTTTTCCCTGTTCTGCCCCTTCGCCACATGAACCCTGGCATTTAAACTGGAAACATTTAAAAGTCAAACAAATACGTCTGAAACTCTGGACAGGATCGTTTCTGTTTCCATAAAGGTCAAGATAAACATTCGGCACATGTGACACCGTTTTCCTGCTGGGAAACTTTCTCGGCTGTCGCCATCGGATGGACGATGACAGCCCCCCCCCCCCCAAGATGAAAGATTGTTTACCGGTAGCAAATATGAAGGCGGATCAAACAATTAAGATGCGTTCCGTTTCCAACCCCCCCCCCCACGACGCATAATTTGAAATCCAACCACGTCGCGGGAGCAGGAGACGCGTCTATGCCAACGCCACATTACCGCCCCCCCCCTCTCTAAATCACCTCGTCTCCTCATCCCTCATCCAGGATCGCGCATCTTACGCCCGATCCCTCAACTTTCATTCGCCCGAAAACGGTCCCCGAAAACGACATTAGCGGCGACAGCCGGGCAATAACAAAAGCAGAAGAACTTCTCTGGAAAAACAATAAATCAATAAGCCTCGCCCCCCCATCCCCGCCTCCTCCACACCTGAAGCTCATTAAACACGGCCTGGCGTCAACTTAGAGGAGGGAGAGTACACACGGACTCGCCTTTTCACAGCCTATCACGCAAAGAGCTACTGAGCAACCTTGATATATTGTATATACTAGAAATAAATATGATTGTCCTTTAATCTGATTTTATTATACTGGGGACTCCCACTGGCAAACCTACTGGGGGCTGATAGCCTGTAATCTTATTGCAGAGAGCTGGCGGAGTTTCATATCCCCTTCCTGACGCTGTTTTATCATGTCAGGACTATTATTGTTCCTATTGGTATATGTGTTTCTACATTTATATGCGCCGCTGTAATAAATCCAGTTATTGCACACCCTTGCTTCTGTTTGCATATGCACCTGTGCGCGTGTGTGTGTTTGCACACACCCCGGAGTCTCTCTGGCTCGCATGTGGGTGCTAATCCCCCCCCCCCCAGTGTGTCATGGCTGCTTTGGGGGTTCTGCTCTGTTTATGGACCGACATATTGACCCAATTTGTGTCTTTCTCTCTCTCTCTCTCTCTCTCTCTCTCTCTCTCTCTCTCTCCCTCTCTCTCTCTGTCTGTGTCTTAGTCTCTCTCTCTTTGTCCACCTGTCAGGCGATCGTGTGCCTCGGAGAAACAGGCGCACTCAGACTGAACTAAACGCCATATGCATCATTGAGCAGCATTACCAAGCTCTCCTTGCTCATGCTCTGACTGATTTCTGCGCGTGCGCGTACGTGTGTGCGCGTGCAGCCAGTTAACTAGAAGGTCTAATAAATCAACCTGTCTGTCCACAGCCTCCTTCCTTCTTTTGCTTTCATTACTCTTCCTCCTCACCCACCCACCCCTCTCTTTCTCTCTCTCCCCCCCTCTGTAATTCTTTTTCGAAGGCTCTGGGGGTGTGTTGGAGGCATTGCGCGCCTCCTGATAAATCACTGCCTGAGAGCAGGTCAGAGCAGCACGGCCATCTGCAGATCATCTTATTGTCGTTTGCGAGCGCGCACGCACACGCGTACGTTCTCACGGAGGCGCGCGGCCGCGCCTGCGCCTCCGTGGACGCACGGGTCGTGTATGCTGATGTATGTGCTCCGGGAGGACGGCTGTGGCGAGCACGCCCTCTCCGTGTCCTGCTGAATGGTGGCTGATTGAGACACATGGACTGCCTTTGTGCCCTGATCTAGTTGCCATTGATTACCTATCAGGGTTTTTGATTGCATCCTGGATGTAATTCTTTTAAATAGGCCCTAATGGCCTCCAATCTGGGCTGATGACGACCTCCGAGAGTCCAATCGCAGATCCATTTGGGCCCTTTCAGACCCCTCCACGTACACTTAGAAACCCTCCCTCATCGCTCACCCCCCCCCATGACAACCACCTACCTGTCTGCTTTTTGTAGCACCGCCGGCGCGACTCCGCGCCGTTACACACGTTCCGGGGGGGGGGTTCGAACGCTGAGGCGGGTTACGGAGACGGAGGAGACGCTCATTAAAGGCGGAGAAGGCGAGGGGAGGAATTGAAAATGACAGCGAGGGTGGGTGGGTGGGGGCGTGGAGCTTAATCGTGCTTTTAAGACGGAAAGACAAAGCAAGGGGGAGTAAGTTCAGGTCAAAGCTGCACGACGATAAAAGGAGGCAACGCCAGGAAGGGCTGTGTGCGTGTGCGTGTGCGTGATGGGTGGCTGTCAGAATGTCAGGCTGTGTTATTATATTCTCAGAGCTGGATGGAGGCATGAGAAGGAAGAAAAGGAGGAGGTGTGTGTGTGTGTGTGTGTGTGTGTGTGTGCTGTTGCAGCAGACAGGAAGAAGGCTCGCCGTCTAATCCTTCAATTTTCTTACATTACTGCCCCCCCCCCCCCGCCTACCAGCCCCCCCCACCTCCCTGCTGCCAGACCTGTCGACAAATGAAACTGGAGATAGCGGCGGCTTCACACAGATTGACTTGGAGGAGAGTAAAACACACAGAGACGGAGACCCGCCGCTCCTCCAACAACGTAAACACAAAGACCCCCGCAGCTCCATCATCATGTACCGTTGGCTCTGGGGGCCCCTGGCTGCACCCCCCCCCCAACACACACACACACACACACACACACACACACACACACACACACACACACACAAAACACACAAACACACATACACACACACCTCAAAACGTCCCACAAATAAGAACTCAGAGCGGGAACACGTTAATGCACCTGCGGGTTTCAGCAGGAACGTGGCTGTCTGGGGGTGATCGATAACTTCCTGCCGAGGAGGAGAACACCCCCCTCCTCCTTCGACGACAGGATATTAAATTAAAGAGATTGTTTTACACCGGTAAAGTCTTAACAACTCACTTAGCAGGATTATGGAGCGGCGCTGATCAGCAGAGCCGCTCCACGGCCTGTTAATATGCTGAATCTGTTTGTTTTCTTTCATATTTATAGATTCTTTTTTTTTTTCCCAACGCCCCCCCCTCCCTCGCCTGAGAGTAAAGGGCGGCTTTCAGCGGAATTAAAGTCGTTCCCTAATAATCAACAGTCGCTTTCGTCGTCATCTCTGACGCGCAGGAAGCCCTCCCAAACGGGCCTCGGTCCACCTTTTGCGCCTCGCCTGGGCGAGGTGGAAACACACCCCCCACACCCCCCACACACACACACACTCACACACACACACACACACCCTCCGCCTCCGAGATCGTTTTTGCATTCCAGTCGCTTCTGGTTGGGCGAGGGTGCACCCCGAGTGAGCGGGACTAATTTGCCATGCTAATGAGATGGCTCCGACAAACAGAGCCAGCTGGAGACCGGAGTAAATGATCCTGTCATCAGTCAAGAACACAAACAAGGCTAACCCATAATAAGCTTGCGGCGGTTTGCAGAGGTGACATTCTATCTGATCCGCGCCGTGGCGGGAAAGGGAAGGGCATGTGCGTGTGTGTGTGCGTGCGTGTGCGTGCGTGTGTGTGTGTGTGTGTGTGGGGTGGAGAAGAAGAAAAGGCCGATAATAAAAGAGACGGGCGAGAGGAGGAGGCTCGCTGATGAATTGGGATGCGTGTTTTCTGCACGTGTGCGTGCGTGCGTGCATGCGTGCATGCGCGGGCCGGGACGAGGGCGAGCACGGGCCATCAGAATGAGGCAACGGGAGGGGGGGGTATGCTAAACAGACAATCAGAGGTGTACCCCCCGGCGTTAAACAGCCAATCATGGCTGCCCCAGTGTGTGTCACCAGCCAGCAGGAGGCAGAATTAGGCCTGGTTAGCAGCCAGAGCCCTGCGGAGAGGCTGATTAGTCTTTTAGACTGGAGAGGGGACAGAATGTTAAACGGCCAGCCGCCTCTCTGACGCCGATCTGCCATCGTGCGCGCACAAAGAGGGGGAAAAAACGGCCTCGTTGAGGAGAGGATACATCCAGGACAGATCCCCCCCCACCACACACACACACACACACACACACAAACACACACCTTCGAGGCGCGACCCTGGACGTGGAGCACCTTCCGTCTCCCCCCTCGCCTCCAGCCGCGGCTCCGTTTTCGGGCGCATCGACACGCGTCCGTCGCCTCGCTGCTATTTATAGACGCCGCCGCCGCCGCCGTTTCTGGAGGAATGGCTGCAATCTGCCCCCCCCCGTCCCCCCGTCTCCCCCCCCCCCTTTTGGGAGGTCGAATGACTTTGAGCACCAGATGCTGCTGTTCCCCCGGAGTCGTTATGGTGATGGAGCTGATCCGCTGATCCTTAACTGTCTCCGGCGAAGACACCAACTTCCTCGCACACACACACACACGCACACACGCACACACACACACACACACACACACACACACACACACACACACACACACACACTCGCTCAGTGTGGAGGCAGGATTAACCTGCTGGTAGCTCGGTAAATCCAGCGCCGTGCCCGCCTCTCCGCCTCCGTCTGAGGAGGCCCCGTTATCCCTTCACAGGAGCCCTCCCGTCCAAAGGGGGGGGTGAAGATTAATAAGGTGTTAAAAGGTGAGCGCGGCGGATTTAGAGGCCGCCTCCCGTAAGCGTAAGAGATTTATGTACACAGACCCCTGGTTAGCGCCCCCCCCCCCGGAAGATGATTGGTCCGACGCTCGTCTCCTAACGCAGGTGTGTGAACGTGGACGGTGATTCACATGGAGGAATAGTGATAGCCCCCCCCCCGATGGAGGAGGGGAAAGGGAAAAGACCCAGATGTGCTTGTTTTCATTCTCTGCGATATGTTGATTATTAGGTGGCGGGTCTTTTCTAACCTATGAGGTCCAAAATTATTCAAATGAGTTTATCGACTTTTGTCCGAGTGCTCCGTCAGCAACCCGCCACCTGTCATCTGAAGCAGGTTGAGGTCTTTTCATTTCCCGATTAAAAAGAGAGGCGCTGTTAGACTCTCTGTCTGCAGCGAAATACCGTAATAAGGTCGGTAAAGTGCTTTCATGGAAACTGAGACTGTAGCAAGGTGTGTGTGTCTGTGTGTGTGTGTGCGTGTGTGTGTGTCTGGAGCGATACCGAGACACTTTCCTACACTACCTTCTCACCTGAGCCCGGTCGAGGCCACGCCCCCTTCCCCTTAATCCCCACCTTCCTCCCTAAGCCCCCCATTCTGCTCCCCATCTACCCTCCACAAATCCGCCTCCGCGCAATCTTCCGGGCATCAGCTGCCAAATGAAGTTCCTCTTTAGAAAAAAGGAAACCCCGGCTGCCGGGGTGCGTGCGGCACCGTGCGAGCGCGGCCCTCATGCTGAAGCCAATAATCCGGTGTCGGGGCTTCAGGGGTGCGGAGGGGTGTGATTGACAGGGCCTGATATGAGGCCCTCGCCTCACTTGACATTTGGGTTTCATAAGGTCTGGAACAAAAGACAGGGGCAAAATAATCAGAGAGGGGCGCGGGCGAATAAATCTGTTTATTCCTCTTCATCTACACCTTCCCTCGCCTCTGCCCCCCCCCCCACACCCACACCCACCCCCCCCCCCCCCGCCTGCGCGCTCGCCCACGCCGGCGCTCCGCGCTCGGAGGGGCGAGAAGAAGGAGCGGTATTACCTTCCGTGAGCCTCCGGGACGGCAGGTCACTCCAGGCCCCGCGCTCACCTGAAATATGAGGGCGCACGGCACGACGGGACGCACGGAGAAAGAGAAGCAGGCAGCAGGGAATTGATGTGGAGTCATAACCAATTCCGCGTCCTGTGTGGGTGTGCGTGTGTGTGTTTTCACATTTACAACATATCGAGTACCAAACCCCTCATTCTAGGAGCAAAATGCGGCCATGTTTGTAAAGCAGGGGCCCCTGATGTCCAAGGACTGTTTGAGGGTCAAGGCCTGGTTGTAAGGATGAGGGTGGAACTGGGTTTAGAGTCAGGGTCAGGATTTGGGAGTTAGTTGGGGGTGGTTAGGGTTCAACTAAGGAGCTGGAGAATAATATGTGTGTGTGTGTGTGTGTGTGGGGGGTGACTGTGAGTGTCTGGGCACAAAATGTGAAGAGATAAATAATGGGAATGGAGCTCCTCCCCTTTATCATGTTCATGCAGCCTCACAAGAGATCTGGAGTCAAATTCTGACTCCAGAAGGAAGAGATGTGTGTGTGTGTGTGTGTGTGTGTGTGTGTGTGTGTGTGTGTGTGTGATGCAGCAGAGGACGATTAAAAATGTTTGACACCATCAGTTTCTGCGGCTCAAAGATGGAACGCTGTGGTTGAGAAAAGCTGCTGACCCAGCAGCAGCGTACTTCTACCCACATCAAACATCAGCAGAAGTGTATACTCACAGGAACAGACTAAGTAACGGTACAAAAATGCGGCTCAATTAGACTGGAAGGGGCTAATTGATCATTACAGCATATTGAACGGCAAAGTTTTATGTGATGTCATCACTTGTGTCGGTTGCAGAGTTATGAATCTGCAGCTCCGTTGCACTTTACTGATAATACCAGATAATATTTTTAACAAATTACTAAAGGCTAGACTAAATTATAAAGCTCCCGGTGCTCTTCATTTTAGGAAATGCGTGACCTTGAACGCAGCATATCACCGTGGCAGAACATATGGGGATAAGACAGGGTTTATTATCACCCATCCTCACATGACCCCCATTTTCTAGCAGTAATTCTACTATAATTCAGATGTAAGGTCATTCGGTGATTTTCAGACTGCGATATATCAGCGAGTTCAGTCTGATTTACACCCCAGACAAACAGGCGGAGGCATCTACGGGGAGCTGAATGAGAATTTAATTGTCCCAACACTCTTTTAATGGGTTATTCAATTGATAGAAAAATCAGAAAAGAGGCAGGAGCCCGCCCCAGGGACGCGTGTTCGTTTCTGCCCGGAAGTGTCTTTAAAAAAAGAAACAGATAAAACACATAAGTCAACAGATAGTTTCCCGACTAATCTCTGTGACATCCTTTAGCAGCAGACCAATAACGCGGACCGAGCCCCCACGTGGGGTGTCGCCGGTGATTGGCCAGCCCGCGGATGACTGACAGGAGACGCTGGCGTCACGGGACCCGCCCCCGCCCCCCCCGCCCCCCCCCCTTCAGACCACACACCATTGGCTTCGCCACAGAGCCAGGAAGTTGTAGTTCTCCGCCGCGGACGCACATCTGTAGCGCGCACCGGCGACCGCCGCGGATGGGACTACACGTCCCGGCGTCGCGACGCGGCCTCTCCTAATTGCTGTCGGCGTGTAATTGCGCTCGTGTGACTGGCTGCCGCCGAAACTTGGCGTTTGCAGGGGCGGATTCGCCACAGTCGACGAGGTGGCCGCACCGCCGGGCTGTGCGGGGACGCGGACGGAGGCTGCGGGGGACATTAAGCGGTAAATGCGCGGAGACGGGACGTGGAGGAGGAGCGCGTTAACGGAGCAGCGGGGTCCATTACGCGCCGGGAGCTGATCCTTTTTTTTTTTTTTTAAAAAAAGAGAAAATCGAGGAAACCGTTGTTAGTTCAGAGAACATTAGAACGTTTGTAGACTTTAACGCGCTGGATTTTTTTTTTTTTTTTTAGAGTAAACCAAGGAAACTCCTTCGTTGATTAACAAACTGACTAGTTATTTGAAACACCCAAAAGACTGTCAACTAACAACATGTTCCAGGATGTTTCTACTCTTTTGGGAACCTTCACGTAGCCTCCAGTGACTGGGTTAGTCGACCAGTGACCTTTTACGCACGGGGAAGGATCGTGCTCAACTCATTTCTCATCGCGTTTATGTGGATGAACTTTGCAACACGGTTTAAATGATTCGTGATCTGAGCAAGATGTACCCCCCGGCGCGGCATCCGGTAAGTAGAAAGCCGAGGCAGTGTGTCTTAACAACCGCGCGTCTGATGCGTAATCGCTTTGCATCGAGCCTCCGTGCCAGTGCGCGCCGGCGCGGACAATCGCGCTTATTGTCACACTGCTGCAGCTGCATGCGTGAGTCTCTGAGTGTGTTGTCTTGACAGAAACCTGAGCGACGACCGCGCCACTGGCGCCCTTTTTTTGTGCCATGATTGTGTGCGCGCGCGCGCGCGTGTGTGTGTGTGTGTGTGTGTTAGTGAGAGAGAGAGAAAGAGAGAGAGCATGTCACGAACTTTGGTGGCTCAGTTCTTCCTCTCTTCTCGTGTTTGGCGCTCGGGATGGATTGAGGTCCCTCACCAGCCGGGACAGCCGCTGAAGTTCACAGTCAATGAGTCCTGCGACCGGATCAAGGAGGAGTTCCACTTCCTGCAAGCCCAGTATCACAGGTAACGACCAGAAACGCACTCGTACTGATCAGCCCCCACCTTGTTGTCGTGTGTTATTCAGCAACAATTACCCGCTGGACCCCTATTAAGCCAGCCGAAAGACGGGGGGGTCTTTTCTGACACGTTGGCCACACTGAACCCAACATAAACCTAAAACCTGGCAGAGGTGTGGATGCAGGCACGCTGCAGTGGCAGGAAACCCAGGCTGGTACCTGAGTGTGACAACAACCACCACTAAAACATGGCTCCGTCCACCAGCATCCTCCCACCACCGTCGGCCTCGGGGCTCACGGTCTCGGCCTACAAGCCCGAGCGCTGTGAAATACTCTCACACCGCACCCGAGCGGATCAATCAATCACCCGTAATTCACCCCCCCCTCCTCCCCCCGCCCGCTATATGGCCTGTGGCCCTGTTTACCTGTGTAGCAGGACAGCCTAAACAGAGCATTTGGAGCAGAGTGTCGCCACATTTGCTTTATTTTGTCGACAGTGCAATTTGGGAGTCCACTCGCCTCGTCGGAATGTACGATGAGGTTTTCGCGGTCACCTATTGATCCGTTAATTACCGCCGCGTACCTGCTGAGTAAGTGTCTGCAGGGGAAGCCGGTTCCAGACTCTCCCTCCCGTTTTTTTTTTTTTTTTTTCTTCTTAAAAGCGCTTTTAAAGTAGCAGGATGTCCGTCTTCGAACCGCAGGCGAGGCCCGCGCGCTTTGATTCGGCGGCTCTGTTTGTGCCCCGGTCGCATCAGTCATTCTCACTGATGTTTGTCTTTCCTGCCATATTCCAACGTGCCATCGGCCCCAGCCTGAAACTGGAGTGTGAGAAGCTGGCCGGCGAGAAAACCGAGATGCAGAGGCATTATGTCATGGTGAGTGCCGGCGGGAACACGGCGGCACGTTCTTCTTTGATGTGCCCAGCCCAGAACATTTTATGACTTTGATCCCGGTGGTTTTTCTTTTTTTTTTTTTTCTTTTTTTTTCCAGTACTACGAGATGTCGTACGGGCTGAACATCGAGATGCACAAGCAGGTAAAAGAGCTCTTCTCCTTTAATGTCACATCAGTGGGTTCGGATGTTCCGCTAGATCTCCTAACATGCTCGTCGCTGACTGCATTTGTTGAATTTTCGCCCTTTTTAACGCATCTGCTTGGGTTTTATTTACGCTACAGACGAACCGAGCCGAGGGTTCAATGGAGTCCTCTGTCTTTTCACTGTGACGGAGGTGTTTGACAGCTCTTCCTCCCTCCCTCAAAGATCACCCGGCGGCACTGCACGCGGCGCCGGCCGCGCTGCCGTGACTCGAATGAGGCACAAACTCCGGCGGCGGCAGGCGTAGTTCAATAATCCCCAAACGTTATTAGATTCCCTAATGGAAATGCGATCCACCGGCGGGGAAGCGGAGGGGCGGGTGCTTCGCGGCGGGGCCGAGCAGGGGATCGTGCGCGCGCGGACGGCGATTTCATCGTTTAATTGAGTGAGGAATGAACGCGGCGAATTTGGCCTTTAACGAGCCTTTATGTTACAGAGGCGTCTGTGTTAACTACATCATCAGCTGCCAGGCTGAATGGGCCACAGCTAACCAGATATGTAGTAATTATGTGTGTGTGTGTGTGTGTGCGCGCCCGCGTGTGTGTGTGTGAGAGAGAGAGAGAAAATGATATGCGCTTGGTGTTCCTGCGTGTGTGTCCTGCTGTCTGCTGGTGGATGTGTGTGTGTGTGTGTGTGTGTGTGTATGTGTGTGAGGGTATGATTTTGATGTGCAGGTTGTGTTTGTTTGCCTTCCTCTGCCTGTGGCGTCCATTGGTGTTAATGTGCGTTCTGTCTCTCGGATGCCAAAGCTGGCAGTGATTGTGTGTGTGTGTGTGTTTGTGTGTGCGTGTGTTGAGGGGGGGGTACTGGCGGGGAGTCCCATTAAGGCAGCCGGCCTCTGCTACAAAGCAAATTACTAATATTGCTTGTTTAGCATTTTCTCGGGGTAATAAGGCCATTGATTTCTTTGGTTGTGCTCTCTGTTTTACTTACACAGAGGCGGGGGGGGTCGGCTGCGGTGCCCTCGTTAAAGGGAAATTGACTCGGAGATGGAGGGGAGGAGAGGCGGTGTGTGTGTGTGTGTGTGTGTGTGTGTGTGTGTGTGTGTGGGATCAGGTGGGAGGAGGGTATGAGTGGTGTTGAGCATGGGTCTGAGCCGCTGGAGGACAGCTAATCAATTGCAAATTAGTGAGGTTTGAAAGAGCGATGGAGGGTGGAGAGGAGGGGAAAATGAAGGAGAAGTGGTGAAGGGAAGGGAAGGGAGGAAGGAAGCGGCGCGGGTACTGAAGACTGGCGGTGCCTTGGATCAGCGCTGACAGCTCATTTGACTACAGCTGATATGGAGTCATTTGTCCTGAACGCAGGCTAAATATTGAGGAGAACCGAGAACTGTCATATCTGTGGTGTGTGTTTGTGTGTGTGTGTGTGTGTATGTGTGTGTGGTGGGGGATGGGGGGCACATTGGAAGTTTCACAGAGTAATAAATCAGAAAAATGTGATACTGCGCGAAAAACCTGACAGGGAGGCAAAACGTGACATATTGGACAGTATAAATGCCCAACATGCTGAAAGGAAACTGTTTTCTACTGTTTCATTGATCTGCCTCAGTTTATCTGCCTGAATTACCTTAAGCTGGTTAAAAAAAAAGAGGAATCTAATTACACTTCAGCCTGTATTAGTTCAGTAATTAACACTTTTAGAGACGCGAGTCGCTCCCCATTTCTTCGGATCGACCTGATCCTCTGTGTGTTTTCCCTCTTTGCGCGTCTTTAGCTCTGTCTTTAACACACACCCACACACACACACACACAGACGCGCGGTCGGTCACCAGGGACAGCGGCCCTCGTGCGGTGGGGTCCATTAGCTGTATTAGCTGCTGGTGAAAAGTGGTGCTGATGTGGTGCTTACAAAGCTCCGCAGGGGGAGGCAGACATTTGATCTTCTCCCTGACCCCGTCTGACTCCAGGGCTCCCGGACCATCTAATTTCTTTGTTGCGGAGACATAAAGCGGGAGCCTTCGAGCGGCCTGCTCCCCGTCCTTCTGGGCGACGTCTCCGCATATTTGCCCGTAAAGGGAACGACGCAGGGCCCCCGCGGACGTTCTCCTGTAAATAACGGAAACAAATTTCGAGCGTTAAACGAGACGTGGAAAGACTCGGAGGGGTCGCGCCGTTTACTGGAGATAAGCTGCATTTTCTCTGTTTTCACTGGGGGAGCATTACGAGCAGCTCCCTCTGAGGGATAAAGATAAGTTCAGTGTGCATGATCTCGCCTCCGAGGTTGCCGGGCTTTATGTCACCGCTGAGTCCTCTAATCTCGCAGTAAGCTCCGTGGATCGACCTGCTTTGAGTCCTAACCTGAGATGACTCTCAGTCTCCGTCCCGATCGATGTCCAGGTTTATTTGCAGACGAGCGAAGCTTAGGAGCAAAAGGACCAAAAAAAAAAAAAAAAGAGAGCCACTGCCTTTTTTTTTTTTTTTTTTTTTCCTTTTCTTTAATCTCCGAGGTTTCGGCAGACCAAAGAGGCCGCCGTCCCTGCGCCCGGGCCGACGGGGACGATTGTCCGCCATTGATGTGAAATGTCACCTGAAATTGGTTATGTTGCCTTGTGGAAGAAAAGAGAAAAAGGTTCGCCGGTTCCTTTTCTGCTCCGCCGCTTTTGTCTCCGTCCCTCTGGTAGCGTCTCGCCGTCGCCCCTTCGGGACGAGTCCATCAGAGGTCCGCATGTGAGCGGAGACATTCAGCTCCGACCCTGATGCACACAATCCATAAAACCCGTTTTTTACGTCCTTTTTCAACTCAAAAAGGGGGCTTTCAATCAGACAGAAAAAAAAAATCCATATCGGGATTTATAAAGGGAAACGGAACGCTCTGGTGTTACTTATCGGTGCTCCTTTCACACACACAGGTCTTTCCTAGTGACATTCCCGGTGATAAGGGAAGTCTGTAGTGGACAAAACATGGGAATATTACAGGGTTAATGGAACCAGGCTGTGTTATGGATGGAGGCAAGGAGATTATTGGGGGGAGGGCAGGTAGTTGGTGTCCTTTTGTGGCGACTGCAGCAGAAGTTCGTCGGTTTCTTAAAGAGCTCAAAGCGAAGCCCCTTTTGTCCTCTTCGTAAGGTGCCCTTGAAGGAGGCGCCCAACCTGCGGTGGGGTTTCTCCGAGGCCGACACACCGGACGGCCTCCGACTGTGTACCGACGGGAATCCAAAACGGAGCGGAAAAAGGGCATGTGTGCACAGCCAGACCCGCCTGGATCAACATCAAATCAAAAATGAAAATGTCAGCGTTTTAAGGTGCTCCGCCGGGTTTAGAGCGCCGACCCCCGCGCGCTAATCTGATCCCTCAAACCGGCAGAACCTTCCTGCTCGGAAGTCAAACTCTTGACTCTCGCGACCCGATCGTCCCTTTCTGCTGTCCGTCCTGCTGCGCTCACGCTCGCCTTCGTCCGTTACGCCGTCATTAACCCCAGTGTGTGAGAGTTGATGACATCTAGTGGTAAGAACTCAGATTGCAAAATCTTTATGTACCTTCCCACCATATTTCAATCTGTGTGTCCAGTCTGGGCTACCGTCGGAGGACGCATGCAGCTTTCATTCCTATAAACGCATTACTCTTAAGTAACAGGAAACACGGGGATGTTAGGTATAAGCGATGTTTACATCGGGATGTCCAGACTCGGTCCTCAAGCCCAGCGATCCAGCCAGGTTTTCTGTCCTACCAGTCAGAAAAGGCCTCGTCTGCCTGACGGGATGGAAATCCCAGCTGGATCCTGGCCCTCGAAGACCGGGTCTGGACGCCTCTCCCCACCAGAAAAACAACAGGGTGGACTGTGCTCGCCCAAGGGTCCAAACCCAAGGCTCATCCTTGTGCTCCGCTGATCGAACTCGCGTATGTTTCGGGTCTCCAGGGGTTCTCCAAATCTTAACATGAGATTTTCTTGGCCGTGTTTCCTCCACCTGTTGATCAGGAAGAGCACTAACCTTCCCCCGTGTCACCTGAGTAGGCCTGGCTGTGTGCAGATGTTTACAGCACATGCGTGGCTATAAAAGACCCCGCAGAGCTTCCAGAGGCCTCCGTGTGGAAGAGCAGACCTACTTCGTTCTCACTCCCGTTCCGTTCGAAGGGCACCTGGTCGCCGCTGGAAGCTCTGGTCGGGCAGATGATCCTCCTTTGTGGGTGAATTTGGAAGCTGCTTGCGTCTCACGCGCCCACCCTCTGTGTCTTGTAGGCGGAGATCGTCAAGCGGCTGAACGCAATCTGCGCCCAAGTGGTCCCCTTCCTCTCCCAGGAGGTAAGACGGGAGGAAGCCTGAGAGTCAAGATAGAGCGAGCGTGTGAGGGAGGGAGGGAGAGAGGCCATGGAAAACAGGCAGGGAAGTGTGGTGGATTGTGGGAGCATAACTGACAGTTACATTATAAACACACACACACTCACACACTCACACACACTAGATTATCCTGGACTAATCCTCACTGCTCGGCATAGACAGATATGCTCTGAACTTATTAAATGTCTCCCACTAACATATGCAGGAGCCGGTGGCTGTGTTGAACACACACACACACACACGCACACACGTGCACGTAAGCGCACACACACGAGAGGGAAAGAGTTCCTTTATTTGATCTTATTTTGTATGTATGTTTATGTATTTGTACACCTGTGTGTGTGTGTGTGTGTGTGTGTGTATGTGTGCGTGTGTTTGTGTGTATATACGCGGTGAGGGGTGGGAACAGCAGGGAGAAGTGAGTGTGGATTCCAAAGCTCTCCTCCAGATTAGCCATGGATTAGGAGGGTTTAGGGTGGATTAGGGATAATGGCATTAGACTGCGGGGCTGCTACACAGCCCTGAGGTCCACAGAGAGGAAGAGGAGGAGGAGGAGGAAGAGGGGGGGGCTAAAAAAAAAAAAAGGCTTCGCTGCTTTGTTTTGATGCTCAGTCTTGTTTACCGGATCTGCATATGAACACAATCGTTATTATTGCGCTGCCGATCACATCCACGCACTG
Source organism: Lagocephalus sceleratus (assembly GCA_911728415.1). Classification (NCBI taxonomy): domain Eukaryota; kingdom Metazoa; phylum Chordata; class Actinopteri; order Tetraodontiformes; family Tetraodontidae; genus Lagocephalus; species Lagocephalus sceleratus. The sequence goes on along the minus strand of CAJVRN010000237.1, from coordinate 3,218,536 downwards.
TCGGAGCATTTACTCCCATTTTCCGTCTCCCGGGCTCTTCCCGTTGCGCGGGAGGATAACGGCTCAGACGAACCTTGAGGAGTCGTTTCAGAACTGCGGTCGAGATTTGGCTCCGCTCTTTCCCCAGATTGCAGATAAACGAGCTACATCTCACACAGGGGCGGGGGTCGTCGAGATTCCTGCATTCCGTCCTGATCCCGGATCAGTGCAGATAAACGCGGACATTTGGGGGGAAAAAAGAAGGCGGCGTTCCGGCTTCCCATCCCAGTTCTGGAAGGCAGGTTAGCTGGGCCCCCGCCAGGCGGACGGGCCTTTTTACGTGTGAGTCACGTCCACGCGGGCCGGACCGAGGGAGTCAGGTTCATTCCCACTGCAGATAAGCGCTTTCATCTCCGCTCCGCTTTGATGTTGGAGGAGCCTCGGCGCTCCCGCCTGTGAGTCTGGAGGCGTCCGTAACCTCTGGATGACTTCGCCCCCGTTCGCCGTCTGTTTCCTGAGCGACGTGCCTCGCTCCCGACGCCGAACGGGTCAGGTCCCCCTTCCCGCTTCAGTCCTCATCAGCTTGGGAAGACAAAACAGGAACATGATGCGCCCCCCCCCAGCAGATGTTGGTGCTTGCACATCTGTCAGCTGCTGTATTTGTTCCTCCACAGCATCAGCAGCAGGTGGTTCAGGCGGTGGAGCGAGCCAAGCAGGTCACCATGGCCGAGCTCAACGCCATCATAGGAGTGAGTGACACACACACACACACACACACACGGACACACACACACACATGGACACACACACACGCTCACTCACCCAGGGGTAAGATGGCTGCTCCTGTCTCCAGCAGCAGCAGCTGCAGGCGCAGCACCTCTCCCACGGCCACGCCATCCCCATCCCGCTGACGCCCCACCCGGCGGGCCTCCAGCCCCCCTGCCCCCCGGGGGCCGGGGCCGCCGGCCTGCTGGCGCTGTCGTCCGCCCTGAGCCACCAGCTGCCGCTCAAAGACGACAGGAAGCACCACGACGGCAACAGCGCCGACCATCCCAGAGGTGAGCGCGCTCCGCGGCTGGATCGTTCCGTCTGTCGGCGAACGGCGGTTAAAGCGATTAGGACCCGATTTGCCACGTTGTCGTTATCACCGCGCTAATAAGCCCCCCCAAACTCCCTCTTTCACAAGCCTCGATTTCGCCCGCGAGCGCGGAGATTTAATTAGCCCGGCGCGCCTCTCTCCGTCAGAAAGCTCTTAATTATTCGTTTGCCGAGGGCCTGAGCAGTGCGGAGCGGCGTTTAACCTCGACCCCCCCCCTCTCTCCCCGCCGCCGCTAATATTTACCCTCGTTAGAGGCAGGAATCAATAACGGCTCGATTGCAGCCCCATCCTGGTCGGGTTTCAGCTGCGGAGTTCTGAAACGCTGCTGCTCTGACGGGGAAGTGACCAGCGTTGTTCTCCGCCTCCGAGTTCTCGGGTGTTTGTGCTCATCTCAAACTCTTTATTTTCTTCTCTTTTGCCTGCCGACGCCTCAGACAGAGACTCAGTCAAGGTAAGCTCTTTTCTTTCTGTCCCCCTGGCCACAGACACGTGCACCCCCCCCCCCCCCTCGCTTGGTTTGTCAATCGAACCATGTCGCGTGCGGAAGTGGAAATTAAACACTTGATTCACGCCGCTGGAGATTCATGCAGGAGACACAAGAGAGGAGGAAGAGGAGGGAAAGGGACGGAAAGGTGTTGTAGGAGGCAGCAGAGACTTTGCATCCAACACTTTAGGAATTTAAAGCATTTCGTCTTTGCTCTCCATATAGTTTATCCCCCACAGACGCACACACACACACTCTGCACACACTGGGAGCGATGAGAGGGGAATGCGTGTTGCGGGTGAGTTCAAGGTCAACAGAACTTGCAGGTATTCCCAGTGCTAAAAAAGAGACGCCTCTCATTAGTGAGACGAGAGTGCGCGCGTGCACACGCACACACACTCACACACACTTTACCTGTAGTCACTTCATGATAACAGTAAGTCCTTTATCGTGGGTCTCCAGTTGCCTTAGCAACCATAAATGTACACAGTTTTTTACAGCTTTAATATTGACTGGTTGACCCTCTAGTTCCTAAAAAAGGTCTCAGGATGACTTTCTAAGCAGAGTTAGTACCTGAGTTCTTTAAATCGAACGTTTATATAAGCGTTTATTTGCCTTTCTCTCCTGAGTTAGGTAGGACACTCACATTTGGGAAGTGCCTCACTAGTTAATCGAACTATGAACGTTCCTCCTTGGGTGCTTGAACGCACCACCACGTTTCTATGGAAGCCCGGAAAGGGAAGACAATCTTCTATCTATTCACATATTTACATATACGTTATTTGCAATTTACATATACGTTACAACTGCAATCAATACATTTCCTTTTAAAATCTAGTCGAAGATTCAATCAGTTAGAAGTTCTCTTCGGTCTAATCTAGTAAATCTGTGTTTTAATCTGTCATGGAACAAAGACAGTTCCGCCCTTGTTTTACAACGTTAATGTAGGAAAAAAAAGAGAGAGAGAGTTTGAAACGCAGCAGCGAGTTTCATTATCAGCACTCGGGGAATCAATTTGAAACTCGGAGGGAAATATAATGTGCCAGGAAATTAACACTCAGACCCAGGACGCTCGCCGAGGCGCCGTTTGTCTTGATAGCGAAATTAATTTTGCTTGATGTTTTTTTTTTTTTTTTTGAAAGAGCTAATTTACAAGCTAATTAACCTAAGCAGCCTGGCTGCGTCTGCACACACACACACGCACGCACACACACGTATGCACTAAATGCTACTCCTCCCCCGCAACATCTTTGTCATCAACACTTGCTGCACGGCAAAGGGCAGCGGAAAGGTTACACGCGTGAGTTAACGGAAAGGTCGAGCTAAAGGTCCCGCTTTATTTTTCCCTCTCCCCATCGTTTACCGAGTAAGGAGTCGTCAGGCTGCGGGGGGGGTGGACGGGGGGTGAGGGGGGAGTGGGCTGACCTCGGTTTGATCTTTTGTACTCAGAGGGGATTAATCTCTGGGTGATGGCGTTCGGAGGGTGCGGGTTTTAATTATGAGATAGAGGGTTGGGGGGGGGAGTCGTAGGCGATTGCGTTTGAAACCTGCCAGTTTCTCTGTTCCTCCCAGAGCTCATCCGTGTCTCCCTCGGCCAGTTTTCGGACCGGGGAGAAGCACCGGACTTCAGGAGAGTTCTCCTCTGACAACAAGAAGCCGCGGACGGATGACAAGGAGCTCGCCTCCACGCGCTACGTACGTGAAACTTGTTGAAAACAGCGTAGAAGCGTTTTTTGTTTTCATCCCAATTGTAACAGAAATGTGCGCCGACGCAGGAGAGTGACGGCGAGAAGAGCGATGACAACCTGGTGGTGGACGTCTCCAACGAGGTGCGGAGGCCGAGCGGCCCAATGCCTGACGGAATCACGGCCCTTGCTCACCTCTGTCTCCGCCCACCGCAGGACCCGACGTCCCCCCAGGGGAAGCCCCGCCCACTCGCCCCGGGAGAACGGCCTGGACAAGCGCCGCGCGGCGAAGAAGGACGCCCCCCTGAGTCCGTCGTCTGTGGCCTCGTCCAGCAGCACGCCGTCCACCAAGTCCAAAGAGGCCAGCCTGGTGAGTCACTGGCCCCGCCCACCTCCCAGGCCCCGCCCCCCCTCCCCACCCACTCCATCTTTGCGGTTTCAGAATGAGAAATCAACGACGCCAGTGTCCAAGTCGAGCTCGCCCACGTCACATGCCGACGCCCCCACCCCAGCAGCACCTCTGCCCTGAGGACCACCGCCAGCAAACCGCCGGTGGCGGAGACCCTGGGTGAGTCTCATGCCGTCCCCTAGGTGTTACCATGGCGACACTGCCCTCTGGGTTGTTGATGTCGTTGGTTGCTATGTGTCACAGCCGCCGGTCTCCGGACACCGTTAGCGGTGCCCTGCTCGTACCCCAACCCGTTCGGGATGGTCGCCCACCCGGGAATGAACGGAGAGCTGAGTGGAGCCGGGGCGGCCTACGGCGGCCTGCACAGCATCTCGCCGCAGATGAGCGCGGTGGCCGCCGCCGCCGTGGCGGCGTACGGACGAACGCAGGTGGTACGTCAGCAGCATGCGGGGGAGGCATCGCCCAATCCGAGCTAATGCGAGACCTTCTCCCTGTCGTAGGTGGGATTTGACCCCCACCATCACATCCGTGTTCCCGGACTTCCTCCCAGCCTATCAGGAATCCCCGGAGGAAAACCGTAGGTCCCCTCCCCCCCTCCGTCTCTCCCCGTACCCGCTGCCTGACACATGTCTCTCTCCCCTCAGAGCCTACTCCTTCCACGTGAGCGCTGACGGACAGATGCAGCCCGTGCCGTTCCCCCCGGATTCGCTCATCGGTCCGGGAATCCCGCGCCACGCCCGGCAGATCAACACCCTCAGCCACGGTGAGGTGGTGTGCGCCGTCACCATCAGCAACCCCACCCGCCACGTCTACACCGGCGGCAAGGGCTGCGTGAAGGTGTGGGACATCAGTCACCCGGGCAATAAGACCCCCGTGTCCCAGCTGGACTGCCTTGTGAGTGCCCCCCCCCCACCACAACCATCATCACCACCCGGCCCCGGAACGTTCCGCCGTCGCCGCTTGCCCTTGAGCGACGTTAACGAGAGCGCTTCCGTCCAATCAGAACAGGGACAACTACATCCGGTCCTGTAGGCTGCTCCCGGACGGACGCACCCTCATCGTCGGGGGCGAAGCCAGCACCCTGTCCATCTGGGACCTGGCCACGCCCACCCCGCGGATCAAGGCGGAGCTGACCTCGTCGGCCCCCGCCTGTTACGCCCTGGCCATCAGCCCCGACTCGAAGGTCTGCTTCTCCTGCTGCTCCGACGGGAACATCGCTGTCTGGGATCTGCACAACCAGACTCTGGTTCGGTACGGAACCGGGCTGGGGTGTGTGTGTGTGTGTGTGTGTGTGTGTGTGTGTGTGTGTGTGTGTGTGTGTGTGTGTGTGTGTGTGTGGGTGTAGGTGTGGGTGTGGGTGTGTGGGGGGGGCCCCCAGCCCCTTCCTCCTGACGTGTGCTTTTCCTGCAGGCAGTTCCAGGGCCACACGGACGGGGCCAGCTGCATCGACATCTCCAACGACGGGACCAAGCTGTGGACCGGTGGTCTGGATAACACCGTCCGCTCCTGGGACCTGAGGGAGGGCCGGCAGCTGCAACAGCACGACTTCACCTCCCAGGTACCCATCCCTCTCCCATTGGTCCAAAGGTCTCATGTGACCGGGGCCGGTTTGTTGATCGAGTTGGAGGGGCGGCGCGGCGTTTGTTCTTTTGTAGGAGGTTTACTTTCTAAATATAATAAGTCACAATGAGGAACTTTTGAGGTCGCTCCTCTATTTTGTTCCCGTCCTTCGGCTCTTTGTGAGATCGCGGAAGCTTTTCACGGCTCTGCTCTGCATTTAGCTCCTCCAGCTCTTCGTCTATTCTTCGTCCACGGACTCATCATCTGTCCACTTGTGGCTTCTCTTCTTTTGCTCCGTTTTCCAAACGATTGATCGTGCACAATAGCACATTCAGGCCTTCCTGGAAAGAAGCAATATAAATAAGCAGATTTGGAGAATAAAGTTTGAAAATTGAGAACTGGTTTTTAAAAGCAAATCCAAATTGTAGTCTAACAAGGCCTTCTGCATTATTTGCTGGTTTTTTGTACATTCTTTCCACAATTTTCCGCCCTTTTCTTTTTTACTTTAATAAAGCTTTGTTTGCTTTGTACTTCAGTCTTTTTACAGTTTATATATACCCATATATACGTGTGTGTGCGCCCGTGTGTGTGTGTATAAATAGACGATAGCAGCAGACAAGAGTCACAGACGCTGCACGGTTTCGATTTAATGGGATTGTATATTCCAGGTTGAAGGAGAGCTTCAGATTAGACCGTTAATCTTTGGCCCGTCTCTTCCCCCTGCAGATCTTCTCGCTGGGATACTGTCCGACGGGAGAATGGCTGGCGGTGGGGATGGAGAACAACAACGTGGAGGTTCTGCACGTCACCAAGCCTGACAAGTACCAGCTCCACCTGCACGAGAGCTGCGTGCTCTCCCTCAGATTCGCCCACTGCGGTAAGGCGCCCCCCCACACGCAGATGACGTTCCCTGAGCCTGACTTCTGCCCCCCCCTTTACCACCAGGGAAGTGGTTTGTGAGCACGGGCAAAGACAATCTGCTCAACGCCTGGAGGACCCCGTACGGAGCCAGCATCTTCCAGGCAAGTGTGTGAGTCGAGGCGATAGCAGGCGGGAACACTTCGAAAAATCCATGTCGCGGGAATCAAAGCGCTCCACGCTGGGGACGACGTGTCTGATGCTTTGATCAGGGCTTTTGTTGTCCCCCCCACCCCGCAGTCGAAGGAGTCGTCCTCGGTGCTGAGCTGCGACATCTCCATCGATGACAAGTACATCGTGACGGGTTCCGGCGACAAGAAGGCCACGGTCTACGAAGTCAACTATTAGGACAGCGGGGGCCGAGAGCCGCCTCACCGAAGAGCCCCTCGCGGAGGAGCTCTGCTCGTCGCTGCGCTCCTGATGGACCCCCACGGCTCCCCGGCACGACTGCGGTTCCTGCCTCGCTTTTTCCTTTCAACCCCTTCATCTTTTTTTTCCCCTCCTCTTCAGCTTTGATGTGTCAAATGAGAAGCCCGGTCGTCCGCCGGAGCTTCAAAACCCGCCTTAAAAAAAGAAACAGTCTATTGACTTTTTTTTCTTTTTTTGCCATTTCTGTGCGAGATGAACAAGGATTTAACGCCGCCCTTGATCGATTCCCACGTCCATTGATTCCGATTTGATAGTTTAACATTCCTGCATCAAACATTCCAGCGGATTTGTGCGAACACTACTGTTTCGCCCATTGTGAACTATTTTTAAGTGCAGGAAATATCTGAATATCTGCTCATATTCTTATTTATTTTCTCTCATAACTTTGTGTGTGTGTGTGTGTGTGAGAGACATTAATTACATACTGAGTACCAAAATCCTTGTTCTACTATCAAAGTGGGGCCATGTTTACGAACTGGGGCCATTTTTCAGGGCCCCACGACTTCAGACGAGTGTTTGAGGGTGAAGACCTGGTTTTAGGTTAGCGTTGGGTTTAAGTTAGGTTAGGGTGAGGAGCTGGTCCCCACAAAGATAGTAATGTGTGTGTGTGTGTGGGGGGGGCACTGAACAAATAGAACTGAGACTGTGACCTCGGTGACCTCCACGCTCGGCTCTGCCTGCTCATCTCAGATCTCCTCTGGACCAGCTCCGACCTGCGAGGTGTGTGTGTGTGTCTGTGTGTGTGTGTGTGTGTGTGTGTGTGTCTGTCTCTGGTTGGGGGGGGCAGCATGGCCGCGACTTCTCTGTGGGCTTGTAGAAATAACCCAGTGCCTTCCTGCTGCTGTGCTCCATGTCGTCCTGCTGTCTGTGGAGGCCAAATGAACCCCAACCCCCCGGCGCTGGCGCTCGAACCCGAAACTTTGCCCTCGCGCGCCCCGTCCCGTCTTTGCTTTGATCTGCATCGTTGGAGAAGGTGGAGTTTTGATTCCTCCACCTTCAGAAAAGGCCTTTCTCCACCCCCCTCCCTGTGGTTCGCCCCCCGTGAGACCTGAGCTCCGACGGCCCTGACGTTGGTCCGAAGTGCCTCCTGGTGCAGGAGGAACCCGTCAGAGACTCCTGGGACTGGTATTTTTGTAACACTGACGGACCCCCCCCCCTCTAGTCCGTCTCCGTCCGTCTTTGCCTTACTCCGTGCGTCCTCTCCCGAACATCTCCGCGCCGAGGGCTGTGGCAGGACGTTTGAACTCGACTGTAAATATGTGACATTCACGCTTACAGTGGAAACGACCTTTTGCTAGTTAGGCTTGTTTTTTTTTGTTTGTTTGTTTTTTTTTCTCGTCCTCAGTTTAAAAGAAAAAAAAAAAAAAAAAAGCGACGGCCTCCGCTCTGGTTTTTCTAGCCTGTGGTTGATTTTATTAAATGATTGTGCTGAACACTGGTTTGACTTCTTTTGCTTTTGCATCACCACGTTTCACAGTTTGGTCCCGTTAAATGGAGAAATAGCGCAGGTTGGCCTCCGCTCTGATTCCAGCCGGTCAGGCTGATGGATCCAAAAGCCTGGAAGCTTCACTGTGCAGTTCTTTTACTTATCTTCCTCCCCCCTGGATGTGGAGGACGTGCAGGTTTTTTCAGCCCCCTCTCCTTTGAAATCCAGCGGCTGGACCTCTCGGCCTTAAAAGCTCCAGATTTTAAGTTGGATCGTGCGGCCCCGTGGCCCCCGCCATCCATTTAGCAGAGCGGGTAGATGCGCTTCGACGTCAGCGTTTCAGTCAATGCCGTCAACCCCCCCCCCACCCCACACACACACACCAGCATCAGGACCAGCACCGTTGCGAATGTACTGGAGTGGATTAAGTGATGTAAGTCGGGGCTGTGGAGGAGGACACTCCACCAGCCCGGTGAATGAGCCTCCCGCTGCAGCCCTCCAGCCGGCACTCCACGCACCCAAAAGTGGGAGAGAAGGAGGGGAAGGTGGTGGTGGTGGTGGTGGTGTGTGTGTGTGTGTGTGTGCTGGAGCGAGGCACAAAAAGGAGCGTTGTCCAGTTAACATCTGGATTAGACAGACGGGCCGGAGGAGTAAGTGACTCTAAGCCCTCCCGAACGTCTACATCAGCACCATCCCAGCAGCCTGGCGGGATGACTGCAAAGAGCCACTCGGCGGAACCATTACAGCCCTCCAGCAAGAAGCACCGCCGAAATCACGGCTGATCAATTCACTTTGAGAGCGGCGGCGGGGGGGGTGGCGGCTCGCAGGGGCCTTCGGAGTGAAGCTCCATGTGGAGCCGCCAGAGAAGATGGTGCCGCCGCGTCCCAGTTCATCTGGTTCTCGGGCAGGTTCTCAAACTGACGGGTTAAACCTGCCCCCCCCCCTGGCGGTCCTGGCTTCCGCGGTCACGTGGCCCAGAGGAGGAGGGGAAGCCAAGAGGGATCAAAGCAAGCGCGGTGATCAAAGCAAGCGATTGCTGCTTGATTGTAAAGGTACTCTTTTGCAGCTTTGATGGGAATCCGCGATGAAACGGGTGCAAGAAAAAGCGTTGGATGGGGAGGCGTGTCCAAACGCCTGGCTAGTGTCGTACATCAGGACGGGCTGGGTGGAGAAAGAGCAGCATCGTTGTCTCCGTTCACAAAGGCGCTGACAGTTAAACAGCTCCAACAGGAGATATTCCAGCCTGAGCATCCGGATGAACAAATCAGCAGAGTAAAGTGGGGTAACGCAGCTTTTCTGCTGCGACTCCATCGCTGAATGGGCGCGACCTCGCGACCCCCCATGAATTTGGCAGAATGTTCCCTGTTATTCTTTTGTCACCCACCCCAACCACTCCGCTGCACTCGCAGCCGTCGAAATAAATATATATATTTAATTTCACATCTAAGAGGCTTTTCATCCCTCCATATCCATTGTGGCTCTCTGGCGCTGCAGCAGCGAGGAAGGTCGGGGGGGTCACGGTAAAGTAGAGAGAGCTGGAAGAGTGAGAGGGTTGGAGTTCAGGCGGAGAGTGGAGGATTTTACATTTCCTAAGAAAACAGGTGCAGTCACGTAAGTGGAGGTCACGGACTTTTCCATGCATACTGATCGAATAGGCAGGAGCGTTGGAGGAGAAAGGCCTCTTCAAACTAAATGAACTAAAAGCTCTTGGTTGGAATGCTCTTCACTCTCTGTGGAATGTACTCCAGTTCAGATAAAGCACTTGGGTCAGAAGGGACGGTTTTGAAGCTTTTAGGCTAACTCTGATTCCCACTCAAATTCAACTTTAGTTCCCATTTATAAACGAGATGTGGCTTTTTCTAGGCATCCACTTCAGTTTCCTGACAGCATGTACAGTTAAAAGGAGAGTTCACTTTTTTCTTTTTTAGATATTTAATGCTTTTCTCTTTTGTTTTGTGCAGATTGTAGTGATGTAACACCATAAAAGTCCACATGATGGCAGTGTGAGTCATCATGCAGCTTTTATTTCTTGAAAAATGTAAAAAAAATTCGCAAATTTAAATATACGCAACTCATTTTTAAGTAGCTGTCTTTTCACTCAAACTTAGCACAATGTTATACCAAAGGTTACAATTACACTGGGTAGAAATCCCTTTGTAAATACCTCAACGGATTAACCTTGTTCAATCTAAACTGGGTGAACTCTCTTTACTCCTTTGAGTTTTTACTGACCAGTTTTTAATTAAGTGTGCGGCAGTTCTGAACTGTAATGACGCGTCCGTCCACATGGGCTGTCTCAGCAGCAGGGGGCGCCGTCGAGCTGCACTCACACACACCAGCACCAGAAGAAGACGTCTGTTTGGCTATCAGGCTAAATAGCCACAGTACTGCTACCGTGAGCGTTTATTTTTTTTTCAAAAACATGCTCCTTAGAACGGTCAGGCCATGGTTGCTCCGCTGCGGGGGTCAATCTTTGACCTGCTCCAGGTCTTACTACGCCGACAAAGTGGCTCGGATAGGCTCCGATCCTGATAAACAGTCCTCTGAATACCAGGTATGTTTGGCTGGGCGCTAACCTTGGCTCGCTCGGACCAGGGTGACGTCCTTCTGCTGAAGTTGTGCACCACACTTTGGCTTTATGCATCACTTTTATGGTCCCCTCAGGCAACATTAAAGAGTTTGTGCCGGCTCACTGCTGCAGTGCCCCGTTGCGACATCCTACTTTATCCTGCAATGTGACGACGTGTCAGAGTAGTTCACTGTGCCTCTAATGACGCCTACGTTATGGTGCACGACGTTTAAATAGATAAACCCCATGACGGTCAAAGGACACAGCCAAGTACTTCTATTTCACAGAGGTCGAAGCCTCTGGCTGTGGTCCATCCAAGGTCTTTTCATCACAAATGGCATTAAAGATAAAAAATATACATTCTGACATATATACAAAAAAAGACTCCTGCGTCTGTGCAAAATTATAGGTGCATTTGTGCAATCATGTTTGTCACCACAATTATAGTAAAAGTTGGGTCAAATAGGGCGTCCTGCAGTACCGGGATGGACCGCCTGGTGGCGCCGCCGGCACGTTTGATCAGACCTCCAGTTTCTGTGGCGTTCAGAGTCACTGGCGTCTGTCTCATAATGGCTTGATTGAGAACTCAAGGTAACCACGCGATCTAAGGGGATCGCTGAAGCGTTTCATTTGCCTCTGTTTGTTGCAGCAGAGATGGCTGCTGAATTTGAATTTGAGAGACTATTGACACACACACGTCATTGAGGAGGATTATGTTGTTTGTCAGTTTCATTGATATTTCTGAATGCATTGGTAGTTCTGAATGCAAGTATGACTTTCCTGATTTCATCAATGTGACCAAGCGTGAATATTAACGTACGTGGCGATAATGCTGTAAATATTTGACTTTTTAAATGGATCACTGGAACCAGTACGCACCAGTTGGCCAAGCAGGGGAAACCTCAGATATCTGTTGACTTCACACAGTTTAAATGGTGTCACTTTGGTATCCAGGCAACTGTATTGCTGTGCTCTAAGGTGTCTGGGGAAGAAAAGATGTGCTGCTGTGGAAGCCTAAATATTTATGTATCAGAAGTCATATTTCCATTCAATATTGAACAATGATGCCACACAATAGATTCTCCTTCTGTTTTCCTGGCCTGAACTGTGTAAGGGGGAACGTGGGCTTCAGCCTTTTGTCCACCAACACGTCTGTTTAACGCTCGAATGACGTTTGTAATCAGTAGGAATCGCACGTTATTTATCCTTTCCTCTGCGTTTGCAGGAGAATTACGACCGAATGCAAGTTCTGGTTGATGAACTGAAGGTTCGGACAGAGAAGATTAAATTGGGTAGGTCTGATGGACGACATATTGACACCGCAGTGACGTTTAATACATTCATCACTGTCATGTGTTTTTTTTTTTTCTTTTTCTTTTCTGCCCGCTCCTGTGAAACCGCTGCCTTCAGCCTTAGATTTCAATATTGCAAACTGAAGACGCAGTTTGATGTGACAGTGACAGTTTTGGAGCCTGTAGGAAGCACAGACACGTCTCCTGAAGCTTTCAGCGACCTTCCCCGGGGTGTTACGTTTAACGTGCTGCTTCTCTCTGCTGGCTAATCTAGGTGGAGGAGAAAAAGCCAGGAGGCTCCATACATCTCGTGGGAAGCTCCTGCCTCGAGAGCGCGTCGACAGACTGCTGGACCCAGGGTAGGCTTTTGGTTTTGAAGCACTCGTATACAAATACAAAAGGAGGCGATGGTGGAAGTGGGGACCAGACTGTCCTGATGTCAGAGTTTGATCTTCTCGCAGAACCCCGTTTTTAGAGTTCTCCCAGTTTGCGGCACACGAGCTCTATGGAAAAGAGGAGGTGCCAGCTGCCGGGATCCTCACTGGGATTGGCCGAGTGTCGGGGTAACGCCCACTTAGATGAAGATGTGTCATCGAGATGTGTTGTATTCGACATTCAGAGGGGAAAAAAAAATGACACGCTTCTCGTGAATAATTTGATTATTGATGACGTCTGTCTTTGTGAATAGTGTGGAGTGTGTCATCGTTGCCAATGACGCTACAGTCAAAGGCGGGACGTACTACCCCATCACCGTGAAGAAACACCTCCGTGCACAGGAAATAGCCCAGCAGAACCACCTGCCCTGCATTTATTTGGGTGAGATTACTTGATCATCAGATTGCAGCTAGAAAAGTATTTCTTATATTGTCGGCAGAGGGTTATGCGCCGGGCTTCTGAATCTTAATTTAAGACTTTGAGGCCACAGTTCACCATTAAAATGGAGACCAGGCGACTCTAACTTAGCCAGAGTCTGCAAATATTCAATTTTCTCTACTTTTTTTAAAGATCGTTATGCTCTCTTGCTGCTTTCAGTGGATTCGGGAGGGGCCAATCTCCCCAGGCAGGCCGACGTCTTCCCAGACAGAGATCACTTTGGACGCATTTTCTACAACCAGGCGAGGATGTCATCAGAGGGGATAGCGCAGGTCTGCTGAGCTGAGAGTCGGCCTCCCTGATTACTGAGGCTTATCTCGCGTGGCTTATTTATCGTATTTGATAAGCTTTCTATTGATTTTGAGATCAGCCCTCAGAAGCAAAAAAAAAAAAAAGGGGGTTGAAGGAAAAGAACAAGTTTGCGACGGAGAAAAGCGCGTTCGATGGCGTTCGCCGTCTCGGTTCTGCATCTTTTCATTGTCTGCCAGTCGCGAAAATCAATCTCTCCATGACCGCTGGAAAACTTCTTGGGTTTAAAAGCAAAACAAGTCAATTTAGAAGAGCGCTGCAAGAGTGCCGCAAAGAGGCCGGGCCTCGCTCTCAAATCACTTCTGCCCCGGCCCTTCGCGGAGGTCCCTTGTCTTCTGTACTTGTCCTTGCCATTAGACGGGAGTGTTTGATTGGATGTCGGGGCTCCCGGGAGCCTCTCAGGATTCCTCCGTCTCCGTCTTTTGCCAGATTGCGGTCGTGATGGGCTCCTGCACGGCCGGGGGAGCGTACGTACCCGCCATGGCCGACGAAAGCATCATCGTGCGCAAGCAGGGCACCATCTTCCTGGGAGGGCCCCCGCTGGTGGGTCACCGCTCTGTCCCCCGCCGTTCAGCGTCCTCACCTCGCGCTTGTCTCAGCGCGTCCCTGCCTGGGTGTTCACAGGTTAAAGCGGCGACGGGAGAAGAGGTTTCCGCCGAAGACCTCGGAGGCTCCGATCTCCACTGCAAGTACGACCTCGGAGTCTCGCGTTGGCGTTTAAAAGACGCTTAATGTGTTTTGAGATCCGGGGCGCGATGAAACGCGCAGCCTTTTCAAATAATGATTCACGAGCTGTAACAATTTCGCAGTTGTTTGCTCCTTATTTTTCAGAAAATCCGGCGTAACGGACCATTACGCTCTGGATGACAACCATGCACTCCATCTGGCCCGAAAGGCGGTGAGGGGCCTCAACTACAGGAAGAAGATCGAGGTCAGCTCAGCCAACGAAGCCGCGCTTCCGGGCCGCTTGTTTTCTTAGTGTTGACGCAATCCTGTCGGGGGGGTGGGCGGGGTTTCAGGTCACCACGGAGCCCAGCGAGGCCCCTCTGTACCCCACCGAGGAACTCTACGGAATAGTTGGGGACAACCTAAAGAGGAATTTCGACGTTAGAGAGGTAACATTTGAGTGACACGGCGCTCCAGGGTAATCCAGATAAGCCTTACCAAAGGTTTGGAGCGTGACTCTAAATAATTCCTGAGCCGGAGCCGATGCAGATGTTACTGATGTTTGATAGCGCTGGCTCTGACAGGTCCCGGTTGCCCCCCCTCCCCGCCCTGTAATTTGACTTGAAGCAGCGTGACCTGTTATCAGCCCGTCCTGAAAGGCGAGAGGGCTGCTCCTCTGAAGAGCACCCTTGTCCGGGCCGTGAAGGTTTCTTTTTGCATCATCCGCTGTTTAACTGCAGGTCATTGCCAGACTCGTGGACGGCAGCAAGTTCGACGAGTTCAAGGCCTTCTATGGAGACACGCTCGTTACAGGTGCGTTTCTGTTCGACCGAGGGAATACAGATCCTTCCCTCTTCTTCACTTCACACCGTCTCACTGTTGCCTCTGCAGGGTTCTCAAGGATATTCGGCTACCCGGTCGGAATCATCGGCAACAACGGAGTTCTATTCTCCGAGTCGGCAAAGAAGGTAAAAGCCATCCTCTGCTCGCCTTCTGTTTCTGAACATCACAACTGTGTGTGTGTGTGTGTGTGTGTGTGTGTGTGTGTGTGTATATATATATCGGAGTTCAAGGACTTAAATGCAGTGTTTAAGTCCAGCGTTCTCTTGAGGCCGACTGCTGTTAGGCTGCCAGCATTGCTCTCTGAAGGACGCTTCATTCCTCATAATGTTTTCCTCTGACCTTTCCCAGCGAGTGCAGAGTCTTTGTACGTACAATAAGCCCCCCCCAAATTGCACCTGAGTGGGCCGTCTCCAAATGAGAAGCTGAGTGGCGTTGTAATAACCTAACATTTAGAATCCATAGACCAGAGACAATGCTCGCTCCCATCCCGTCTAATTGGCTTAATTTGCCCGCCGATCTGCTGTGAGCGGAGCTGAACTTTAACCGCGGCAAGGATCCGGGCTTTCATTTCACGCTAACATGTTTTTCAAGTGCCTTTTTAAACGAATTACAAGTCTGACCCAGACGGGTTTGATTGGACTCATCTCTGTGGCGTCCCGGTGTGATGGGTAGTAAAGTGTGATCGGTTGATTCCTGATATTAATTGTGGGAAACCTGGAGAATTGAAGGAGCAGATTAAGACCCTGACCACACCTCCAGGGCTCTGGGATAAATGAATAACCAACTACAGGGGGGCCCGGGGGGTCTGGGCCCCATTAATGAGTCATGAGCCCCCTGCAGAAAACATGATTTGGGAGGGGTGCAAAATGCTGCCCCCCCCCACCCCCCCATCAGTTTCCTTTTTTGTTCAGTTTTTTTTTTGTTTTTGTTTTTCTGATTGTCACAATTAGGGATCACATGTAAAATTTGTCTATTTTTAATGTCGGATTTGCGCGTGAGCCTGATTCATCACCGTTTCACTTTAATAACCATGGGCGCAGGGGCGCTGCGTCTTAAACCTCCCTTTAAATCAGACATCAGATACAAAAAAAAGAGCGTTTACTGCCATGTTTTGCAGTCAACGTGTCAAAATGAACCTTACTTGCAAAGGTCGGATTTAGAATGCGATCAAAGAGGACTCTGAGGAGCAATGAGAGGCAGATTTAGATTTGAAGCGTGTGGACGCTGGATGTGATATATGTGCTTACATGTGCTGACGTACGCAAGTACACACACAGGCTTGTAATAATGGATGTGTTTAGAGCCACAAGCGAGCTCCGCTCCCAAGCCCCCCCCCCAAAGCAGCGGGACGGTTCACACACTGTGTAATCACATCCAGTGTTTTCGCCTTTGATGGTGCTTTTAGGGTCAAATCTGCCGCGCACGTCTCCGTCTGCACTCTTCACACGTGCGCGCTCGGCTTTTATGATCATGAAACGCAAATCCACGCACACCCGTGCATGCCGCGGCTCAGACAAAAGCCCGCGCCCCCACCCCCCCACAGTAATTAGCGAACCAAGCCAACCTTTCCTGAGCAGAGCACCGCGGGGAAGTTTGGAAGCTTCCACCGCCGCAGAAACGCTCGCTTCCAGTGAGGTTTTAGTCTTTTATCTGCGGCGCGTCCCTGTTGTATTTATGTGTCTCTGTTTAGTTCTTATCTCCGCCTCTGTTACACCGCCCTACCCACTGATGAATCGGCGGCGCCGTAATTGAAACAAGTCCTTGTTTTTACCTGGTTAAACCGGGGGAAAATAAACGGATCGAGGGATGCGAGCGGCTGCGCAGCGACATCGAGAATATGGAAATGAGCTGCCAAGCGGCGGCGCGGCTCTGCCCCGCGCCGCGCACGTTTCAGACGAGGCTGAAGGCCGCGCGGCTCTTTCATATTCAAAGCCAAATATGGAGACTGCAGCCGAGGCGTTCGGGCCCGCCTGTAAATGTCAGCGCTGCCCGGGCCGGGAATGACACGGAGGGGGAGAGAGGGACACCTCCCTGAATACGTTTATCAACTGTTAAAACATCCTCCGGGCGTTTGAATTCCCTTCTGCAGTAATGGAACGCTTTTTTTTTTTTTTTTTTTTTTTCCCCTCGTTGTTTGTTTCCAGGGGACGCATTTCATCGAGTTGTGCTGCCAGAGAAACATTCCGCTTATTTTCCTCCAAAACATAACAGGTGAGTGGGATCAGGTTCACCCCATGTCTGAGGAGGAGGGGGGGGGCAAACCCTCTCTGACCCCCCCCTTTTTGTTTTTCCACACTGCAGGCTTCATGGTGGGCAGAGAGTATGAAGCTGGAGGAATCGCCAAGGACGGAGCCAAAATGGTGACGGCGGTGGCGTGCGCCAACGTCCCCAAGATCACCGTCATCATCGGGGGGTCCTATGGAGCGGGGAACTACGGCATGTGCGGAAGAGCCTACAGGTACGGCGCTGGGCGGGAGGGGTGGGTGGAAGGGGGGAGCTGGAGCTGTGAAGGGAATAAATCCCGACTGACTGTCAGGCCCCCCCCCCCCCCTTCGCTCTCCACCGTCACCTCCCGTCTTTCCAAACGCACGTAGGCGATTGGCAAGCGCTCGCCCGCACGATTCGCGGAGCCACAGATGATTTAGCGCTTCTTCATGCTCGCTCGCTCTGCATTATTTAATACAAGCGGCACTTTTCCCAGCCGCGGCTCTCGTAGATCATCTTTCGCCGTGTTTGTCACCGGTTTATTCGACTCTACGAGAGCATCAGATCTCATTACTGCCTCTTTTCTCCCCCGGTCTCTTTTTTTTTCCCCGGCCTTATTAGCCACTTGTCTGCAACGGGGCTTGTAAACTGACGTGTCTTTGATTTCTCCCCCCCCCCCCCCACCCCCCAGCCCTCGGTTCTTGTACATGTGGCCCAACTCCAGGATCTCCGTCATGGGCGGCGAGCAGGCAGCCACCGTCCTGGCCACCATCACCAAGGATCAGCGGGCGCGCGAAGGAAAGGAGGTAACGATCCGCATTAATCATCCCGTCTGCGCCTCGGAGAGTCGGGGGGGGAGGGGGGGGGGGGGTCGTAAACATCGCACAGACGCCCCCTCTCTGCTTCTACGGCCGCGGGCTACAGTTTTCTGCGTTCCCGCCCTCTCGTGGGTAACCCTCGCGTCCTTAAACCGGGGGGGCGAACTTGTTGCTGATCGAGCGCGCTTGCTCGATCAGCTTTAATTAGACTGCCTTTGGCGCGGGGCCTCGTCTCCTTATCCCGCTCTGAATCACACGCGGGAGGACTTCCAGATTTCGCCGGTCTTTGGGGGGAAAAAGTGCCAGTTCTGTTGTTTTTACCTCCCTCTCTCAGTTCACGGCGGAGCAGGAGGCGGCCATGAAGGAGCCCATCGTGCGGCGGTTCGAAGAAGAAGGTAGCCCGTACTATTCCAGCGCCAGGTGAGGCGGAAGCATCGAGTTGCCCGAGTTTTCCCCGAAATCTGAGTCAGCCCCACCCCACCCCCCACCCCTCCCCACCCTACGGAGCTGCCGCCGACCACCTGTGGCCATGATTGAGTTCGGAGCGGCCAGGCGCAGCCAGCCGCCCGCCGATCGATTAACTCTCTCTTTGTCTCTGCCCGAACAGACTGTGGGATGACGGCATCATCGATCCCGCCGACACCCGCCTGGTTCTGGGGCTCAGCCTCAGCGCCGCGCTCAACGCCCCCACGAAGAAGACCCACTTTGGGGTCTTCAGGATGTGAGGTGGGGACCCGGCGGCGTGATAGGACGGCTGCAGAGGCGTTAGGAATGAGGTGTGCCTTAAGGTTACTGCCCCAAGGGACTCTGGGTGAAGACAAAGTGTCTCTTCCCTCTTTAATAAAGTGTTCTGTTGCTGTTTTTTTTTTAAATAAATACTGTAAATGTCAGATTATTAAACTGTAAAAATTGCTGTTTAAAATATTCAGCATCATTGTTTGCGTTGGTAGCTGCTCAGATAACTTGTAGACGACACACACACAGTTGTACTTCATTATTATTTTATGAAAAATCGATTCCCTTCACCCTTACTTGTCGTGTTTTTCGTCTTTCTTCCCGACTGCTGCCCACGTCCTACTCATCCTCGGTCTTTTCAAACGCATCGATCATCCGACTCCGGACGCATCCGACGGCGCTCTTCCTCTTTAAGACCTGCACAAGTTGAGACGGATCTCTGCGTTCTGCTCCGAGCTTCACCTTGGGGAGAGCAGAAATAACTGCATGCGTGCGCGTGTGTGTCTGTCACCCACACACACACACGCGCGCGCGCACACACACCTCGCAGCCTTTGTAGTGCCGAGCCGGCCATGATTTCTATCCTCATGACGCTGTGGGAGGCTTCGACGAGCAGCACGATCCGGCTTCTGAAAGCTCTGCGTTTGAATAAACCAGAACTTCAGGAGCGTCAGCGGAGGAGAGGTTGCGGGAAGTGTCAGTGGGGGGGATGTTTGCCCTGTTTTAGTGACGGTTTAAAACCTCTTTAATTGCACGATAGTTGTAGGGTGTGGGGGGAGGGGGCTCGACGGGCTTGGGCGGGAAGCAAGGATGTCCCGTTGTTTGGGCTCTTGCAGGCTCCGGATCCTGTGTTGTGCGACAGTCAGCCGGATTAAAAGGCGATCCGGATGGTTCTGTCAGCACCCTGGGTGGAAGCCTCTGAGGGGGGGGGGGGGCTCAGCACGCTCCAGTCTCTGCAGCCCCCCTGTAGGCTTTCAGAACCCCCCCACCACCACCAGCACCACCACAACCGAACCCGCTCGTCCAGACACAAGTATTAACCGTCCAGTCCCCAGAGCGCAAAAGGCATCTCTAACCGCCGACGGGTGATTGGTTTGTGTCGATTAAATGACATTAATCGTGATCCACGGGCTCATTGGCGCTCCGGCAGCTGTGCGCGGACAGCCGTGACTCATGTTGGAGTCACCCCGCTGTTAAAATAATCATGACTCATGATTTGGGTCAGTCTTAATGTCCAGCTCACGCAGGGAGACGGTCGGAGGCAGACATGGGTCAATATTACCCCTCGGCTTTATTCTGGGGTTACCACCCCCCCCCCCAACCTTTAACGTATCAACAGAAGTCTGAACGAGGA
This sequence comes from Lagocephalus sceleratus, assembly GCA_911728415.1. Taxonomy (NCBI): domain Eukaryota; kingdom Metazoa; phylum Chordata; class Actinopteri; order Tetraodontiformes; family Tetraodontidae; genus Lagocephalus; species Lagocephalus sceleratus. The sequence goes on along the minus strand of CAJVRN010000237.1, from coordinate 3,198,883 downwards.
GCCTCGTCTGTAATATCCACATATTTGTTTTTAATCGCGCCTGTGCACGCTTTGACCTCGGGGGGGGGGGGCTTGGTGGCCGGAACCGACCCCAGCTCACGCTGAAAACAGCCTTCATATTTCATGACCCAGGCGCTGGTGGTGGGACGGGAGCCCGCTGCAGTGCAGCAGGAGCGGGCAGACATCACCGCTGCAGCTTTCCCGGGACATCTCAGATCAGGAGGCTGCACCGGAGCCCCCCCCCCCCCCCAACACCCCCTCCTCCCCCAACACCCCCTCCTCCCCCCCAACACCCCCTCCTCCCCCTCGTCCCGGCTGGGGAGCGAGGTTCCCCCCCGGAGGACGGCTCCCAGTGCCCCCCCACCCCCCCCCAACCTTCCCTCCCTCTCGTCCGAACGACGGACCCAGTGTGCTGCAATCTACGCGCGCGCCGTTCCCGGGAGTGACGCGGCGGCGGGTCCAATGAGAAGGAGCCGCCATATTGAGGCTGTCAAATCAAAGCCAAAGGGGGAGGCGCAGCCCCGTCCTCGGCTCCATTACGTCATCCAGGAACAGCTGGTCGTCGGCAAAAAAAAAAAAAAAAAAAAAAAAAAAAAAAGAAAAAGCTGGGAAAAAATGTAGAGCGGAGCAGCGGCTGAGCTGTGCAGCCGGGCTGGAGCCCTCCGACACATCCTTCGCGTCCAACGATGTGGCGGCCGGAGCGTCGCGGGTCGGGACGCGGCCCTCCGCGGCTGCCGCTGCCGCTCGTGCTCGCCGCGCTGTGCGCCCTCGGAGGTGAGGTTGGGCTCCGTTGTTTATTTTATTTTATTCGTTATTGTTATTATTTATGTTCTCTCCCCCTCTCTCTTTCGCTTCCGCCCCTGCCCGCGAGCGCCCGCCTCGCTCGCTCGCTCGCGCTCGCCGGAGCGCCGCCTTTGATCCGCGGGGGAGCTGTCCGCGCGCCGCGGTGCTGAACCCGCCGCCCGCGGCAGCGCAGGCGGCGGGGCGCTGCTGCGGCGGGCGGCAGGAAAACGCGCAGGGGGGATGTGGGGGGGGCGTCGGTTCAAGTTCGGGGACGCGTTGGGAGACGGTCCCGAGCAGCGGCAGCGGCGCCGGGCTGCACTTTTGGGGGTTGTTTAGTTTGCTGGTGCTGTGTCGGCGGTCTCGGTCGGTAACGCGGACCTGCCGTCGGCCGTGGCCGGACGAGGAGCCGCCGGGGTGGAGGGAGGGAGGTGGGGGTGGGTTCTGAAGTTGGGTCTCCTCGGCGGCTCCTTTTGTTCTTGCTGTCGTCCCCCCAGCCTTCACCCGCAGTTCCTCGAACCTCTCCGACGTCTCCGCCGGGAGATAGTGGGACAACTATAAATCCATTGGTACGGGACACGCTGTGCTGGCTGCACAAGCACCCAGAAAGGTGGAAGGGGGGGGGGGTCTTCTAATAGACTTGTTGCTGTTTCGCTGCATCAGTTGGGGTTGAATACCTGGAATCAAGGTGAAGCTGGGATCAGCCTCTCCTTTCACACTCCTTTTCTGTGTGGTTTGAATTATTTATTATCCCCAACCTCAGCGCATGTTTGTCACTGGGTCAAAGATCGAGGTAAATATTGGGAAGAGCGGATTCCCGCTGGAACGGCGATCCTCCGGTTCCTCCGCTCCGGATAAATGAGACATCTCTGTCGTCTGCTACGAGGCCGCTGAGACAAGGGGGTCTTGCAATTTTAATGCCTCGGCGTTTGTCCCAGTCGGAGGTGTGAGAATCCTGTTCCCATTGTCTCCTCCCAAAGAAAAACACTTGAGCGAGGATCCAACCAGCCATCGCAGGCTAAACCTCCGGTTTAGATGAGGAAAAGCGGGATTACGGCTGCATTAAACTTGTAACAGAGTAAAACAGTGATAGGGAGGCGCACGTTGAGGAGATTACGGAATTCTGAGACACGCTCCGAGAAAGCCTTTAAGCGTTCTGCTGCCTTTATCTCCAAATGTCTTCATTTTGCATGAAAACAACAACTGTGTGTGTGGAGACGTGCGCGGTAACGGCGCTGGTGTGTCATCCTGGTGCATTTTGTCATTAACATGAATGGGGTGTAAAAATAAACAGGATCTATTATTCCGTGTTTAGCCTGTATGCGGGTTTCCCGGCAACACCAGGCTATAAAGAGCAGTTTATTTCTCACCCCTGAACTCCATGTATGATGGATTTATCTTCAAAACAAACATGGCAGCATGCTTTTATATCCAATCCAATATCCAATTAAGCATTTGAGGAGCCATAGAATTCGATTTCCTCATCCTCTGATTATCCGACCAGGGGGCTGACCAGGGTGCTGGGGGGCGGCGAGGCCTTTATTTGGGCTGATGTGGGTCGGCGTTCCTTCTAATTGAGGTTTGCCAAAGGGAGGTGGCGATGAGGTGCGTTCGACGGCCTAATCTGACAGGTGACCAATCGGTGACCCCGTGTAAGGGAGGTCAACTCCAGAGTCCGATGAGTGGGGGGGGGGCTCTGAGGATAGGTCCTTTATCTCCTGGACCACGTTCCATGTTCCTTGAGCCTTGGGGGGGTTCCTCTACCCTTTACCGTCACGTCTTGAAGGCAGGGGAAGAGCAGGGGCGTTGGCGGAGGTTTCGAGCCCCCCCCCCCCCCACTACCACACTATCACTCTCCCACGAATTGGGCTCCCGCTGTTTTAGCCTTCCCCTCGCCCGGGTCCTTGAGCGAGCCGCGAAACTCTACTGTTTTGCGCAAATTGCAGCTGAGATGAAATGACGGCTGCTCTGAAACAAAACCCAGGAGGAGGGGGGGGGCCAGCAAATCGCATCTCCGCAGGTGTTTTTAGGAACAGATGGATGATTCTGAGCACAATGGGGAGCGTTTTGGGAGGAGGAAAACCTCCTCCTCCAGTCGAGCAGCCGCCTCATTGCACCCCCCCCCACCCCCCAACGATGCCTCTCGCTTTATCGACTTATGCTAAAACCGGGGATAACACCTGTCCAAGCAACCTGCGCTGGTGGGGGTGATTCACGATGAATTCCTCCCGCCGAGTCCCAGCCAGCCTGGCGGAGGTAATATCGGAGATTACACCTGTCACTTGTACTGCAGCTTTTATATGCAGAGCCTTCGGTGGATGTAATCCAAGGATTCGGTCTAATGCGGGATACGAGACGGTACGCCACCCCCCCCCCACCCCCGACCGCGTGAACTTAAGTCGGAGGGGGGGCGGTGAATAATGTGGCTGAGGATCCTCAGTGCTGTATTTTCGTTGACCTCATGAGCGTTCGGGTTTTCAGCCATCGTGATGGTTTCGGGCTCTCACGACTCCTCCTGCGCTTCTTCCCCAGACTGCCTCTTCGTGACCGAGTACTTCACCCGAACGCCTCGCAAGCTGAGCGCCTTCAAGTCCTTCGCCAGCGTGGAACTGTTTCACTTCAACGTGCCTGACGACACCATGATCGCCGTGTGGAACCTCATCACCTTCAAAGAGCAGGGCGGCACGTTCGGGGACAGCTGCCCCAACCGCAACGTGACGGTGTAAGAGCCCCGTTCACGTTTCACACTTCCATGCGCCGTAGGACCCTCCGGTGGGCGGAGCCATTGGACCCAGGGTTGGGTTTAACTTTTCGGACGAATTAAGCTCTGCCTGTGAATTTCAGATACTTCAGGTCTGGGGCCCCCCCTGTCATCAACCCTCTGCGGACACGCTTCCCCCGGGGACACGGCTGTCCCAGGGTCCTTCGCCGTGACGCTCACGTGGACCCTCCCGAACCGCACCACGGGAGCGTTCAACGTGACCAGCCCGCTCCCGGGAGACTGGTTCCTGGCTGCGCATCTGCCCAAGGATGAAGGCAAAATCTCAGTCAAGGTGAGCGCCAACCCACCGGGGTGCGTGCGGGTTACGGATCGCGACGCTTGAGTTTGTGGCCACGCCTGTCGACTGTCACGCGGGCTGTTTCGGTTCGGAATATTTGCTCGCTCATCCAGGCGATGCCAGACACTCTCTCCTTCTGTTTTTTTTTTTTTTTTTTTGGGTCAGTAGGGATGCTGCTAATTGCAAAAACAACAAAAGAGTTGCTATGTTGCTGCCTCTGTTGCTATGATGAAAATCTCCATTTCGGAAGATGCGGAACGATAGCCCGCTTCATTCCGGCTCCAAAAAAGGATGAGACGTGATCAACGCTCTGAAACCCAGGGCGGGGTTTTAACGATTTGGCCCGAAACGGCCGATATATATATGCTTGTGTGAAACATTACATGAAACCCGAAATGTATGTTGGGGCGGTCTTCGCCCCCAGTTATTCCCATTTTTCCGCGCGGTGGCGAGTGGAATCACATTCCGCAACAGATAACAGCCGTGAAATCTGACTCTGAAATGAATCCACAGTTGACTTTGCGAACGTGCGGCCCACACGGGCTGCGACCCACCCCCACAACCAGGAAAGAGCGCCTCACCCGTTAATGTGCTCTCATCGTAAAGCGCGTCTGATGCTCGAATTCGCCTTTTGCAATTTTTTTTCCTCCTCTTTGACCGGCGATTTCCATTCTATCCTCATCGATTTGTCCCTGGCATTGTGTCCGGGCGCTCCTTCCCTTGCGCTGCCACCTTGGCCCGAAGCGCATCAAACGGTTCCCTCGCAGAGATGTGCCAGTTCGCTCTGGGGCCTCCAGGCTGCCGCAGATAGAGCGCGCTGAGCCTCTGATGACACGCCTCCAGATTGGAACGCTGTTCCCCCTTTTCAGATTCTGCTTTTTTGAGCAGTTTTCTTTTTTTTTTTGAGCGACGGAGAGGCGACGCTTCAGAGAGCGTACGCTGCATTTAAAGGCCAAATATTGACTTTAGAAATGGGTTCAGAGGCAATTCTGAACTGTATCTCCTTATCATAAACACCATAAATGCTTTTCTTTGCACAGTCCACCTTTGGCAAATATTTGATCGCTATTGAGCTTTGGAAGAAGATGATTTTTTACCGTCCTCCTTATTATATCTGAGATATCTATGACTGACATCATCCGAAGCTGAAAAAAAAAATCATAAAAAAAACTGTCTCAGATATCAGAGTCACCTGTTTTTTTTTGGAATATTTCTCATATTTTCTACAAATGCACGTCTTTATCAGTTGGTTTCAGAATATCTCAAATATGACAGAATATTCCAAATTCATCATGAAACATGAAAGCTGTTTTTTTAACACTAAAGCACCAAAAAAAAAAAAAAAAAAAAAACAACTATAAAACCGAAGGTTGAGGGCGGGTTTGTACCTGAACCTAGACTCTGAATCTCCACTGGTCTCCCTGGCTGAAGGAGTTAAAATAGTACCGGTCGGGGTTTTTGCTGTGCTTAAATTGATTTTTAGAGGCTTTAACTTCCTGCCACTGATGGGAAAAAAAAACAAAAAACGTTAAAGCCTGCATCCTCCGGTGCATCAAAGTTTTTTTTTTTCGAAAAAAAAAAAAGCCCAGCGTGCTTCCGGGAGGCCCTGATGAAAAGCTGCTGCAGGCTGCTGGCCCTGCCGACGCGCCATAATAAATCAAAGGGTCACCTCGGACTGACGCTGCGCCGCAGCGAGCGCAGCTCTGGCGGGAGGGACCGGTGACCGGGCGGCAGAAAAGAAAAAAAAACAAAGAACGAAGCAGCTCATTTGGCATTCACACCTGTCCCTTTGAATCCGGCGCCGCTCTCCTTTTGGAACTAATTTCACAGCACATCAGGTGCGGCCGCGGCGCGATCTCCTGATTGTAAAGCCCTGCGCTGCGAGCGAGGCGGAGTCAGCAGGGGGAGCAGGGTGGGGGTGATGGGGCCGAGGGTTGGATGGGGGGGCAGGATCCTGGAGTCTGCCTAGTCCAGCCTGGTGTGTGCTTGTGCTTCCTCAGGGCCTCTCTGAGGAGTGCCAGTACCTGTTCCAGCCCCAGCTCATCGTCCAGAGGCTGGTGGGGATCTCGGCGCTTCACCCCGGATACTTCCTCGACCAGATGATCCCCGCCCGCAACAGATCTGCCCTGTACAAGTGAGCGCCTCCCGTCATCAGGGCGCCTCTCACTCGCACAGCCCCCCCCCAATCTAGACTAATGAAAAACTAAACTGAGTGAATGAGGTTATGGAGACAAGCTGTTTAATCAAAGTCTGCGTGACGCAAATGAATCGCATTCAGCGCCCAACCCTCCCCAAAGCTAGAGCATGGATGTCGGAGTCCGATCCACAAGGGCTGCAACCCTGCCAGGTTTTCTGATCTACCAGGTGGAAATTTGGCCTAATGAGCCCTGATGAATGCCCTTTCCACCTGGGAGGACCAAAGACCCAGCTGGATCGCGGCCCTTGTGGACTGGACTCGGACCTCCCTGCTGCATAGGCTGAATGTTTCTAACCTCCGGCTGTCGTTTCCTGGTTTGGTGCTCGGGCAGAGTCTTCGTCCCCAACTACGTGTCAAAGGTGAGGGTCCAGCTGGTGAACTGCAGCACCAGGAACAGGAGCAACGATGTTTGTCCCGTGGTGCTGAAGATCAGGGCGCGGGCGCCGCCGGTGCACAACTCCAGCGCCCTGGACTGCAGGGAGTGGAACCCCTGTGAGCTGGAGGCGGCTGTGCCCGCCTGGGAACAGTGGTACTACGTCCTGGTGGAGAGGTACCTGACCAACTCCGACGTCTACTTCCGCATCGGCGTGCAGGTCACAGGTGAGGCCCTCGCTAGAATTCTCCCAGTAATGGTGTCTCTCTCACTCCAAGTCTGTCCTCTTCTTGTGACAAATATGCAATGACCCCTGCACACTTGTGTTTTGGAGGGTGCGCACTCACCTAGATGTTCGATTAAACTGAAGCCCGGCTGGAGATTTGGTACGAAGCCCTTCAAAAATGTTGTTGTTCCTGGGCCTTTCTTCTGAGGGCCCAGAGGTCCCTGGCCTCCCTCCTGAAAGGGAGAAGATGACTCACGGATCCAGCGGGAAGCCTCCTCCCGCGTAGCCGTCTCTCCCTCTATCTCTCCCTCTCCCTCTGTTGGACTCTATACAGTGCGCGTTGTCGCCATGGCAACGTAGACACTAATTATTCACACTCTCCCTCTGCCTGCCAGATAGATCTTACTTGACCTTTAGTGGATTTAAACACCTCAGCTCCAGAGCGTCTGGAGGACTCACCTTTTATTAGTTATTGTTATCAAGCGCCTCAGAACCGTGTGGGCGCGGCCAACGGCCCGATCTTTTTATTTTAATTTTATTGTAATTAGGGAGCGTTTCTGCCATATCGGTCCTTTATGCGTGCTCTTGAAAGCAGGTTCTGAACTTGTTTTTTTTTTTTTTTTTTTTTTTTGCACCACACCCCGACCCAGTGCGTTTCTAATGCGGTTTAGATGTGATTTCAGACCCCCCCCTCCCTTTTGCGCTCGTGTCCAAGCGGAGACCACAGCTTTTTAAGGTGCGCCTACGTATTGGCGAATGTCTTCAGGAATGTCTTCACCCGTCTGTCAGACTGCTCCAGGTCCAACCTGTCCAAGGAGCCGGCCCAGCCCAGCTCGTCCATGAACATGCCCCAGTCCTTCGGGGCAGCCATGGGGTTCTCCCTCTCCGACACGCTGGCTGCGGCGGCCCTGCCGGGACCCCCCCGCAATGGCAGCCAACCCCGGCCCTCTGAGGACGGCGTGGTCTACCTCGGCCCCGCCGTGGACGCCAGCAGGTGCTGGCCCATCCGCCCCACGCTGCGCAACGAGCTGGACACCTTCTCGGTGCACTTCTACGTCTTCTTCGGCCCGAACATTTCCATCCCCCCGGACAGAGCCGCCGTGTTTGCCATCAACCTGATGCCCGTGTTGGACAGCGGGGGGGTCCTCAACATGGAGCTGAAACTCAACATGGTGAGTAAAAGAAAGGGGGGGGCGGCCTCCACAGGGGAGAGCTGATGCTGATGGAGGAACCTTTGATCCATTCAGACGCCTGTTTATCAATATCTCCTCCATTAACCTGATTTATAGTCGTAACTTGATATACGAGGAGATTAATGGCGACTTGATTTTTCCCAGAATGCTTTGCTGAAGTCTCAATCTTAACTGGAGGAGTCGGTCGTTTGCGTCCTTCCTCTTCTCCGAAGTGATAAATCGGGGATGAATGAGTTAAGCTGGACTTCCCACATTAGGGGGTCAGTTGGACCCGGGAAACTGAAGAGCGGCGGGGGTTTTAGACATTTCCTCCAAACAGAACCTGGGTCATGGAAGGGAAAGATGAAACGTGAAGGCCTCCGACAAATATCTTTGATTGCTGGGTTCAAAGGAACACCCTGACATTCTGAGGAATGAGCTTTTTCACAGGCTTCCTCGAAGCCAGATTAATATCAGTTTCATCTCTCAGCATTCAGGGAAAGGTACCGGGTATTTTTAGCCCAGCGAACCTGTGGCGTGACACAAAAGCGGAGGCGGGCGGAAGCAGACGGCTTTTCAAAACCGGAGGAGAATAACGTCCAGCTCCGGAGCGGGCCGTTGGGAGGCATAAACACGATTATACCCACAGCAGATGGAATTGCCCATTTGTCATGGTCTGCAAGATAATCACGATCGGGGGCACACTCGGCGTGATACTACTGAGAGCTTACATGGAACATACCATTCCACCACTCTGCAGATGTGCCTCCAGTTTATTGTGCAAGAAAGGAAAATAATCCGGGGATGTTTTTTTCTGCCACATTAACCCACAATTTGGCTCCAATATACAATTAAATAAGTGCGGTGTAAACAGACGCAGATGAGGGCTTCACCACTTAAAGCAAATGTATTCAAGCATGGTGATGATTTTTCAGACACACACACACACACACACACACACACACACACACACACACACACACTCCCCCTCCTGTTATGGGAGGTAATGTGTGTGAATACGCCTCTGCTGTTGTGAACACGGGTGGACGTATACACTGCGTGCTGGTGCAGTGACGCATCCACCCAGGTGTGCTCCTTGTGCTCGTGAGATCCACCCCAGTACAAACATTAATCTAACTGGAGACAGGATGGTTTGTGTGTGTGTGTTCTTGTACTTGCTACATACTAAGTACCAAAATGCTCATTCTACTATCAAAGTGAGGACATTTTGGTCCTCACAGCTTCAAAGGATTGTTTGAAGGATGGTCCAGACCTGGTTTAAGGTAAAGGACTTGAAAAGGATTAGGATTGGAGGTTAGTTGGGATGGTTATGGTTAGAGTAAGGGGCTGGGAAATACACTGTCTATGAAGGTCTTCACAAAGAAGTACAATGATGTGTGTGTCTGCGTGCACGTGTGTGTCCTGGTGACCTGACCAGGGTGTGTTCCAGCATCTCCACTCCCCCCCAGGGCCTTGATGGTGGGTTAATATTGGGATTCAGCTGATGTCACAGAGATGGAGGGTTCCCTGAACCACTCAAGGCCTGTCCTTCTCTGTCAGCTGAATAACTGTAAATCAATATTTGGATGTTTTAATGCCCCTTAGTCCTTAAAATTGCTTGTATTTGTTAAAACAGTGACCCCCCCACCCCCTCAGAAAAAAAATCGAGTAGATAAAATACTGCTATCTCCCTCCCGCTTCAGCGGATGATGTTTTACGCCCGCTTCTCGTGCATCAGCCTTTTCTTTACGATCTCCCACATTTATCTTGAGCTTTATGGAACCGGAGGAGTGTCCTTGAGTCCAGCGCTGATATATTTCACCGGAGATTCTTTACAACAAAAGTTAAAAAAAAAAAAAAAAAAAACGGTAAATACTCCAGGGGTGGGCGAGCAGATCTGAGATCACAGGAAGATTTGCAGCGATTTTAATCTTATCGGATAATTTTGATTCTTGACAGTGACAGGAATCTCCGACCTGATGGGAAATGATGTGATGATCTTGAAGATAGAGCTGAAAGAAGGACCAAAGTTATCGGGGGAATCTTAATTTCACCTCACACACACACACGCACGCACGCACGCACGCACGCACGCACGCACGCACGCACACACACCCACGCACACACTCATGATTCAGATCATATATTAAGAGGGATCGAGTGTCTCAGAATAATCTTGAGAGGATCTTAATTTGATGTATTTCCTGTTGGATCTCATCATGCCTGTTACATCTGGTAGCATCAGTAAATGTGCATGTTGTTTTACATGCGTAAATATACGTTTCTTATAACTGAAAACATGCATTGTGTCAAATTCATGCCCTTGTCGCTCCAGGTTGTGTTTCAGGAACAAAAGCTTTGATCTATCACTCATGTTGAACCCAGTCCACCAGTTTTTGTGCTTTTGTGAGTTCTTTTTTTTTCGTCTTAACTTCCCGCAGTCAATCAATTGTGGCCGAGGCAGGAGGAACAGACGAGAACAGGCCATGATTTTGTACTCACATGTCCTTGAATTGGGGTCACTATCAGTTAGAAAAGGGCTTAACTTTGGAGCACAACTGCCAAAGAGTCACCAGGAGGAGAGTGGGATTATGACTGATCAAACGCTCTTAAGCCATTTGAAGATTATGTCTGTTCCTGCACACAAAAGAGAAAGTGCATGTTAATCTTATTTTGGTTGATTGTTGTTGGGGTGTGTGCGTATCTGCTTATTAGCCGAGATGATTGACGGACGGCTGTTGTCGTCCTAAACGTGTTTTTTCCGTGTTTTAAAGCGCTGGTGTTTGGGGGCGATATTTCCGGTGGGTTTTCCCTGCGGACCCTCTGCTCCGCGCTGACAGTTTTCCGAAAATAAGTCTCCATGAGTGCTTTTCCTGCTTCTCCTTGTCTCTGTGGGAACAAAACCCTCAAAGAGACGTTAAGATGGAATCTTGGGGACCTCTGCAGAAGTTCCTGCCCCTTGTTAAGAATTTTTAAATGGATTCGGATTTAATCAGATCAGCTGATTAGAGTCCGTTTGAGCTTTAGAGCCTCTGTCAGTGGCTCCCTGGACGGTCCCAACCACCGATTTTGGTACCCAGTATTTATCAAAGTCTACCTTTTATGATCAAGAGAACATTTTTGAGAAGTGAGGACATTTTGGCTGGTTTGAGGGTGAAGACCTGGATCTACGTTTGAGGTTAGAACTGGGTTTAGATCAGGTTTAAATCAGGTGGTTAGCTGTGATAGTTATGGTGAGGAGCTGGGTAGTGCATTATGTCAATGGAGGTCCTCACAAAGATAGAAGTGCGTGTGTGTGTGTGTGTGCATGTGCGATTGAGACTTGCTACCACAAGCGTCGGGGGCCAGATGGTGCGTTCAGGAAGCCTGAAAAATCAGCACCTGGCAAAGTGTTTGTTGAGTCATTGCATTAATCAACAGCTTTGCCAACCCTCTGCATATGCATTACGCCCGTTTTGAGCTTGCGGTGCAGTTGATTTCTATTTTGTTTTTAGGCGCCAACTCCTCCCTGCCGCCGAAACATATTCAACAAAAGCGCGTTCGGAGATGTTGCTGCCAAAAACTGTTTCCGAACTAGCAGGTTTTCTGCTGCTGGAAACCGCCGGAGCTCCTCCGCTTCACCTCCGCTTCCACAACGTGAATAAATTACAGTCAATTTGAAACCTGCAGTTTTGATGGCCGCCTGCCCATTGGGTGATTTGCAAGGGCGCGCAGTAATTCGCTGCTCGTATTCATACGCCGCTTGTTCTTTTTCCTGAGCGCTTGTGTAAACTCTACGCAGCTCCGGAGGCCCGAATAATTCTGGAATTTTATTATTTTTTTAAAAGCCTGTGAATTTTAATGTATAATTGATGCTTAAGGAGATAAACCTCCTCGTCGAGGTGCTCCGGTCTCGACTCGCTCGTTTTTAACGTTCGGCCGTGTTTCCTCCCGCAGTCGTCTCTGAGAGGAGCCAACGTGACGGTGTTTGGCTGCCTGACCCGCGGCGTGCCCCTCTTTGTACCAGAGAACACCACGCTGAGATGCGAATCAGGCAAGTGAAGAGTAAGCAGAGATGCCCCCCCCCCCGACCACCACCAACACCACGATCAATGCCTTCACCGTCCCCTCGATTCTCCCCTTGTGCCGCAGAGTCGTCGGCCGGGTTCTTCCTCTCCGTCAACACGTCGACTAACGTCACCAAGCTGAGGATCCCCTACCCCCAAACGGGCACCTGGTACCTCAGCCTGCGCTCCCTCTGCGCCACCGAACGTGGGTAAGGCGGCGGACGGCCTCGCTGGATGGTTTAACCAAGTGTGGGGAAATGTATCCGCCTTCATCTGTCATGTGTTTATTTTCGGGGGGGGGGGAGTTCTTTCTGTTTGAAGGGCTCTTTTAGGAAGTGGGAGACCTCTCTGGAGGCTCAAAAGAGGAACACACACACACACACACACACACACACACACACACACACACACAGTTTGGGGTCCGTCCACAGGTGGTTTGGTCACAGTTTTGCCTCCATACTTGAACTAGGCTCTATCACTTGATAGGAAACCCTATAAACCCAGTAATCCCAGTAAGAAAAAGCCTTAATAATCCCCCATCAGTGTTCCTGGTCTGCTGGAGGGCCTGGAGGAACACCCCCCCCACACAGACACCACTTGAAAGATGTGAGCTGGAACCAAACCCGGAACCTACGCGCTCCTGGGCCCCTCCGGGGGGCGTTTATTGCTGTCTGCTCCCAAGGAGACAAATGTAAAATGAAACAAACAAAAGCAAACCCTCATCTGTTTATTTAGCCGAAATGAATAACTTAGAGCAGTAATGAGCGCCGCGGCCTCCCCCATCTGCCGCTGCTGCCAGATTAATTTGGTGCGGCTTCATCCGGGCCCTTCTGGGGGCGCTCCGGCATATGACATGTTGCCGGCGAGAATTACGAGGTTTAGGAAAACAGATTGAATTGAGCCTGGGTCTGAGCGGCCGACGAAAACTGGAAACGCGCTCAGGAGCGGTGTGCCTTCCAGCGTGGGCCCCCGCAGGTCCGTCTGTCCCCGTCCCTTCATCTCACCCCCCTCCCCGGAGGTCACTGCGGAGGGCGTTCGAATCGAGTTCGGCGGACCGAACTGAGCCCCGGAGGGAGGCGGGGTCCCGGCGAATTTGAATAACAAATGGCGGCAGATGGCGCGGTACGCGGCTCGGTCCTCGGCTTTATCTGGGAGCGCCGCGCATCCTCACACTCTGAATCAATCAGGCCTCATTAGAGCAAATAGGTGCTCTTTCAGGAGCCTCAAACAAGGCCGCTACGAAATCCGAACAGCGCAGGGAAGAACACGGAGAGAGGCGGATACACACAACGGTTACCCAGGCGAGCTTTATTTAGGGGCTGTTTATAATTAGGGATAAAGCGCGGGCATAAATGCTCAACTCTCTTTCTGCTATTCCCCGAAGTGTCCCTGCGTTAAGCAGCCTCTCCCTGCACGGGAACACGGTGTTCCCGAAGAAGACTCTGGAATCGTTATTGAGGGGAAGGTGTGCAGTGAAGAATTATCGCCGAAGTGTTGCGAATATTCCGGGGGAGCTAATTGTGATACAAAATGGAGGTTAAACCGGAATGGCTGCAGGCTTGGTTATTGCTCCTTAATGTACAGGAATATTTTACTGGGGGGGGGGCTCCTGTAATTGCCTCGTGAGAGCGGGTAATTGCACTAAACCGACAGAGAGAAGCTACCGACACCTTGGAGCCCTAAGATAAACCCCCTTTTTTTCCATTTTGATCTCCTGAGTGCTATGGCGAGCACGAGTATTGGCTGACTAATGATCACGCCTCCTCGCTGGGGCGGGCGGGTTTGCCTTAAATCACTTTTATTTGGTGACGTGGGGAGGTGGGGTTGCACAGGAAGAATCCTCACCTCCGTCTGACCCTCTCCCTCTCCGTGCCCCCCCCCTCCAGGTTTGAAGCATGCGCCAACGTCACCGCTGAAATCTACATGCGTGCGTACCTGACGCCGTGCATCAACGACTGCGGGACCTACGGACAGTGCAAGCTGCTGCGCACCAACAACTACCTGTACGCCGCATGCGAATGCAAAGCAGGTAGGGCTGACCCCCCCCCCCCCCCGCCTCCCCCCCGCCTGTGATCCCAGAGGGGAAGCTTTGACAGGACACCCCCCCTATGCTGGGCCGGCTCCACGGCCTCTTCAGTCATGAATCTCTGATTAGCGATTGGCAAACGTATGCAGCCCTGAATTAATAACCGGATGTAATTTTCAGTGCTCGCGGGCTTTCCTTTTTTTTTTTGGCGATACGATTAAAAAAAAAACAACAAACAAAAACAAAATTAAAACCCTTCCGCGAAGAAAATTAGGACGGAGAACTTTGAATGGGGACAGGGGGGCAGGCGAGGGGGAGGGCGGCCCGGGTCAGGCACGAGAACCGATCCGCCGACCGAGCGGGTCTCTGATGCGAGCCATTAAAAGAGCCTCTTAATTATGAGGCTTTTCAATAAAAGATGACGATAAACAAAGCACGTCCTCGCAGGGCTTGTTTTAAATATTCAAATCCCCGTTTTGATCTTTTACGCGTTCCCCTCGGTTTAACCCTCCCTGCGACAGCCCGTCGGGCGCCTCAACCTCGGCTGGTCAAACGCCGCAGTCACCCCCCCCCCCCATCCTTTGTCATCTCCAGCAAATATTTACACCGTCTGGAGGCAACGTGGGGATTTCAGAACAGCGGCCCAATTTTGGGCTTAACCTTTTGGATCGTGGCGGCGGGGATTCAATCAGGATGTAACGAAGGGCCACTGCTGAGATTAGTGCACGTTTAAGCCCGGCGAAATAGGATTTCCAGTCCCCTCGACTGGATCGGCCTTTAACTGGATGCTGCGTAAATGAGCCACATTCTGTGTGAGAGCGTGCACACGCAGCCAGGAACCTGGCCCTTCGGCAGGAATCGACGACGGGACGGAAGCTCAGCTTGCTTTTTCTGCCACACTTGCACAGATTTATAAAAAAAAAAAATCAATGAAATTCATACGGCCTCTGTTACGATGAGGATGTCTCTAGGAGATTTACAAAATACACACACACACACACAAAAAAAAACCCTGACCTGCAAGGGGAAAAAGTCGCTTTTAACAGGAAGAAACCTGAAGCGGGACCAGGCTTGTGTGGAGAGAACCTGCTGCTGCTGGATGAAGGGGGAGGAGGGGGAGGAGGAGGAGGCAGAGATGAAGGAGAGGAACTAAATCACGCTGTGAAATGGTCCGAGAAATATACTTAACTTGTGTCATGAGAGGGGGAATAAATAAAGGAAGAAGGCAAAGACCAACAATTTTAAATAACTGTAAAGGTCAGTGGGTGACATATGCATTCTGACAGTATGAAGCATACCAATGCCGTGTGTGTGTGTGTGTGTGTGTGTGTGTGTGTGTGTGCATGTGTGCGCCAGGCTGGGAGGGCTGGGGCTGCACAGACAACTCGGAGGCCTACTCCTACAGCTTCCAGCTGCTCTCCACCCTGCTGCTCTGCCTCAGTAACCTCATGTTCGTGCCCCCCGTGGCCATCGCCGTCAGGAGCCACTACCTGCTGGAGGCCTCCGTCTACATCTTCACCATGTTCTTTTCCACCGTGAGTGACTCCGCTCTCTGCTCAAGCCCATTCGCCGCCGCAGGCTAACCACCTCAACTCTCACTTCCTGCCCCCTCCCCCCCACAGTTCTACCATGCCTGCGACCAGCCGGGCATCGTGGTCTTCTGCATTATGGAGTACGACGTCCTGCAGTTCTGCGACTTCCTCGGATCCCTTATGTCGGTGTGGGTCACCGTCATCGCCATGGCGAGGCTCAAGTCCATCATCAAGCAGGTGGGCACCCTGTGTGTGTGTGTGTCTGTGTGTGTGTGATGGGGGGGGGCTGTCCTCTTGATACTGTTCTGCTTCGCGTGGTGTGAGCTGGAGGTCAAGCACACTTCATTAGACCGCGTATGAAGGAGCGGATCCAGGCAGTGGATGTTGTTTTTTGCAACTCCCTGTTAATGGTTCAGGGGTCGTTAAAATCGGCGCGCTCGCGACCCCCCCCCTCAAGAAGAGCAGCCACTCGAAACACCACCGCCTCTGCAGATGCTCATTCTCCCATGCCACTACATTGCCGGAATGACGGCATCGGCGTGATTACTCCTCAATGGTGATTTTGTCACCTTCGCGTGAGGGTCGATGGGCGCCGTACGGCTCCGCTGCAGCCGACTGTCGACGAGCACGCTCCGATGCTGATTCAGCGTATCGGATTGAAGGTCATGTGACTGGAGAGGTTGCAGTGGTCGGCTGTCTGAGCTCTAACGAACGCGAAGACAGGGAGAGAAGTGTGTGTGTATGTGTGTGTGTGACAGGCCCAGCTCCATTTGACCTCGGGGGCGAGGAAGGTCGCCGCCGCTGTTCGCGTGGGTTATATGTCAGTTTCCATGGCGACCGGTGGCGCCAAGCCCGGCAGAGCGGGGCCAGCTTCATCAGCAAGGCCCCGACTGGATCTGTTGGCTGAACGACGACGAGAACATTTCCAGGATCTTTGGTCTTCATTTCAGGCCAACTGGGCCACGGTTCAGACATTTGGGAGCTAATATCTCCTGATCGGAATGCTCGGGAGCGGAAAGAGCTCTGTCGGATATGGACCGGCGTCCAACATGCGCCTCTGATTTTGTGTAAATCAAAGGATGGAGGGAGGAGGAGGAGGAGGAGGAGGAGGAGGAGGAAGGGCAGAGGGAGGACACAAACATCTGCTGTCCTCCAGAGTTTTTATTTTTGCTGAACGCTGCAGTACATGTTCACTAATCAAGTTGTACATGTCAGGGCTGGTGTGTGTGTGTGTGTGTGTGTGTGTGTGTGTGTGTGTGTGTGTGTGTGTGTGTGTGTGTGTGTGTGTGTGTGTGTGTGTGTGTGTGTGTGTGTGTGTGTGTGTGTGTGTGTCGTCCATGCGTCAGTGAAGACCAAAACAAGACGTTTACTGGCAAAGCGAGGTCATGTTTTGAAGTGAGGACATGTAGGCTGTTCCTCACAGAGACAGAACTCCAGGGTTCGGGCTCGCTACAGCACTCATGCGTACGCGCGTACGTGCACGTGAATTCCCCCGGGGGGAATCTTACAGCCCCGTTCGGACACTATCCGTGAAAACACGATCGAAGGTGACCCCAGGCGTCAACTTGTCCGCTGCCAACTTTTCACCAGGAACTCATCCAAGTTTTCCTTTATTCCGTGGGCCGTTAAGTTCGTAAACGGCTAAAGGACCGGCATTCCTCACGGCTGCCAGTCCGCCTTTATTGACCTGTGGTCTGACGGAGGCCGCCGCCATTTTATCTGCGTGAATGATTTGTGGGCGGGAGCCTAGCGATCAATCAAAATCCCCGCGGGGGTCAGGCGAAGTTATTCATCATCTATCCGATCTGTATCAGCGTTCCCCTCCGTAGATTATAAACATATTGAACGCCGCTGCATCAGAATCTCGTAAATCAGTTTAACGACGCGGCAGCTTGGCGAATCCCCGACGCTCTGCGGCGGGAGAGCATCACGAGGCCTGTACCTGAGCGCATATGCGTTTGATTCAGTCCAATCTGATTTAATCTAATGTACACTAACAAAAAGGATTGAGAGGGGGCGGGGCATCTCACTGACTGTCTTGCTTTTACTCTGCGTTGGGGAGAATAACGATATACCTGGAGGATAAAAATAGACTCCCTGCCCTGCTCCTGCAGGCTCGTCCATCTTGAAGACAGAGATTTATTACAGCAGTGACCCCCCCCCCACACACACACATGCATACACGTGTCCACGGGCTCATGCCTGTGTGTAATGTATGTACGAGTGTTTGTGTGTTTTGGGGGCGCCGCCGCCGGATAATCCGGCCCGGCGGTCATGACTGATGAGTGCTGCTGCGTGGCGTCCTCGGGCCGCTCCGCTCCACCCAGCTCCGCCAATTAGTCCAGTTCTCCTGCAGACCCCCCCCCTCTCCACACCACACACATACACACACACACACACACACACACACACACACACACACTCCCAGCTTGCAAATCCCCAATTTCTGCTCACATTCTGTGTCAGATGAGAGCAGACCTCAGGATGGGCTTAAGCTGTCCTGGAACAACTGTATCATTACTGCCCCCTCCCACAGCTTCATGTCAAATTATGAGCCTGAAGAAACGAAATTTAAATTCCCGTTGTCACCGTTTTGGTTCTTTGTTTAGACTTCCGCTGCTCCTGGAGTCACCGGTCTTGGTTTTATTCCATATTTGGCACTCTAATTTCTCCAAACTATAATGGCCGGCTCTCATTTAGGAGCTAATCCAGAGTAATCCGCTATTTTTTCCCCCACACATCTGCTCCTGCGAAATCTCGCCCAGCACGTCGGCCAGACCAGCAGCAGACGCCGGTCTCGGCTCTCCTCCGCTCAGACTCCCACCCACACAACGCCCACCGTCTTTATTTTTATTTTTCCGCCAGGCATCTTGCCTTATTTATTTCTTTCTACCTCCTGCTCGCTCGACCTCCGAGCGCCCGGGCTCTCCAAGAGAGCGAGGCGAAACTTCCAGGAGGAGCAGACAGAAGCAGCTGTGAATGTCTGTTTCCACGCCCCCCCCCCCCTTCCTCCTGCCTCCCCTCCCTCCGCCGTGGAACGCCGGCGGCGCTCCGCTCCCGCTGATCCATGTCTCCTGTGTGCAGGTGCTGTATCTGCTGGGAGCCATGTCCCTGTCCATGGCCCTGCAGCTGGACCGCCACGGCCTGTGGAACCTGCTGGGGCCCAGCCTGTTCGCCCTGGGCATCATGGCCGTAGCGTGGGTAAGAGCCCGCTGTTAGCGGAGGTGTGGGGGGGTGGGGGGGTGGGGCTAAAATCACGCCGCCGGCTTTAACAGGTAATTATGCCCAGCTCCGAACTTCAGGTCGCCGAGACGAAGCGCTCCCGTTGTTAATCCGCCACAGAAACGCCGAGTACGGACGAGACCTCCGGATTCCCGACCGGCGAAGTTGCTTTACACGAAGGGCAGCGGAGGGGCTTTGAAAGTTTGGCCGCCCCCGGGCATTAGTCACGGCTCGTAGCTCTATTATAGGCCGCCGTGTTCCTCCAGCCGCTCCCCTCCGAGCCATAACGTGCTCCCTCGGCCGAGGAGATAACAAGTAATAGTCTTCCAGGCGAGATTCTCCGGTAAAAAAAAAAAAAGAAAGCGGGGGCCTCTGACACGAGCTGGAGACGCTTTGGCGTCGGGGAGGTGGGGGCGTGGGAGTGGAGGCTCGGGGGAGTTTCTCGTCCTTCGAGCCCTGAAGACGCTGCTGTACGTTTGACTCTCCGCGTCTTCTCAGCACAATTCAGACGATTCGAGAGGGGGCGGGGCTTGCTCTCGGTCTGCTGTAGCTGCACCCCCCCCCCCCCCCACCCCCAGATACAAAGGTGCTCCGATCACGGGTAATGCGGCGTCTGTTTCAAAGACGAATCCCGGCTCCGCTGTTGACGCTCTCTCTGACTTGTCGGCTGCTCAATAGCGCGGGACTATTTTCAGCCTCCTCAGCGCCGCGCCGCGCCACGTGCTCCCTCTCTTCTCCCATAAAGGGCCCTTTCATTTCAACTCGTCATGTCTCAGCGAAGCCCGACGCGCCCAACGCTCCCCGACTCAGCCGAATTAGATCAGTCAGGCGGAGGCCGCGGAGGGCTGCAAATTCTGGCTCCGACGGTGGCGACGGCGGGGACACAGCTGATCCTCTGAAGCAGGGAGCGCCCCCCCATGAGGGCGTGATATTTTAGAGGCGTCTTGTTTTAACAAGGACGTTTCAGCCAATTTGCAGCCACAATGGCCGCCGGTTTCCTACAGAGCTGTGGCGCTTTAGATTGGAAAAATTAGAACCCGGAAGTCAGCACCGGGAATAAAGACGCCAGTTCAATTCAACTTTATTTATACAGCCTGTCTAGGCGCTTCACAGAAGCCCAGAGCCTGACCCCGACAAGCAACAGTGACTTCCCTTAACAGGAAGAAACCTTGAGCAGGGAAAATAGACGCCTCAAAGCTAGAGCTGGGGGTCCGAGGGGTCAGAGGTCAGCAGGTCAGGGCACGATGACAGGATGGGAGATACCCGGGATGGATGCAGAGGAGAGGGGGGGGGGCGCACAAATGAATAATAAAGAAGCATCTCTAGATGCTGCGTTCAGGGAGATGACAGGAAACATCCCAGTCCCTCTGAGCTGGGCTTCCAGAAGGCACCGACCTTTCCTATTGTCTGCTGCCTAGAACGGGAAAATTAAAGTTGAACAAACCGAGAGCGGCGGCTCCCCGGGCGCTCTCCCGCTTCAATATCCTGTTTTTGCGCACAAGATCTTCAAATTAAAGAAGCAGAACATCAAACGGAGCTTTAGAGGTCAGAAGTGATGAAGAGAGAATATAAAGAAACGTCTCCAAGATGGCTCCGGAACTTTGATGTCTGATTAATGAGAGCTGAAATGGCGTTAATCAGACTGTTCGGTCGAGGTTTTGGAGTCGAGCACAGCAAAGAAGGTGAGGCTGACCTCGCCGTGACCCTGGCAGATGTCGCAGGACAAACTCGGCATTCCAGGAACTCGATCCAGGAACTCGATCAAGTCACCGCTTCAGCTCGGTTTGACCTGACACACGGCTGCAGACAGCAGCGGAGCCGATCAGCAAGATCAGATTCAACCAATCAGAGGCTCCGATTCTCAGCCCCGCCCCCAAAGGTCAGAGGTCCCTCTGACCCCAACCCTCAGAAATCAGGGATTTAACCCTTTAATCTGAGGGGAATGACTGAATCCACGTTCTGCATCTTCCGGTTCCCCACCGTGCGTCCGTGTAACAGCCACTTCCATCATCGCAATCATGAGCAGGGCGCCCGCCGACTGACCAAGTTCGGGAAGCTTTGAACCCGCTTCGGGGTCGGAATGTGGTTAAACCCGTTGTTGCTCGTGTCTCTCGGCCCACCAGACGGTGCGAACCATCCGCCGGCGGCGCTGCTACCCCCCCACCTGGAAGCGCTGGGCGTTCTTCCTCTTCCCGGGCACCATGATCGCCACGTCGGCGGTGGCGCTCTACGCCTTCGTGGAGACGGAGGAGAACTACTTCTACATCCACAGCATCTGGCACATGCTGATCGCCGGCAGCGTGGGCTTCCTGCTGCCCCCCCGGGCCAAGCCCGACTCCAAGGTGACGCCGCTGAAGCGCAGGCGCGGCTGCGGCTATCAGCTCTGCGTCAACGAGCACGAGGAGCTGGGCCTGGTGGACCCGGCCATCATCTCCATCAACAGCATCTGTACCAGCTGATGACCCCCCCCACCACCACCACCATCCCCCCCGTCCTCCTCCCCCGTCCTCCTCCTCCACCCCTCACCTTTGACCTACAGACACTTCATTGCCTTCTTTTCACTTGGGAAGCTCACGCACACACACGCGCTCACACAGACACACACACAGGAAAACGAAGCCACAAAACTTGAAAAAGCAATGTAAATACTCCGGTTGTTGTCGTCATGGTGATTACTATCAACAGGACTGTAATTATTCCTCCGTAGTTGTTCTGATGAGTCGTGGTTGTACAGTGACACGTGTGAATATGTATTTAAAGTCGAAGCTGAATCACTGCTGCTACCTGACGGTGACTGTAAAACTGCTTCTGTCGGTTATTTATTGGGCGGTCCGGCGAACGGGCCGCTCCGGGAGGGGGGGCTGGTCCTCGCCCCCCCCCTCCCCACCCAACGTACGCTCTTTTGAAATATACCTTTTGCACTGAGACACAAAAATGTTCTGGACATTTTTATAACAGTCAACGAACCGCTCTTTCGCGTGAATGTGCCGTTTGGCGTTTTTTTGGGGGGGGGGGGTTGGGTGGGCGGACATGTGTGTGTGTGTGTGTGTGTAGGGGGTGGGGTGGGGTGGAAGTCCAGAGGAAGAAGGGGAGGAGACCTCAAAGCCAGACCTCAGCTCCCTGTTCTCTCCTGACAGGACCCGCGAGACGCCGCACTCATAAACAATAAATGTTTTCTCTCTCGGCCTTCTTGTGATTTCTGCTTCCAGAGCTCTCACCCCCCCACCACCCCCCCACCCCCCCCGACACCCCCCCCGACACCCCCCACAACCCCCCCACACACACTTCTAATGGAAGCCGCGAGATGAGACGCTGTCAGCGTCCTCCCTGGGAACAGAGCGCCGGATAAATAATTCCCCCTCTCTCTTTCACACCGGGGGCTTTTATCACCAGCCTCTGCTCCCCACCCGGCCGAGGCTCCTCGCTGGTTATCACCCTCACCCTGAGTGTGTGTGTGTGTGTGGGGTGGGGGGGAAAGTGTGTGTGTGTGTGTGTGTGGGGGGGGGGGGCGGGGGCATGACCCCACCATCTGATTCGGCTGCATTTGTTGGCGTTGGAGGTTTCTGTTAAATCGGAGGCTGATATATAGGGGTGCCCCCCCCACCATGTAAGATTGGGAAGAAGATGAATCCCACCGCAGAAAAGAGCCCCCCTCCCCTCACCCCTCTGTTTCATTTGAATTCAGTCATTGGGAATTATTTAAAGCCCACCTGAGGGGAAAGAGTTTAGTCATGACCTGCACCTGACCGTGGGGTGGGGTGGGGGGGCTAAGACACTCTAGCATGCCCCCACAACCTCTAATTTAAAATAACGCTCCATTTTCAGTTTCACATTAAAAGCGTTTCCAGCGATTGAACCAGTGATTCATTACTGGTAACTACCGGTTAAATGTACTCGTATACCAATGTCAACTCTAAAGGAGCCTGAAGCCAGAGGTGTGTGTGTGTGTGTGTGGGGGGGGTGATTTCCCAGTCGATGGCGTAAACCTGGGAACCACGCTTTTTTCCCCAAAGTATCTTCACAACAGAAGTTTGCAGTTGTTAAAAGGCCAGCGTTGCTGAGCATGGGGGGGGGGTGATGGTTAATGGCCTCTGACATCCTTTGGTACCTAATGGTTTGGACCTGATGACAGTCCCGGTGTGGGGGGGGACCGGGCCCGGTGCGATTGCGCTCCGCCGTTGCCTGGCAACCGGGAAATTAGCCCATTATTGTGAGAGCAGATGCGCGCGAGGCGGGGGGTGTGGGGGGGTGCAAACACATGCTTCATCATAATTCTTGTTTAAATAATAGATCACGGGTGACATTTTTGTTCGCGCAAATCGGATTACGGGAGACGAGCATGCGTCTCCGGTGCGCGTCCTGACGGGCGGGGGGTTTGGGGGGGGGGGGTCAGAGACAAGCACCAGCGTCCTCTGGAAGCAGCCTGCATTCAGCTGTGATTGAAATATAAATGAGCCATCAGCCAGGAGGGAGGGAGAGCAGGAGTTAATAACGGGGGGGGCAGTGAGGGTGTGATCATTACATCTGCTGATGCTGAGAATGTCCCCCCAACACGGGGCTCCGCGGTGGCGCTAAGGAACCGGGGGGGGGGGGGGGCATTCTCCTTGCTTGGGGTTGAGGTCGGGCTCCTCAGACCGGACGGCCTTGTAGCATCCATTTATCGTGACACACGCGCACGAACGCACACGCAGGCTGCACGTCCAATCAGCGTGAGTCAAATCATTATCGCCGAGAGACGTGCTGGAAATGACCCCCCCCCCCACCACACACACACACAAACACACACACACACACACACACACGCGCACACACCCGCGCCTTAACAATCTCACTTATTTATCGGCTCGACGCGCCGTCCTCTCCTCAGCCTCATAACTCGCCTCTTCTTCCAGCAGCCCCTCCTCTCTGATCCAGGCTGAAATGTTCCACCGGGGGGGTTGACGGATGCTTACGGCCAGGCCGGGATGTTCTTGGCTCAGATCTGAGGTTTGGAGGTTGGAGGTTGATGGGGGGGGGGGCTCGCACCGCATCAACAACTGCTTAAAAATATCAGCACGAACCCCCCCACCCCCAGATATGTTCTCCTTTTTGCAATTATTATCAAACGTTTCGACATTCATGGTGCTTTGGTGATGATTTATTCCTGCAATGTAGTGATTTTAATTACAAAAAAAAAAACTATGAGTGCTTTTAGGATTCATTTTAATTCAAATTTAATATCTTAGGGACTATAATGCTTTAAAAAACCCTTTTAATCCGAGCCGATGCCGAGACTTGATTATGTTAAAAATACCGTTTTTCTTTTTGTGTTTTTCGCCCCCCCCGCGATAAATAAACGCGTTTCCCTCAGAAGGGGAAACTGTTAGCGCCTAATATGCGTCAGCTTCAATAATCACCGTGAAACATCACACACTCCAATCTGATGCTGGTGTTTATTCACCAAAGTGAGTTTTGTGTCCTCGTTCACGTTCCGTGATTAATTGGACACAGAGGATTTTGAACAAGCCAGCATGCTTTCAGCCTCAAGGACTGCGCACGCACGCACTAACACACCCTTGTAGTATATTCGCGAGAACCTTCATAGACATCATGTATTACCCAGGCCCCGACCCCGACCATCCCAACTAACCCCTGACCCTGAACTAACCTAAACCCAATCCCTGCCTTTAAACTAACCCGTGAAGCTGTGAGGACCCAAAATGTCCTCACGTTGCTGGCAAAATGCAGGTTTAGATACTCACTATGTAGACACACACACACACACACACACACACACACACACACACACCGCACACAGAGTCTTATTATGTCGTTTTTTGACACGTGAACACCCCTGAACGCATTAATACTGCTGCCTAAGATAAAGAAATATTTTTCTTCTCGTATTCCCGAGCCTGTTAACTCATAGATCATTATTAAAAAAAAAAAAAAAAAAAAAAGAACAGAAGAAGAACATGTGCTTGGGACTAATCTAATTGCTCCACCTACCATTCATTCGGGTTTTCATTTAACGAGGGCTTGGAAGTGAGCCTCGAACGGGCAAACAGAAGCAAATGAGTCTGAGCAGGTCCGATCTGAATAAGCGGCTCCGCGTCTTTGATTTGCCGGCGCTGCGCTC
This sequence comes from Lagocephalus sceleratus, assembly GCA_911728415.1. Classification (NCBI taxonomy): domain Eukaryota; kingdom Metazoa; phylum Chordata; class Actinopteri; order Tetraodontiformes; family Tetraodontidae; genus Lagocephalus; species Lagocephalus sceleratus. Next base: position 3,174,132 of record CAJVRN010000237.1, on the reverse strand, counting down.
CTCCTCCCGATTCCTGTCAGCGCGCACTGGAGCCAAACCCATCAAAAAGACAGCCAGGCAGCCTGATGGGACCCGAAAGGTCACGCTAGATTTCAGATGCTGTGTAGAGAGGCATCGGCTGAGCGCCGGAGCCGGGAGATTTAATAAGGTCTGTCATGCTCGCGCCCGGCGCGCAGGCGTCTGTCACACGGGACGGGAGTGATGACTATCTTTTGATACGGAGGAGCGCCGCGGGGCTCCGGTGGGGCCGCTAATGATCTCTGCGGCTTCGGTGGTGGCGAGCCGACAACAAGAGGGGGCCCTTGTCCTTGTAGTTTGGCCCCTCGACCGGAGAGGAGCTGCGCGTCAACGCGCGCTCCGGCGTTCGGATGCCCTCGATGCAGTTCGCTTCCAAGAAAACGACGTGTTTGCAGCGTGAAAGCGCCGTGGTGGTGGTGGTGGTTGGGGGGGGGGGGGGTCCGACTGGGCGTCGGCCCCGCCTGGAGTCAAGGACGCAAGGTTTTATCACCGGATAAAAAAGAAAGTCTAACGTTTTCCTCTTTCCCCACGCGCGGCACCTGTCCAATCACGTCCCACCGCGCGTAAACGTCCCTTGATCTCGCCCCCCCGAGAGTGCGGCACACGACCGCATTTTAATTGCAGACGAGCCGATGAACTTACCCCCCGCCCCGCCTTTATCTGCAGCGCACACGCATGGAGCAGCACATCTGGCCTCCCCGCTCACCTCCAGGAGATCGCGCGTTATGCTAAACAGCCACGTATACATCAGCAGGCCGCACGCGGGCTTGTGCCAGCTGTTGAGCGTTTCGGAATGATGAAAACGGCTCCAACTGGAAGGATTGAGAAACCGAATTAAAAGTGTGCAGCCGACAGACAGGGCCGGCCTTCATTAGCGGGCAGCCCCATTTGCGCATAATTAGTGAAGTTTGTAGACATAATTAATTAATCCCCGTAATTGAAAGTTTGTTTCCCAGAACCAGCGGGATGTGGTGGTTTTAGGAAGCCTGTGGAAATGTCGATAAAAAGTTGTTGTGTGGATGTTTTGTGGGTTTTGTTTTTTGTTTTTTTTTGGTTTGGTGCTCATCGCTCTGAGCTGATGTGCGCTCCGATCATCCGCCATCATCATCATCATCATCATCATCATCATCCATCCATCCATCTGCTCTCAGGAAACGAGGCACAGACTCGGAAGCAGATGCCGGCCCAGAGGTCAGCCCAGAGGTCACGTGACCTGTGGCGCCCGGCTCCCCCGGGGCCTCTGTCCTCGCTTTGCTGGCGGCAGACGTGTGGAACCCGCACGGCTGTCGTCGTTCGGATTTCCGATCACATTCCCGGGACGCGGCTGTGGGGAAACTCGGTGACAAACCCCGACAAACTAAACGCCGCCTTTGTTTTTTTGGCTCGTTTATGAGCTCCGTGACGGACGTTCAACGGTGGAGCGCTGACGTGATGCTGATTAGCGCGGGTAGACGGTATAAACAGCAGCTGTCACAGCGTCGGCGGCGTCCGCGGATCACCCGTCTCTCTGAAACCGCCTCCCTCTGATAATTAAAGCGATTGGATGTGTAAGCGGGGGAACGTATGGATGTGACAAGCCACTCCAGGATGAGATTTACACCTACGTCTCAGAGGGAGTGGCAGCTCCTGCTGTGCTTCAGACACACACATACACACATACACACGCAGCGGTGGTAAACTAACAAGCGAAAACATCACTGGGATACATAAACGGTTTGATTTGATGCTTTAAGTCAGCTTGCGTGGATCAAATGTACCATGTTCGGTGCTTTTAATGTGCCGGGGAGGGAACTGATTGAGAGGAAGGTGTCCTTCTTGACTGCTTTTATTTCGTGCCCAGCCGTCTCCCAGCTTTACGGGCCTCGGCTGCTGCCTAGGGAGGCAGGAGCTGGGAGGACAACCGGGCTGACCCTGACCTTTGACCCCCAGGTTTCACGAGGTTTTCCGACAATAACGTGTCTGTTAGAATCAACCCATCCGTCAGCGGACAGGTGGAAATACGGTTTAATCTGTGCAACAGGCGCACGAGCGCCCGCTGAAGAGAGTTTTAACTAACGAGGGCAGCGAGGCGCTGCTGACAGTTTAATGACATGGCAGGGATGTAATCGGGGGCTGAGGACGGCGGCGTGGAAATGATGTAAAAGCAGGTAATTCTCACCCTCTCATTATCCAAAATGAAGACCGATGCTGTCTCCTGTTGCTCCGGAAACCTGCCAGCGCCACTGCTTTTGTCTTCAAACTCATGCGGCGTGAACGAGTAAGCAGCTCTGACCAGTCAGATGTCTGAACCCCCCCCCCCCCCAACCCCCCCACCCCCACATGGAAGGACGGGGACTGGCTGCTGCCTTGCTCTGCCTCACCTGCGGTGGTAATGAACATAGGTGCGCCCCAGAGGTGCGTCCTCAGCTCACTCCTGTATTCACATTTCACTCATGGCCGCGCTGCAAAATGCGATAGCGGCCGCGTCATTAAATCTGCTGGCGGGAAAAACCGACGGAGGGAGCTCGGAATACTGATGAGGCCCTCCTCACCGCGAGGTAGCCGGTGCGGCTAACGGAATGCTGAAGCGGAAATAAGGTTGATTTAAATGCTGTTAGTGTGACGGAGATCAGTCCTGACTCCACATCAAGGAGGAGGGAGCAGAACTCCTTTATTAGCAGTGATTCTATCTATCTATCTATCTATCTATCTATCTATCTATCTATCTATCTATCTATCTATCTATCTATCTATCTATCTATCTATCTATCTATCTATCTATCTATCTATCTATCCATCCATCCATCCATCCATCCATCCATCCATCCATCCATCCATAATCATCCACATCCATCTTTTTTTGATCTGTTCTCTGTGTCTCACGTCTGTCGTTACGTTCCAATTAGTATCTCTCCTTTTATTCCTGTCACCTTCCTGCTGTGCTCCCTCCTTTTCATGTCTTTTCCATCTTTTTTCCCCTGTTGCTGAAATGTAAAGAGAGAAATCAAAAGGAACCAGGTCTCTCGCCGTGTTCAACCTCAGCAAGGCAGAGTTAAACGTACACGCGATTTCTGTTGAAATATAGTTCTGAATTTAGTCCGGTCTTGAGAGAGAAACAGCCGTTCTGTACGTTTACCAAATACTTGCAGTGGCAACAATATTAAAAGACAAAGAGAGCTGCCCACATATTTTCCACCTATTTCTCACGCGTTTGAGCCACATAGGATTTCCAGATTAGCGGCTGGAACGTGTTGCGGCTGTGGAAAGAGAAGCCCTGCACGCTTCACTAACCGCGTTACATCAGGGAGTCAAATCAAGCAACTGTGGCTCATAAAGGAAACAGTCGGTTTCTCTCTCATTCTTTGAAGACTGCGCTCTTGACCTCTCCGGCTAAACCCTTTCCCACATATGAAACGGCTTCGCCCTGTTTATCATCCTCACCCTGAACCCAGAGAGTCGCTCCGACGTGAACGGAGGAATCAAAACATCGGTTGATTGGGGAAACGAGCGCCTGGCTGAGCGCGGGTGACGGGACTTTCTAGGTCAGGGGAAGTGTATCCCAGGAAAGCTTTCACTTGGAGCAACGAGATTTGCTTATCTTGGGCTGCCAAAGCCGTAATCACATTGTCACTCGGCGAGGCTGTTCTATTTTTAGAGCTCTTCTAGTTGTGGAACCAGCAAATTAGCAGGGAAAATAATCACCCTTTAAAGCCATAAAGAAAGCCAGGACCGTTAACCTTGATGCCGTCCTTGTTTGGAGGCACTTCGCCCTCTTTTTTTTTTTTTGCCCCCTCCTGGATTAACGCACAATGCTTGAAAGACTGTACGTGAAATTGTGACTCGGCTGGACCGCGTTATCTTTTGGAGTTTCTCCAAACTCTTGCCGGTTTGGACCAGTAGCAACTGGAGCCCTGCCCAGACGGGAGTCGGAGACGCAAAAAAGGTCAGCGGGACGTTTAATTCGCTCGATTCCTGGCCAGTTATGAGAGAGTGAAAATAGGGAGAAGCTCTGAAACGCGTCCTTCACCTTTGTCCCCCTGTCATCAATCACTGTTGAGTCTCCTGTGATCAGCTCCAAATACATCAGTCAAAGTATATTAGAGGCGACGTGGCACCAGTTACAGACTGGTTTTCAGGTGGTTAATAGCTCCGCAGGTCTTCGGATATAACATCAATGTCATGGAATCTTGTCATGTTTTCCACTTTTCTGAATTATAAATATACCAAGACTGGAATTGTTCTTGTACTGTTTTCTTGTACTGCGGTTAAGATTATCCACATTCACTAATGTAACTTTACTCACATGTAATTGAGCCCTATGTGAATAAAATAGTACCTTACCGTCCTAAACTACCTGGTACTAGTGCAGCTCCACATTAGCAGTGCAGAGCTATGGAGATAAACAGGAGGGAGGAGGAGAGAGATAAGAGCTGTTGGTAGAACAGGTGCTCTCAGAAGAGTTGTGTCTTCAAAAGCTTTTTGAAGGAAGAGAGTGTTGCGCCAGCTTTGACAGAGCTCGGGAAGTTGTTCCGCTGTTGAGGAACAACTTATGAAAATAGTCTGGATTGCGGTGGCGGTACAGACGGCGGACGAGGGGCGGGACTTTTCCTGATTCAGCTGCGCCCTGTAGGTCAACGGGCAGCTCCTCCAGCAACAGTGTGGGGGGGGGGGCGCGGACCCGCTTCAGCTGGTGGAAGACTAGATGGTCCGCCGTGTTCTGGACCTTCTGGAGTGCCTTCGCTGTGATCACCGTGGCTTGTACCAGCAGCTGGGACTCACGCTGCGTTAGGAAGAGCCTGACCACAGAGGCTGAGGCTACAAGATCAGACACAGTCAAGTGGTCATCAATCATGACTCAGCCTCGGTCGGAGCGAGGGACAAGGTGTTCATTTTGATGTCAGTGTTGTGATGAATGGATTGTTGGAGGGAAGCTGGGACTTTTATCAAGGTTAAGTTGGAGGGGGTGGTCCTGAGTGGAGGTGCTGGTGGAGAGGGAACAGTTGATTATGTGAGTGATCACGGGGTGATGGTGGGAGCTATTGCCACTAGGAGGATAGTTGGGATGGGGTCCAGTGGGCATGTAGTGGGATGACTACACGTCAGGAGTTTAGACACCTCGTTCTGAGAGTGATAAATGTGAGGAAGGAGGGGGAGGAAGGCTGAGGGCACGGCTGCATGATAGACTCGGAGAACTGAAGCTTTCTCTGTGAGGTTAGCAGCAGGAGGAGGAAGAGGAGGTTGAGCAGGGTTTTGAAGGTGGAGCAGAGTTTGCGGGTAACTATGGTTTCTGCTGATCTAGTTTTCATAAACAACTTTTTTACCGAATTGATGCTGGGAGAGAAGGAGGACAGCAGAGACTGGTAGCTCGCAAGATGTTCAGGGGCACTGGATTTGCACCGTTTTCACTGATGTGCAGCAATTGGGGGGGCGGGGGGGGGTATCGTGATCTCAGGCGGTCAATCAGGGCATCTGTAGAGAATAAGATCAAAGGCTTTGGCTTTGTGAGTAGGAGGAGTCAGGGTCCAGGATAGGTCGAAAGGCCTCACCAGGGACAAGAAATCAGCTGAGCTGGGGTGTCTAATTAGATGTTGAAATCCCCCAGGACAAGCAAGGGACTCTCAAAGGACCCTTCTTTAGACTCTCATGTCCTTCTGAATGAGCAGAGGAGAGAGCAACTAGAGACTAGAGGGTCAAGAGTACACCGACACCTACTGGTTCAGTCCTGCTCAGTAAGAAGAGCTTTGGTTGATTGGTGCAAGTGGATTAGAAGGTCTGAACCTAATTGGTCCGTAATCCGATTGAACCCCTGATTTCCAGTTGGGCTGACTGAATCGGCCGGAGGCACACCCAGGAAACACCTCGAGTTTTGCTGGCACGGCCCCCCAGCCCCAAGTGTCTGTGGTTAGCACAGCAATGAGCACCTCTGACAGAATGTGGCTGAACAATGAGCACAATTGTCAGAACTCATCCGCTCAGATCTGGAATGTTCAGAGGGAAACCAGGTAACCAGGTAACTAAGGTTACGAGCAAGTGTGCTCTTGGTAAAGTTTGCCCTCACCTCTGTCATCACTGGCTCCTCCATGCAGCGATCAGACACTAATTACCCGTATAGGAAGCCAGGAGAAAAGAAGAATGTTCTTTTTAGCATCCCTGTTGCTATAGCAGCATTGTTGTCACAGCAACAGCGCACACTTGAGAAACGATCCTCCTCTACATGACAAGTCCTTTCATTCATCGTTTGTGTCCGTCTTGAGCCGCGCTGTTTACACACGAGCCTGATCCGGTTGAGCTCAATGGACCTATTTGACTGATAAGGCCTGAGGCGGGAGTCACCATACATTTGTGTTTTCTTATTTAATTACGTTTTTCACAGACGATTTCAGCCTTGAAACGATTCAAATTTCCATCAGATCAATCTCAGGGTGACTGAGGGCGAACGCAAATCTGACAGTCACTACTAATTCAAAGGAATGAGAGAAGGTTATATATACACTTATTTACACTATAAAGGCAGACATGGTTTCCAGATACCAAAACGAGACAGAAAATATTAATGGAAATATGAATTGTTCAATTTGTCAGAGGGATATTTGGAGAGGGCCATTCGTATTTGCTGGTGGACTTGCAGGACAACTGGCTTTATCATTAATGGAGGATCTATATCCTAAACTCTGGAAATGTGAATCTTATAAAGGAGCAAAGGCTGAAGTCAGGGGCCCTTCAAGGGGGGGCCTGAACCCACCGGGGGAAAGTTTGCAGCAAAACTCATTCAAAAGGAAACCAAATGTTGCTCCCAGGCTGAGGGACTGCAAATTATTAATTTGGTGTTCCCACCGTCCCCATCCTCTTTTTTTTTTTTCTTTCACCTACTCAAAAATTTAAGTGGAGGAAAAGTGAGGCTCCGGCTGCAGCCAGCCAACAAGCGTGTAACGGAGGCCCCCGCCCAGAGAAGGCATTCTTCACCGGGCTCATCATTCTTTCAGTAGACTCACGTCAGACATGGAGTGTTTATCCCTTCAAGAAGAGGTTCTGATTGCCCCCTCGGATTACATATTTATGCAGCACGCATTAGTTATTTCTGCTCGGTCCACGGGTTGACCTGAGAAACAGTTTCTGCTTCGTGTTTTCACTTGTTACCCGTCAAAGAAAAAGCTGTTTGAAATACTTTGCGCGTGCTCCTAGTTATTAATAACCTTGCTGAACCTTGACTTTTAATTAAGATGCCACTCTTCCGCTGTCCCCGCTGGAATTTTAGGATTTCCGAAAGATAACGGCGTTCCACGGGTGCCCGGCCGTAGACTTAAACGGACAGCCTGTAACCTTGTGCTTTATTGGATTGCGCCTCAGCCAGAGCCAGGCATTAGGCTAAATTACTTCTATCGTATTCAACTTCCTCCAGGAGCCTGTAATAGCGTTTAAAGGCCTCTGTCCACCAAAGGTCGCTTTCCTTCAAAGGCGCTGCCAGTTAAATTATAAATGCTTCGCTCCTGTTCTCGCTTGGCTGCTTGTGGTCGCGGTCCCAGGTACACACAGAGCGCACGGAGCGTTTTCCCCAAAGCAGCCGAGTTTATAATGGAATTTTCTCCTCGTCCGTCAGGAGGTTGCTCTCGGACAAAGTTTCTGACCTTGTCCAAAGTTCAGCGAGACCGAGCAGTCAATCAGAAGCGGCCCGGCCTGAAAGTTTTTGGGCTTGGTTCAGACGCAATATGTCATACTTTGTGCCTGATATTGGATGTCGTGGTGCTTAGATCAAGACTCTGTGAGTCCTGGGAAGAAAGGAGGTAAATAAGAAAACCTCGGAATGAAAAATGGAGGACAGTGTTCTCCATCCGGGGGGGGGGTAATGATGATGTGTTGCCAGCTCCGGGACAAGATTCCTGCAGAGAGTGAGACAGAAAATGAAGCCTGGGGCTGGAATTAAAAAAAAAAACAAAAAAAACAACGTTCCGTCCAACCATAACCTTGGTGATGAGGGATGTGTGAGGGACATGGAGGAGAGTCATAGGGAATGGTGGGAATACCGCCATCACAAAGCCGCACTAAGCAGTTGGTCACGTCTTCCCGCTGGAGATGTTTGAAATGTCAACTTTTTGTCACGTCCCTCCCCCAAAAAAAAAACAATCCAAGGAGCGAAAAACATTCCAACGAGCAGGTGCTGATGGCGGGAAGCGCCCGCGACGGGCGGAGGCTCGGCTGAGTCGCAGACATTTGCTTTAAGTGGGATAAAGTGAAGCCGGAGCGTCAAGCGAGTCGATTTAAATGGAGATTCTGGAGACGGCTGATCGATGAGTCTCTTGCGGGGGGGTGGGGGGGGTGGTGGTGGTGGTGGTGGTGGTGGTGGGGGGTGGTGGTGGTGGGGTGGTGCTCGCCGAACCGGGTGATTGATAACGCAAACAAGTTGCAGAGTGAAGATACACCGCCGTGTCGCCGGCTGTTTCATCAGCAGGCGTCCTTTCATCGCCCTGCTTGAGACGTTGACCTTGCTGCGTTCTTCCGTGGAATGCCGCGGCCCTTCGGGACTGACGTCAGCGGCCAGCCTCGCCTGAGAACGCCATCTTAAGAAAAACAAACAAACAAACAAACAAACAAAAGTTTTACCTCGCTTTTGCGATCTGTCAACGACAGTCTCGCGTGAAAGGCGAGGCCAGGCACCAGCGGCCCTGCCATCTCGGGGGGGGCAGAGGAGGAGGTGAGCGGCCCTTCCTCCTGCTCTGGAGCTACAGAAGAGATACACCCCCCCCCCACACACACCTCCCCACCCCACCCCTGCGCCCCCCCAGGTTGAGCTGAAGTGGTGGATCTTTGATCAGGAGCGTCTGTCTAAGCCTCCATCAGATGAGAAGCTGTGAGGTAATCTTTGTTATTCTGCCAGAAGGGGGGGGGGTCCCGGAGCCGTTTAATCAGCTGTGTTAATTGTGTATTATTTATTACTACAGCAGCACAAGCTTCAGCGGATCAAACGGGCCTTTGGCGTTCCTTGGAGGAGCAGAGGAAGACGGTCGGAGGACCGCTCAGGTGTGTCCTGGTTCTTGAAGGGTTTCAGTCAGGACACTTAAGTTTAACCCCCCCCCCCCATCCTCGCCTAAGACGCAGACGGGCGGGAGCGGAAATTAACGGGGTGGAAATGTCGAGGAGCTGGGAGCAGGGGCGGCTTTTCCGGGTATTCCTGCGGGCCATCCATCATCGTGTCAGGGCAGCGCTGAGGTGTGCTCGGGTGAGCCTGATTAAAGCCCCGGATGCCTCCTGACCTGCTCCGAAGGAGACGGGAAGGGGAGGGGGCCCGCTCCTCGGCCCCATCAGTCTCTCCCTCCTGCGTTATTCATGCGCTATCTGGTTCACTGCCTCCCGCTCCGTGTTCCCTCTCCATTACCTGAATTCTACAGGAGGTGCGGGCGGATCCTGCCTGTTTCTCCCATCTCTCCAGCTGCTCCCCAGAGTCTGAGGGATTGTACCTGAAAACACGACCCCCCCCCCTCCAAGCGTGAAGGCCCGAGGCCTTGGTTTATGTTGCGACAGGCCAGGTAGCAGCCGCGTCTGTTTTCTCCAAAACACTGACACTTATCCCGCAGACAGATTACACTCAGCAAAATAAATCGCTTAATCTCAACAGGCTTTATCGCGGGAAATCTGAGGAGACGTTTAACAAGAACAGCAGCTCGCTGCTGCGTTACAGTTTTACACTAATTATCTCCTCATCCTGGCACCCGGGACGGCTCCGGCAGCAAACGAACGATCCTTTCGCTCCGAGTCGATGCGTTGGGAGCAAGGAAAAGCGGGAATGCGGAACAGAGCGTGGTCAGTACCTATCGCGGGGGGGGGGGGCGTTTCGCCAGTCTGGCCCTCGTCTACCGCCGCCAACGTGCAAGTCGGCAGGAAATGGTGTCAACAAGGGTTCAGGAGTTGAGGAGCCACAACTAGTCGCCCCCCCCCAACAGATCTCCATCCAACCAGTTTGAGCGCCTATTTGAGCGTCTTCATTTCCTCTTCCTCCCGTTTAAGTCCCTTTTCTCTTCGTTAACGTCTTTCTTTGTGTCGCTGCGCTGCACCGCCGAGGCGGTTCACCGTCCTTTTCTTTTTTTTTTTGGGGGGGGGTGGTCTGGGAATGTTATTTTGGGTCTGGCTGAGGTTATTTCCTGCATTTGAGGTTTAAACGGGTGTCAGATTTGATTAAAATAACTGCCCCCCCCCCTCTCTCCAGAGGTCTTGGGATCCTGTTGGGGCCCCGGGCTGGGTGACACGTTGCTGACACGGTACAAAACGGACGCCGCGCGGGAGGAGAGCGCTCACTCCACGAGGGCGCGGGGAGGCGCCAGGCATTTAACCCCCGTGTGACCTTGTCACGGAGGCCCACTTCAAATTAGGCAAAGGTCAGTGTTGGTCCAGAGCCTCTAACAAGCTGTGGATCATTTCCCTCTGCCTCTTTTCTCTGTTCGTCCAGAGACACGTCGTATTTTTAGCTCGATCACACGGGGTCTTTGTCGAGCCGCCGCCTCCCGTTTCACTTCCTCTGATGCTCTCGCGAGTTTCGGACAATCGGATTAGTTCCGCGCGGGTTGCAGGAGCGAATAAGCTTCCCGAATCTCGTTGGATGCTTTTCAATTTGTGAAATGAGATGAGAACTTGCGGGATTAATGCCGTTTACCTGCTTGCTCACATCAGGAGCGGGAAGGAGGAGGTTTAACGCTCACGCTGATTAAGGTTTTTCTTTCTTGTTTTAATACAACTAATGAGCTGCTTCATCCCAGGGGCCCAGGTGAACTCCGGATGTGTTTGGAATTCTAAATTATTCACTGTTAATCCACTTTGCGAGGGGGGGTCTATTTTGGTCTGAATTACACGGCTGATGTGGCCAATTTAGCTCAGTCAGATGTGCCAAATGTCCCCGATTCTTGTTCAGTCTTTCATTCAAAGGTGCCTTAATGTGGTTTTAAAAATGGAAATGTCGATGAATTCCAGCGACGCCATCAATCAATGAACGTCAGGATGGATTTTTAAGAATTTATCACCGCTGTACCCGGGCAGCCACCCCCCCCCCACCCCCCCACCCCGCCTCCCACAAATGCATTATCTCTGCAGGGGCGTCCAAAAAATGTCACCATTGAGATTCTCCTCCGCCTCTTTCAGGGGGAGCTAAATCACATTAACAAATGTTTAATGTGAATTTTGTTTGAGGGGACTTGGGCACTTCCTTTAAGCAGATCAGGACTCTTTTTGGCAGGAGCCAAGGACATGAAGTCTAATCGTCTAATGACGGTCAGGCCCGGCCCGGCTGGCCCATTACCGCGGGCCGCCTCGGCAGATCCTGTTAGTTTCAATTTGCTTACTGCTGCTGAGCCAGCAGACTGAACCCAGAGATAAGGCAGCCGAATCAGACTTAATCCCTCTATCTCCCTCCATCTCTGCCCCCCCCCCCCAACACACACACACACACACACACACACACCCACCCTCCTGCCCCCTCCCTCAAATGAACCACTACCAGTTGATCTGCCGCCACCACCGGCAGGGAAAAGGCCGGCGGACGCTCCTCCGGGCGCGACGCGATTTACATTTTGTTGTTTCCCCACAATCGCAGATTCTCTTTTTCTTTGTGAAACATGTGTGCCCCCCCCCCCCACCACCACCACCACCACCACCACTACCACCATGCCCCCTCCCCACCCGTTCCCTCCCTTCTCCCTGGCAGCACGAAATGAAAGAGCAGCATCAAACCTTCAGTGGGTCTGTTTGACAGTGCAGAGCTGCAAATCCAGACCCCCCCCAACCCCCCCCACATTGTCTGCCTACGCCCTGCACGCTCTTTGAAGAGACATGCAGAAATATAACTGCTATTCCGGTTTACTGATTTATTTTAGTGCCCCCCCCCAACACTTTTATCATAATCACGTGTCGGCTGCACACTTTACGGCGCATTTGCACATAAATCGAAGCAACCGGATGCTTTAAAACAGCAAAAAAACAAAACAAAAAAGACAACATAGATTTACGGGCCTTCGGTGCAGAAGCAGATAAAAACCCACCAAAACAAGTCAGGCGGAACGTTCTTCTGAAGGCACCCCCCCCTCCATTGTTCTTCGTTTGACTGCTGTCAGAGCCGCTTCAGGTGCGTCTGCCTTGGAATTTCCGCTCGGGAGGCGAAGCACCTCCGCCTGAACCGCGACCCTCTGCAAGGAAGCTCCACCAAAGGAGACAAACGACCCAGAAACAGCCCCCCACCCCACCTCCCCTCACCACCACCCATGTCAGCGACAGTGCGGTGATGGAGATCGCATGCGCCGCGTCGTTCCAAGCGCGTCGTTCGGAGGAGTTAGGAGGCGAGGATCACTTGGAATCGCGGGCTGGATTCATCCCTGATCGTTGGGAATTCGTCGGTTTCCAGGAGAGACACCGACTCTGTCAAAGTGACTCACAAATGGTTTATTATGCGCCGAAATAAGGAGAACGCACACCATCCGTGGGATGGTTGCTACTGGTAACCGTCACCGTTATGAAGCCGTTAAGTCTGTTTTGTATTAGAGATGTTTTAGGTTGATGGCTCAAAGACAAGGCTTTTATAGCTCATATTTCGGAGCTCAATAAAACCAGAGGAAACATGAAAACGCTGGGGGGTCGCGTATTTTGTTGCTTTATTTGTAAAAACAACAAAAAGACGTAATAAATATGCAGTCTGGAGGGTACATTTTGGGTTTTACGGCAAGTAAATGAATAATTGAAAGCTTTTGTTTTTTAAAATGCAGTTTGGGGAGCAGAGGCGGACTGTAAGTCGTCCTTAAACCAGCGCGCCCTCTCACACCTGAACTCGAGTGTTCTGGGGGCATCGGCAGCCTCCGCGCTCTTGGCCGCAGCGTTGCGTCTGCGCTTTATTGCAAATGTTCTTTTTCGTGCCTTCACACCTCAAAAGTTTTCACCTGTGCGACCTCCAGCTCCTCTCCCCCGTCTCTGAAGCAGACAGCAGCGCTGCTCTTACCTTCCCCTTCATTCCTGCAGACGCTCTTTGATCACACATCACCCCCCCCACACACACACACACACCTCCTCCGCCCGCTTCCATCCTGCCGGCGCACTCTTCACCTCTTTTTCACCTCCTTTTGTTGTTCTGGACCGCTGACCCTGAGCAGAGAAATTTGAGCAATTACAAATATGAATTCTACCTGGAGCTGCTCCCGAGCGGTGTTCAAGGTAAATGGAGCGCGCGGTGTGCACCGGCTCGCGCCTCCTCTATTGAAAATGACTTCATTTAGGATGGAGTGGTTAAATATTCATGATGCGCACGGATCAAAACCCATCATGCGCTCGCCGCTGCCTTTTGAATGTGTAACGGAGCGAAAAAGACGGCTGCCTCCAGAGATGCATCAAAAAAAACAAAACCCTGCAAAACTTCAGTCAGGTATGATGACAATATTATCTGCAGACGGAGAACGGGTTCCAGGTCGGGGCTGCTGTTTGCATGTCCATGCAGGGCTCCACTGCTGACACCTAATGGCTGCTTAAAAACAATCCGCAGCAGGGCAGAGATTTCCTCCCGTGTTTGCGTCGCGCTCTTATTTGGATGACCGGCATTTCTCACGTTTTGTCAACGTTTGTCGCTGTTGTCACAGATCTATCACGAATCTAATATAGGCCTATCTCTCATGTGGGCGACTTTAAATTATTCATGCAGTCAGAATGTATAGCTGTGAGATTCCCCTAATATCTGACGTTCCGTCTTAAAAATACACTTTAAAGCATGCATCACTTTCCATTTTGGCTGAGCCGTATAGGAATGTGTGAGCCTCAGAGCTGCGTTTCATGTCCAATACGCAGCCCAGGAGTAGATTATTCACTCTGCCTGCTTCTTCAACTGAAGGTTAATTATTCAAGAATTCCCTCTCCTCACAACAAACGGGGAGCAGCACCGGAGGAGCGTATTATACAGCTTCATCTGCGCCCCCTCGGAGAGAGTCAAAAGTTTAAAACTACTATTTGACTATGATTGAAATGCACAGCTTGTCTGAAGTCTGCTGCCTTCTAGCATCACACAACTGAAATCTGGGACAAACACAAACTCGGAGTACTGACTATATAATCCTAATTAGCAATAACGCCAGTGTTTATTAAACATGCATTTGGATTTTTAAAAAATGAGCTATATGAGGATAGCTCACTTGCAAAAAAAAAAGGCAGATTCTCAACAATGAATATGATGAACACGGAGTCAATTACCATTGTTTTTCTTTGTAACGTGGTATTTATTGATACGTCAGTCTGGGTGTATTTAACTCAACATCAATAGTTCATTCACATGGCTGACTCGTCTGAGAAATGTAATACTGGAATTAAACAGATGAGAGGATTTTAACCAGACTGAGCGCTTGTACCATTTTCTGCACGACTCCACTCCTCATTCAGATGGAGCCGAATCCACATTCATCAGCAACACCTTCACAGCAGTGAGCCCACAAATGCAGCACGACGCTCGGAATATGCAAGAAGCCTCCCTCGCACACCAGCGTGATTCCTTTCCCCCCTGCATAGGTTTTTTTTGCTTGACACACCCCCTCCACCACCACAACAACATGCAGGCGGCAGCTGTGGCGGGGGTCAAGTGGCAGAACAATCAGCAATCAGGGTTGCGGGTTGGATTGAATGCTACAAAATGCTCAGCGTGTGTCTGATAGCCGTCCTCCAGCAATTATAAGTGAGGGCAGATGTTTGGTTTGTTCGTTCATTTTGCAACCTACATCTGAAACGCACACAGGCTGTACAAATAAAAAAAAAAAAAAAAAACGAGGCAGATGTTTAAACACCACAAACAGGAAGTGAAGCGCGGTAATTCCACCTTGACGTCATGCCAAGATTGTTTATTAAGTTCATAAAATATATGCAACAGATAGTAACTATGTACTGTGTAGACTATAAATAGAACCCCCGCCCACACTCCACAGCGACTGGGAACAAGCCCCGCCCACATTATAGCGACTGGGAACAAGCCCCGCCCACACGCCACGGCCCCTCGACACAAGCCCCGCCCATTGCCTTTGCGGCAACGTTGCATCATCGTCGCCACATCCGCGTACGTCATCAGTCCTCACCCGGCACCGACCGTGTGCCGAACAAGATCGACCCAGTTCACACAATTTCTCCTCTGCATTGATCCGGCGTTTGTTATGGCCGAGCAGCCTGTCGTGGAAAAGATGAGTCAACTGCAGGTGGACGCGGGGAAGCCGGTAACGTCCCCGGGCTGAGGGTGTCTGTCCCTCCGGTTAGCACCGAGCTAGCTAGCCGCGGTGCTCGTCAGTCATTCAGCCACAAATGTTGTCTGTGATTTTAGAATAAACGCAGCTAACGCTAAGAGGGGGCTCTGGTGCTGATTTCCAACCTACTGGATAATTTCGGCCTTTATCCATCCTTAACTTTGGGGTCACGGTGGACTTATGTGGTTCACCAAATGTCCATTATCCTCGCCACATTTCACCTCAAAGTCACTCCGGCTCTGAGACTTTGTAATATTTCACCAATTTTTGGCAGTTTTAAAGCTTACTATTAAATATATTATGAGTATATTGAATCAATCTCAGGTGTGTTTGGAGGGCACCAGCGACTTTAGTTTACACTTATTTTAACTCACTTATTTTTTATTCCGAGGCGTTTCGTTGACTTGGATGCGCTATATCAAATCAAGTTCATTGACCTAATGTCCTACTTTGTTTTTCCAGGCTGGAAGTGAAAACTCCAAAGATGGAGGGAAGAAGAAGGCCAAAGGTGCTGCTGGGGATGCAGGACGGAGCGAGGTAAGATGGGGAAATCTTTATTGAATAAACACTATTACATATTGGGAACAAATGCTGCATTTAAGTGTCTCTGTGGAGAAAAATAAGCTCCACATCACCCTACATCTCTAGTTCTTGTTACTGTTATTGATTTTCTTGTTTTAATCTCAGTCAGAGATGTAAATCTGTTGGACAGAGGAGAACTTCAACCTCCTATCCATTTCTTTTCTCTCTCCTAGCTGTCCCCGCCGCCCCAGTACATCGACGAGCGTCTCAGTCTGTACTCAAAGCTGAAAGCGGAGCACGAAGCCCTGCTGGCAGAGAGAGCTGTGAACAGTAGTCGCGCCATCAAAGTGACCCTGCCTGATGGGAAGGTTGTAGACGCCGAGTCCTGGAAGACCACGCCGTACCAGGTGGCTTGTGGGATCAGGTCAGTTGCTTTCTGCACTATCCCTGTGTCTTGATCCAAAACCGGTTCTGGTGTGAACCGGCTTATCAAACAATGACAGACTGGCACACGTCTGTGCAATTTCAACATTCACTCAGCGCGTTGCGACCAATAACAGTTATTTTTACGGCTTGGGTTGCTTGTTTTAACACATCTGCGTGTCTCCTAAAGCCAAGGCCTCGCTGACAACACGGTGATCGCCAAAGTCAACAATGACGTCTGGGACCTGGACAGACCCTTGGAGGGGGACTGTAGCCTCCAACTCCTCAAATTTGATGATGATGAAGCTCAGGCCGTGAGTTTTTTTCTTCTTTTTTTTAACAAGAGCTCTTTCACTATTTAAGTAAATGAATTTCTTGGCCATTCCTTGTAGCTGAGAAATTGGTGTCGCCCCTGACATTTAAAGGGCAACAGCCTGGATTTCTGCCACACTGTCCTCCTCCGTTATTGAACACAGCTGCACCGTCTCACTTTTCTTCTCATATCTGTTCTGTTCAGGTCTACTGGCACTCTAGTGCCCACATATTGGGTGAGGCCATGGAGAGGGTGTACGGAGGCTGCCTCTGCTACGGCCCCCCCATTGAGAACGGCTTTTACTACGACATGTTCCTGGAGAACGAGTGAGTCTCGGCCGTCTCTGCACTGGTCGGTCTGGTTTAGTTTATGGTTGAACACAGAAAATGTAGGCGGTTAGTTTGATTCTAAATCAATTCAGACCTTAAATTCTGCTACTGGAGCCAAAATGATTGATTGGAACTGTGAAAATTCCAATTATACCCCAGAACTACAGTTTAATTGATGGTGTTGTTTTGTGTTACACACCTTCAGAGCGATTCTTCCTCACAAACAGCTTTTTCATTTGACCTTTATGCATTTCTTTTCTCGGGCAGCGGGAGCATGTGACAAGTGCTAATTAATTCTACAACCTTCTTAACCAAATTGTTCTATGGTAATGTGCTCTTGGCGGATGTTTTCTGGAAGGGCATTTAGACGCCGTTAAACCCGAAACCCGCAAACATCGACCGCTTGTCCGCGTGCGGCAAAGGTCATCTGACATCGCCTGCTGTTTGGGCGGGGGGAGGAATGTGTTTCCACTCTTACCGATCTGGTGTTTTGTGCAGGGGCGTGTCCAGCAACGACTTCCCGTGTCTGGAGAACCTGTGCAAGAAAATAATCAAGGAGAAGCAGCCGTTTGAGAGGCTGGAGATCAAGAAGGAAACTCTGTTGGAGATGTTTAAGGTACCCACAGGCGCAAGCTGTGACGAGGGGACATGACTGACCTGACCGCATTCCTCCTCTTCTCCGCAGTACAACAAGTTCAAGTGCCGCATTCTGAACGAGAAGGTCACCACCCCGACTACCACCGTTTACAGGTGAGCACCAGTGAGGTGGAGGAGGAGGCAGGGTCCTGCTTCCACTTACAGGCTTCAAACCGTCCATTCTCTGTTCCCACCAATGCTCTGAACCGCAGGTGTGGACCTTTGATCGACTTGTGTCGGGGGCCTCATGTGAGGCACACTGGAAAAATCAAGGCCCTCAAGGTCCACAAGGTGAGGATTCTTGTTCCCTGTGGTTCGAAATTGATTGTGTTGATTTCCGCAGCATTAATCTCGCCCGTGTCCCAAATCCTGTAGCTCCTGCAGAGTTCCCTCGTGTTCGGCTCTCAGGGGATTTCACAGAGGCAGGAGAAAAATCAGCGCTAACACACTTCTCTCCTAGAATTCATCTACATACTGGGAGGGCAAAGCAGACATGGAAACCCTCCAGAGGATCTATGGCATCTCCTTCCCTGACCCCAAAATGCTGAAGGAGTGGGAGAAATTTCAGGAGGAGGCCAAGAACCGAGACCACCGCAAACTAGGACGGGTAGGAGCTGAAAGGAAATGAGGAGTCGTTATCTTAAATGGCTTCAGAACAGGATCAGAAATGTGTTATTGTTGCACACAGACCATCACTGATGGTGTTTCAGCTGTCCGAGCTTTTTAACTGATGACACACTTTCTTAAAATCTACATCTATTTTATTGAAATATGGAGTTACGTTTGGCGCTTTTGTGTTTTTTTTTTTTTTTTTTTTTCCTGCTCTAGAAGACCCAGTGCACAACTCTTAATGGTTCATGTTGTCATCCATGGCTCATTTAGGGAATATTTCTTCTGGAGAAAATGAGGCATTGATTTTATTCGGACACGTCACATTCCAGGGTGTGTTTGTCTGTCAGAGCGGTTTAGGAACAATAACAATCAGAGCATGACGCTGGTCAAACCAGGTCGTGTCTGAGAAAAGATGAAGGCATCTTTCCAAACCAGTTTGTCCTGAGCCGTCCTTCAGAACCTCACATCACTCTCACATCAGTAAAAATATCGTCTCTGTTCCTTCAACAGGAGCAGGAACTGTTTTTCTTCCATGATCTAAGTCCTGGAAGCTGCTTCTTCCTGCCAAAGGGAGCCTTCATCTACAACACCCTGATAGAATTCATACGAGTGAGTGTGCCGTAGCGGCGCAAACCTGAGGAATGTCGACATCGGTCGAACATGGTGGCTGACTGTGGCCTGTCTGGCAGAGCGAGTACAGGCGGAGGGGCTTCCAGGAGGTGGTGACCCCCAACATCTACAACAGCAAGCTGTGGCAGACGTCCGGCCACTGGCAGCACTACAGCGAGAACATGTTCTCATTTGAGTCGGAGAAGGAGACTTTCGCCCTCAAGCCCATGAACTGCCCCGGACACTGGTGAGAGCAGAGCACCCACGCGCGTTGCACACCGTTCCCAGTCTGGGAAAGCCGAGCTTGGAGCTTCATTCTGTGAAAATGACATTTTAAGTGTCTTTAATCAGAGCTCATTTATCATTCCTGGCAGTGTTGAAACAGTAGGTTTAAATGGTATGAGCTTTCATCTGGGCATCTTTTAAACTCTGTTTGACTCCAGTCTGATGTTTGACCACCGTCCACGCTCCTGGAGAGAGCTGCCGCTCCGCATGGCAGATTTTGGCGTACTGCACCGGAATGAGCTGTCTGGAGCTCTGACAGGTCTCACCCGTGTCCGCCGCTTCCAGCAGGATGATGCTCACATCTTCTGCTCCATGGATCAGGTGGGGCCAGGCCGCCACCGCTGTTTATTTACAGTGATAATAATGTAGTTTGTTAGTGTCACTACCGTGTGTATTTACAGTCCCGTCCCTGATGAGAGGCCTTTCCTTTTGTTTCTCAGATCGAAGAGGAGATCAAGGGCTGTCTGGACTTCTTGCGCACCGTGTACAATGTTTTTGGCTTCACCTTCAAACTCAACCTGTCCACCAGACCAGAGAAGTTCCTGGGGGACCCTGATGTCTGGGACCAGGCAGAGAAGGTGATCGGATGTGTCCGCCTTTCCCTTTTTTGGTTGAACTCGCTGGATCAGATTGGCTCAGGCTTTTAGAATCGGGCTCGGATACAGTTTGTTTTAAAGCCTCCTTAACAAATGAAAGCTTACTGGAACACCAGCACCAGTTCTGACTGGACTGAAGGTATCAATCTGTGCCATAAACACAGCAGATCGATGATTTCTTCTGTCAATGGTTTTGGTGCCTCACAGCCTTATCTTGCAGCAGAAGACGCCTTTTTTAGGCTTTGCTGCCCGAGCTATCGTCCCTCTCAGTAATTGTTATAATATTATCACCTCGAGTGCGTTGCTGTCTTTGTGCATGGCGTCTTATCGTCTTCTACAGGCTTCACTTTCATAACAACCCCTCTTTAGAAAGGATTTGATAAATGGCAACAGTGTAAGGGAGCATGTTTGTAATCGTCGTAATAACAGTGTTTCGACTCCGTCCGCATTTGGAACTAAAAGCTCCAGTTTATATTTGTCGGCGTGTCGATCGTTTGTCTGTAGAGACTTTAAGGGCTCGGCTCTACAGGTCCACTCTTTGTGATGTCATGGTAAAGCGGGGTGTGTGTGTGTGTGTGTGGGGGGGGGGTGGACGTTAATCTGGCCGAGGCTGATGGGTTTTTCTAGACTTCTGATGATTGACGCTGCGTGTAAAACTTGAAGAGCCAGTGGTTTTGATAGACTGGATCAGAACGTCAGCTCCCGCTCAGTGAAGTGTTATTAAACACCCGTTCCTCAGGTCTGTTTGAGTCAGGAGGAGGAGACCTAAATGTGCAGCCCTGCCTCAACCGATGGTTAGGCTGATGACAGCAGAGAGTGTTTGTTTTCACAGCAACTGGAGAACAGCCTGAACGAATTTGGAGAGAAATGGGTTCTGAACCCGGGCGACGGGGCCTTTTACGGACCAAAGGTGAGTCGTGGGACGCGGTGGCGATACTACACCGACCCCCGGACAGCAGGCGGGCGGCTCATCGCTCTTTCCTTCCATGCAGATTGACATCCAAATCAAGGACGCCATAGGCCGCTACCACCAGTGCGCCACCATTCAGCTGGACTTCCAGCTGCCGATCCGCTTCAACCTCACCTTTGTTGGGTCAGTGCTGTGTTGGGATTTAGTGTATGCTTATCCCATGCTTATCCATGACTGCGGTTTTAGGGGGGCTAAAACCGCAGTCATTTAACACCCCCCGCCCACATCTGGCAGGAACGATGGTGATGACAAGAACAGACCAGTGATCATCCACAGAGCCATCCTGGGATCCGTAGAGAGGATGATCGCCATTCTGACCGAGAACTTTGGGGGGAAATGGTGGGTGGTCGTTAACCTCATCAGCAGGTAGCTGCCCTGCTTCTCTGCTCATCTTTTGATAATCCAGATGTTCCGTTGCAGGCCCCTCTGGCTCTCCCCGACTCAAGTCATGATTGTACCGGTGGGACCAACCTGTGAGGAGTACGCTCAGAAGGTAACGACCATTTTGGATCTTTTATTTTACTTTAAAAGAGATAGTATTGATGTTGTGTATTGTGGTGCAAAACTCTTGGACTGTCTCCAACCTGCCCCCCCATGGCTGTTTCAGGTCAGGCAGGACTTCCACAGCAGTGGCTTCATGACTGACGTGGATCTCGACCCCGGCTGCACCCTGAACAAAAAGATCAGGAACGCACAGTTGGCGCAGTACAACTTCATCCTGGGTCAGCGCTAACAGCCTCTCAGTCTCCTCTTTATCTTCACCGCCTCTTCCCTTCCTGTCCGTCAGGAATATTGATTTCCTCTCTGCTCTTTGCCCGTCAAAGTGGTGGGAGAGAAGGAGAAGGCGAGCAACACGGTGAACGTGCGCACCCGAGACAACAAGGTCCATGGAGAGCGTACGGTGGAGGAGTGCATCCAGCGTCTGACGCAGCTCAAGAGCAGCAGAAGCAGGAACGCCGAAGAGGAGTTCTGAGGGTCCTCCGAGGAGTTCTGAGGGTCCTCGGAGGAGCGCTGTTCTCACCAGCACTCTCCGGCTGGGCCCGGGGGAGAGCCGTTGCCTGGTCTCTGCTTTCTCTGGTGTCTTCTGTCTCATTTTCAGTCGGTTTGATCAAATCTTTGAGGAAAACCAAAAGGAATGGTTTCTGTCCTCATCCGTAGCAATGATTGCTTCCATCAGGGATTATTCACGACTTTTGATAATTAAACGATCTTTTCCTGATCTGTGCGCTATTGTTTTGCTTTGAAACGATGATAAATTGTTGTCTAGGCAGACAGAAGTTTGCTTTTTTTCCAGCCCTGTGAATGTATTTTCTCCGCATAACTTCTCAAATCATTTTCTGCACCCCCCCCCCCCTCCAACCTGAGCGTCTGGCCACCGGGGACTGACGGACTGAGTGCTGTCGTGCACGATGAAGATGATGACCCAACATTAACTCTGTGGCCCCTGCTCACACTTCAGAGAGACTCGATTCTGAAGTATGTGTGGGGGAGTTATTTTAGCAGTAAATACCAGATGAAATCTTACTTCACCGCAGATGCAGGGGTGACATTTTCGATTTTAACTCCCCTCCCCCCTCCCTGTAAATGTCCTGACAACAAAGATGGTTGATCCCCTCGCAGTTGCGTGGACCTCTGTTTGCGGTGCCAGGCTGTTATCTGAACCAAGAGTGGATGCTGTAACCTCCCCGCCTGCACAGCTGCAGCGCATGCTGCACCGATGTGTGTCAGCGCTCCCGACAGCTGAAGGGGGGGGGGGGGCATCCGCGCCCACAGCTTTTATTCTGCACACGCAGAGAAAACAACCGCTGTTGAAAGGAGCTGAGGAGCTTTTGTTGTGGCCCGGGCTGTTTAATGTTGCGGTCCAGCATCCGAGGAACTGCGGTCAAATGAGCCGTCTTTCGCTTTTGTCTGGTCAAGCGAGACGCACTTAATTCTGGTACGCGCGAATACTTGCGATATTACGGTAATAGCGCCGGACCGTCAACAGCGCTGCTTGACTTCACGACGGCGTGTTCTATGTTTTGGGTATAAGTGATGTATCTCATAATAAAAACAACTGGAAAAATTGAAAAAAGAAAAAGCACTTTATGAAATACACCCACCTTGTGTTGACAATGGGACTTTTCTGCCATATTTGATGTTGGATTTAAAAAAAATCCTGCCATTAGTCCGGGATCAAACTTATAGTATAGACATCAATACATGGTCTACTATCACCAGTTATAATATGAGCTACTTTTATTTTGTACTTTTTTGAGAAATACAGTCTTCAATTATCTCCGGTTGAAAACATGCGATACGACAACTAGGTACGTTCAAAAGGTTCCAGTTAGGACTAACTTTTGCATGTCGGTTTCTGTGAGAAGATGGCAAAGACAACCAGCTCTCAAACATTATTATATTAAATGGATTAGGGTTAAAGTTAGGGTTGGTGAAAGTTGAATTAGGATTTGTTGATGTTACGATTAAGGCTTGATATTGGGCTAGAGTTGGAGTTACAGCTAGGTTAAAGTTAGGGTTAGGGATGAATAGGGTTAGGTTTGGGTCAGGGTTAGGGTTTAATCATGGGTAGGTTAGGGCTAGATTTGGAGTTAATGTTAGACATATACCACAGGTAATCAATGAAACACACCATCGTCCACTGTTGACGGCGATGGTACCGTAATGCCACAAATATTAGCGCATTCCAAAATGAAGCGCGGCTAATTTGACCAGACAAACGCGAAAGACGGCTCATTTGACCGCAGTTCCGAGGCTCTCTGGAGATGCGTTCCTCCTCTCCTGAAAACCCGCACCGATCTGTGCGGAACACGGCCGCTGACGTCACATTTGCGGAAAAACGAGGGCCGGACCCCCAATTAGAGGCCAGTGAAAACAGCGAATTTTGGCTGAAACACAAGCTCTTTTGGCACACTGAAAGCTTTCAGCACCAAATAAAACAATTTTCCTGCGCCTGTTCAGGGCAGCGATGCTCATGGAGACGTGGTGCGCAAACACTGCAGCCCTACACACACACACACACACACACACACGTGCACGTAAAACAGAGAAACGCCTGGGAAACGGAGGAGTTTGAGCGCGCACGGACACACTTATTATATCAGATGTGACCACAAGGTGGAACAGCTGGACCGAGATGTTGCAGCTGGGAGCGGGGGGGCCGCGGCGCTTCTGCCGGTGGAGTGTGGGAGAGAAAAAACATTTAGATAAGGGGTTAATGAAAAAGTCAATGGAGTAGGAGAGTGTCAACAGACGGAGCGAGTCGGGCCGGCCCCAGTCCCCCGGGGCCCCGCTCCCCATGAATCCTCGCTCGG
Organism: Lagocephalus sceleratus; assembly: GCA_911728415.1. Classification (NCBI taxonomy): domain Eukaryota; kingdom Metazoa; phylum Chordata; class Actinopteri; order Tetraodontiformes; family Tetraodontidae; genus Lagocephalus; species Lagocephalus sceleratus. The sequence continues at coordinate 3,150,293 of CAJVRN010000237.1, read as the reverse complement.
TCTCGCCCCGCTGGAGCTCCAGCCCGTATGCTCCACTGGCAGCCCGGCCACGAAGGGTCACGACGCTTCAGTGAGCTGAGCAAACTTCTCTTTACTCATGCATTCTTGATCCGCATGTTACAAAGCCCCCCTCGGTGCCTCTCGTTTACAACCCGCCGCATCTGTTCTCACACGCACCTTAACAATAAAGTCATTTATTGTTGGAACTGCCCGCGCCTTTATTACACACATTACGGTAGGGAATCTCGTATCGCATTAAAGTTATTTCCAGCTCAATGACGCCGCTGCTTTAAATAAAAAAAAGTTTAATGCAAAGGTAAACGCGACACGTCATCGCTCTTCTGTACATTAAACTCATGTTATAGCTTTATAGCCACCCCAGCTGCTTTTATTCCTCCTTTACGGGCCTCGTTTCTGTATTTATTTTCCTTCATAACCATGACAACTGACATCAGGTGGTGAATATTCAGGACGTGTGATGAATGTAAAAAGGTTCTCTTGCTTTTTTTTTTTTCTCTTTTTCTTTGTGTTTTTCCCCCCGCAGCTGAAGCCAAAAGTGTCCCCTGCGACACCCTCACACATGTTTCTACCTCTGCTCTCAGCGCCTTCCACCGGGGGCCAAGTTGACTCTGGAGTGGAGAAACTCCACCTTTTCCAGTTTTCTGTCACAGCTTCAGCCTCGTTCACCCCCCCCAGACCCCCCTCCCCGTGCGCGCCCCCGACACACGGGCGCGCACACGCAGCCTCTTCCTGCCCCATTACCCTTCTAAACGCAACAGAACCCCAAATTATGGTCAGCTTCCCGTGACTTTAGTTCGGCTTGGGAAAACAAGCTGCCATCTTTAATATCATAATGTTAGCAAATTATATGGTTCTAATTGGGAACTTTGTATGTGTGTATGTCTGTGTGTGTGTGTGTGTGTGTGTGTATCGCGCGCTCTCTGGCATCTGGAGATCAGACACGTGACTTTAAACAGTTTTTTCCCCTCTCATCTCCAAAATATGACCAAAAAAAAAAAAAAAAAAAGAAAAACCCACCACGAACCGCTCCGTGACCGCCAGTCACACCCTGGGCCGAGCCAAGGCGAGATTCCGCTGTTATAAACTGGGTTTTTATTGACTCCCAGTGATTCTGATCATTATATAAACTTCATTATTGCGCTGATCTCACGTCAGGGCTTTTATTTTTATATTTCATCACTGCGACCTTTTCCAGAGGTGTATTGTTGTCGTGGATGCATCTGCAACAACATCAGACGTAGATTTCGACATTGCAGAAAATCAGAGGTTAAGGCGATTTAGGTTCATGTTTATTTTTATTTTTCATTATTGAGTCAGCTCGACTGGACTGTTGGACGTGAACATTCTTGCACCCTCAGAGGCGAACCCTTGTGTCAATATTTGGATAAAAATCTAACTCCTCGGTGAACACCGCGATTGGTACAGACCAACACATCAACGCGTGTTAGATGTGAATTCTGACTTTTAACTGTTTGTCACTCGGCGCCCCGAAATTGTATTCAATTTAATCCAGATTTACGAGCAATAGTCCCAGTTAAGTCCCAGTTATTATGTTATTACTCTTAGAATAAACAAGATTATAATCCCACAACAGCAGCTGAGGCGCACGTTTTTTTTTTTTAGTTCCTCTGCTCATATGCTCCTTATGGTTAGGAATTACACGCTGTTAATCCCACTTTTCCTCTCATGCCAGTTTGTTGGAATTGGCCGCCAGCACCAGTCACGCAGCCTCATTACACCCAGAACTCCCATTACTTTGCTGTGCAGCAGGGAATAACACCTTTTCCTCCATGAACCGGTGGATATAAGCGGTTTCACTCTCTTTCCATTCCTCTGATGCCACTCACGTTTTATTTCTTAACACTTTATGGCTTCAGATTAAGCCCCCCCCCAGAAACACTTGCTGGATAATTCTGCGCGGCCTCTGCAACCATGAATCCCTCCTTTCTCACCTCGCTCCGGCTCAGACACAGTCTCCTCCTTATGTGCAGCCCGCCAGATGTTTAGGCTGGAAGTTCTCCACAGAGAAGGCTCCGCTGGTATGCACGGTTGTTATTTATCTCGATTCTATTTTTCTCTTCAACTGCCCCCCCCTCACACACATACACACACACACACACACACACACACACACACACCCCACCCCCCCACCCCCCCTCTGCTCTCTGGACGCGGCCGAGGCTGACAGCTGCATAAATCACCGGTGCACCGCTAATAGGTGGTATAAAATCAAGAGACCACCCATGCTGCGCGGCGGGAGTGGGAGCATCAAGTCATATCTACCGTGCACCGCTGTACCCCCCCCCCTTCCCTCCTCTGTTCCAGCCCATCGGGCTCTAAGCAACACAGGAAAGACCCATCAGGCATCTGAAGCACAGTGATTCATTTCATACTTTCATGAAGCTGCAGCAGGGGCTTCTCAACCCCCCCCAACCTCCTGACCCCTCCACCACCATCCAAACTATTGTGGACGATTTGGCTCTTTCGGGAACCCCCCCCCCCCATAAACAAGTCAAGGCCGGTGAGTTTAACAGCAGCCGGTGTCACCGAGTCCTGCTTTATGTCCCTGCGCTTCTGCGGAAGAAAGGATGCTGCGCCCTGTCTCTGCGCTGCGTCTAATGGAGGGGGTCTTCATACAGCGTGTGTGTGTGGGGGGGCGTTTGTAGGGCCCCTTCTTTTGTAAGTGGGGGGGGCAAAACGCATGCATAGCATCACAGGGGGGCGCAAAGAGGAGGTACTGTTCCATAACGCGCCTGGAGCCCGAAAACAAGACAGTACCTTTGGTGGAGTGCCTCCGTGAACATCAGCTTTCATTAAATGTGAGGACCCAGGACACACACACACATGCACACACACACACGCACGCACGCACGCACTTCTCGAGCATGAGCTTCTGTTCAAACTAAACAGTATGTTCTGCTCCGCTCAAAATAAACACAACCCTCAGATGGATTTACAACCCCCCACCCCCCCTCCCACACACACACGCACGCAGACACACACGCACACGCACACGCACGCACATTAATCGGGACTTTCTTTTCATTGTACAGCTGACTTATTGGCCACAGATGTGAATAAAACAGATCCCATTGTGACGCATTTCATTTTTATGGAGGACCTGTGAGGTAATTGAGGTGTAGATCCCTCCGCGACCGCTAGGGAGCAGCGGAGATACAAAGAAAACACTACTCACGGTTCAAATAGACCTTACTTTTTTTCCCCTCCAAAGAAAGTGACCGAAACCTTCAGCTCTCTCGCGTAATTCCTCCACTTTCTACAAATTTAAAGTTTACTCGGCAGAAGCACGCCATCTCTGCCTCCCAACCTGATGCACTTAAGCTGCTACAAGGTGTCCTTTACTGCCTATAAATGGCTGGAGGTCATCTGTCATTAAACCGCTCCTGCTTGTGTTGTTGCCACAGACGATAAAGGCCGAGTGTTTATGGCGGCTACCCGTAGTCTGCTCACGCTTTCTGCCCCGGTGGCCCGACAGGTGGGCGAAATAAATGAAATGAGGAGGCGGCCTCAAACCGTAGTCTATGTAAATGAGCTCAGACACGCGGCCTTCCGCGGGGTTTAGGTCGGCCCAAAGCAGCGATGAAGGGGAGAAGGACGGATGCCGTCACCTGACAGCGGCTTCCACGCCACCACAACACGGCCGTTTTATTATTCACCATTAGCGACCTCCGCGAGGGTCCAAGGTCAACAGCAGCCCCTCACTCTCGCTCGGCGTCCCGCCCTGGTATGATGTCATCTCACGCTGAACCGTGGCCTCATCCAGAAAACTGCACCAGTAATTTAAAATAAAAAAACCCCTGAGAGGTGAGGCTGGCCTCACATGGGCCAGACAAAGGGCTCTCTTGTACCCCCCGTCTGTCTGGAATTACTTCCCCCAATTAAGAAGCTTAACTTTTTTTTGTAATTGGCGGCGTAAATATGAAACTGTCAGACCTTCCTGCACGAGTCACCGACTACAGGGGCCGAAGGAAAACAGCAGCGGCCTTCTCCGAACGTTTGCCTTCAGCCGGGCAGCTTTTCTTTTTTTTTTTCCCCTTCATTTGAGGTAGAGGAAACACCAAATACAGGTTCGTACAATAACCTCCCTCACATGTGGACAGCGTCTGGAACCTGTTGGGAACAAAACCTGCGAGAGAGAAATTGGGAAATTGTGAGTCACGATGGACAGAAGAAGAATTCCTTCTCTTTGTTCTCAGAAATGAAGGATGGACGTGCTCGGACGTTTGCAGTAAGATCATCTTAAACATCGGCGTTGACTATGCAAAGCTGCTCGCGAGGATAACTTGATACATCTGTGGTTCTGTTTTTCTTTACTTGGGTTGGGCAGTAATATGCTTGACTGTGCTTTATTTTATTTAAAAAAAAAAACAAACAAAAGGATTTAAACCTAACAAGCGTTTTTTAGTTTGTTTCGCCTGAACTTTTTCCAGGCTTGAAGACGACGCCGTCGCTAACGTCTTCAACCCCTGCCGGGGCCCTGAGCTCTAGAAAGCGGCTCCTTCCGCCCGAAACGCTCCATCAAAGTTAATCATTTTCCAGACAAAGCAGCTGGAATTGCTTTGAGGAAAAGATTCCGCCTTCCGACGGCCTTTTCAGACACCTCGGGACTTCGGGAGGCGTCTACATTGACGGCCATAAAACCTAAACAAACCGCTCTTGACAGGGCGGAGAGCTGTGCAAACAGCGGATTAGAGGAGGGATGAAAGGCCGGGGGAGGCCGGCCCAGGCAGCCGTCTGCGGCGCCTCGCGTCCGGGTTCACCCCCACTGCAGCGCCCGCTGCCCGCCGGTGGCTGATTTCACTTGTTTACACTCGTAGCCATGGAAATGCTGGTGCCATATGCAGATTTTTGGGGAGGCTGAGGGGTGGTGGGTGGTGGGGGGGGGGGGGGCGTTCTGCGAGCTCCACTGATGGCTCCGCCTCCCTGGTGAGGCAACAAAGGTGCCATCATGTTGTTTGGTTAGTTTCCACCCCCCCCCCCATACACACACACACACAACCCCGCTCCAAACACAAGCCAACAGGCCCCGTCAGGCACACTCGGTTGCTAAACAACCGCGGCAGGCATCCCTGGAGATTAGCGGCGTTGCCCCCGGTCCTCCAGGACCCCTGGCCAGGCCAGGGGCTGCCCGTGTCCTGCCTGCAGAGAACTGTGACAGAGGGGCCTGACGGCTCTGCCGCCTTGCCCGAGGACACACTGTCACCGGGGCACAATGCGAAGGCACCGAGCGGTCGGCGAACATCGGCGACTCCGCGGCCCCCTCCGGACGATGAGAAAGAACCCCCCCCTCGACAGAGAGGTGTCCAACAAAAGACCCATGTTAAATTAGGCATTTAATTCAAGGTTCGGTCAAAAGGCCAAATCAATCAGAGATGGTGAAAACATATCAACAGGACAGAGACTGAGAGAAATGATTTCTGGTTTAGAGAAACTAAAATGGGGGGGGGTCTCAGTAGGATTGAACTGGGTTGGGAAGTTTCAAAATAAAACAATGCAGAAAATGAGAAAGTCAAACAGCAAAAGTCGTTGTCTGTTCCTGGCGTTCCCCAGACCTGTGTGCTGACTGTGCACTTCAGATGAGTAAAAGGGCAGACCGCGACGAAGCATGTTTTCTGTCACGCTAAAAAAAAATAAATGATTCCAGCATTTTTCTTTCTTTTTCTTTTTTTTTTAAGTGCACTCTGGAATGAGGAGAGTGGAAACTTGGAGCGAGCGAGCGGCGCTCTGGTGTTTGTGAGCCAGCTTTAGTTCAGCGCAGGTAAAGCGTCCCCCTGCCTCTGGCGAGCGGCTCGGACCCCGGGGGTCGCGGGGGAGTCGCCCCCCATCTTGCGAGGGAAAGCTGTTGGACACCAGACTCCCACCCCTCCCAAATCAGGGAAATTGAGTCAGAAATTTCGGGCCGTGCATCAGTTTGGTAACATAGCAACAGCGCCACAAAAACTTCAGGGACAAATGTGAAGCCGACTATCAACGTCTCCCTTTTTTTTTTTTTTTTTTTTTTCTTTTTGTCGTCGGAGCAAATCGTGCGAACGGGAAGGAGGATTCCGATGCGCTCTGGAATGCGTCTTTCCGATCTCCTCACATGTCCCACGTGTCAAGTCATGCTGCGGTATTTATGGGATTGATTCTCCTCTAACTTTCTCTGTCTCGTGCCGATACACTCGCCCCCCCCAGCCGTGGTATCCCTTCTGATCTTGGGAAAACCCTCAAAATGACGCGGGTCCATCTCCGGACTGAAGAGGGCTGCCTGGAGGAGGTCCGGGTTTGGAAGAGTGTGGCGAAGCGACCACCTCCCCCTCCAGCTCCGGTTAGGCCAGGACATCAGGTCAATACAGTTGAGCTTAAGGAAGCACCTCCTGGACCACCCCCCCCCCCCCCACCCCCGGCGGGTGTCAGCGGCCTTTTAGGAGACAAATCTGTCGGCGACACTTTTGCTGCAGAGCGGAGGAGTCAGTGATGGATGGGGAGGAAGAGGAGGAGGCACGTCTTCAAGGCTGATGAATTCCTGCACGTCCTCTCTGTTCCCCTCCTCTACCTCCCCCACACACCCCGACCCCGGCCCGCGAAAGCTGCGCTTGGCCGTCTGCTCGGGGGAAATGCGTTCTTGACGACCGCGCTGACCGTAAAAGCCGTACGTCTGGCTCCGGGCAGCCCGGCGGAGGAGAGCCGTGCTCCGCCCGCCACGGCGGCCGCCTCCTCCCTCGCTGAAAAGAGACTTCTCTGTTTTTGACCCGTTTTTGAGACCCCTGTACAAGTTGGGGCCTGCTGAGTGGTGCTGGGGCCCCTGAGGAGAGAGAGAGAGAGAGAGAGAGAGAGAGAGAGAGAGAGAGAGAGAGAGAGGAGCAACAATAGAGCTAGACATGGATGCAGGGAGTCGTGTTCCTGCAGCCGTTCCAAAACAAACTCTGCTAAATTTCATTTTTCAGCCGTCTCCTGCTGCGGACGTTTAAGGGCCGGATCCAAGAGCCTTCGGAAAAGAGCCTCGCCCACGGTCGGTCTGCTACAGGGTTTTTTCTGTCTTCCTGGCGCTACAGGCTGTTTCGTTCCTCCGCCGGTCCCGTCAGGCTGTGTTTACGCTCCCCCGTGGCAGACGCTCGGCCTCCGCTCCTCATTTACCGTCCCTTTATCTGCCCGTTATGAGCCTCGACTCCGCCGAGGGCAGAGACGAGTCTTAAACAAGTCGGCCGGGGTCAAGCCAAGCACGGCAGAACTTCTGTTGCCATGGCGACATGAAATATGGACTTTAAAATAAATCACCTTCAGCGGGGTGGTGGTGGTGATGGTGGGGGGGGGTTTAACTGGCTGCAGAGCCACGTTCCACTGAGGGTGGATGTTCTCTACCAGACGAAGAGGAGGAGCGGGAGGAAGAGGAGTCCGGCAGCAGGAGCAGGAGCCGTGGAACGCCTTCACACCTCCTCCTGCGCGACATCGGGATCTGACAGAACATCTCACCTTTAACTCGGGGGCTCTCAGCACGTTAACAGAACCCACCTCGTCCTCTTCTGCCCCCCCTCCCCTGGAGCGCTGCTCGCTGAACTCAGATCAGAGGCAGATTCTCCACATGTGGACATGTTAAAGTTTTCGTCCAATCATCTGGCGAGTATGATTTTTTCTTTCTCTCCCCTGGTTCCTGCGGGGCCCGGGGCCATCTCCACTTTTAACAAAAGCAACTTGTTCCATCACAGAGGCACAATTAAGGGGGGGGATTACACCCAGGCTCTACAGGCGCCCTACGAATGACTCAAGAACAGACGCTCCACCAGCTGGAAAAATTATCCCAGGAACATCCCCCGGGCCGAGGTTCCGCCTCTGTCAGGGGTCGTGGTGAGATTGAAAAGGACTGCGACGTTCGGGCCATCTCCTGACCCCAGGAACACGGAGCGAGGCGGACCGGCGATGACGTCTCGCCGGCCTCTGTCGCACATTTGGCTTCAAAGCGGGAAATGTGGGATTTATTGATGGGCCCGTAATTCACTTCGCCTCCGAGCCGGGTCGGGTTTCATTGGACGGAGCAGGGAGAATAGAAACCAGATGATGGCGGGGCCCTGGCCCCGGCCCCGGCCCCGGCCCCGGAGCTTTCCTGCTAGGCCTGCAGGTTCTTGGGTCGAACCCTGACAGGGGAGGAGGAGGGGGGGGGGGCTCGTCCTGCATGGATCGTGGGTCGGAGGGAGAAATGCGATCCCAACGTGGCTGTCGGGAGCGCTGGAGTTGATGAAAACACAAGTATCCTCCGGCCACGCTGCGCACTCGCTTGCGTCCTTGGCCCAGGCCCGGTTTCCGGGGTGTGTCCGGGCCCCGTCGACACCTCTCCCGCTGCAGCTCCTTTAAGCCCCGTTCACACATGTTCTCCAGATTAGCTGGAGGGAACGCCGGGTTCACACACGCAGCAGACGGCGGGGGGTCGCTGGGCGTCAGACGCCGTTTCAGGGATGGAACGCACACACATACACACACACACACACACACACACACACACACACACACACACTCACACGCACACACACACCAATAAATCTGAGATTACATCTGAGGAACGAAGCGTTCCCCGCTCTGCTAACTGAACTCTTCGTACGCTCCAACCAAACTCTCTCTTAACGCGGAAAAACTCCGGAAAGGCTTAAAAAAGTAGTCCTCACCCGAGCGAGCACGGAGGAAGATCTGTGAAATTTCACCCTCATTTTGTGCTTTTTAAATAAACAAGTGGCCAAATTTCCATCGTTAATTAGCGAGTGTGGAGCGAGCGTCTGCTCCGGAGCCATTCACCAGGCGAAACAATACGGAGCAAAGAAAGACGGAGCCTCTCGTTAGGGGCCTGCTCTCTCATTGTGCGGCTGGGCCATCTGTCTCTCAGCGGTGGGTCCTTGTTACCTGTTGTTTCCTTTCTTGGCCCGCTCATTTACCGACCCGCTCCGAGCGAAGACAGGGGAGGACTTCTGCTCGGCCTCGGCCGCGTTACGCGTCGTGAATGGTGATTCCGTCCTGAATGAAAGGGAGAAGCCCTCGGAGCGCCACCGCCACCTCGGGTCCCGGGAGCCGAGGTGGACGTGGAGAGCGGCGGGGGACAGATGCCTCTCCGGAGGGCGATTTACCCTCGGCTCCGGCTCAGACGACACTCGAGTTTATGCAGCGCCAGCCTGCAGCGGCCTTAGAAGTCGGTGGGATGTCCGGGCCCGCCACATCTGGAGCTGGTTAGCGGCCCCGGGCCCTCTCAGACCCCGTGCCTCAGCAGCAGTGGCGGCGTAACCGCCCCGACTGTTTTTTGGACGCCGTCGGCATCAAAAGGCCCCGAACGTGGGCGTCGGCGTTCAATGCGCGCGTTCCTGGATGTGAGAACAGTGAGAGGGGTCTAACAGGGATGAAAGGGCTCACGTGGAGGCTCTTAACTCTGGCATTAAAGAGTTAACGCTGCGTCACCGGTTGAAGTTTCACAACGTAAACCTACTTTTGTTTTATGGATTATGTCAATAAAAGCGGACCCAGACGCTGACAAGTACCTCTGGAGCCTTTTAACGTAGCAAAATGGGGACAACGTTAAAATGTCCGACCGTTTTTGAAGGCAACAAATCAGGCGTTCTCTCACAAGAGGCAAAACCGGTCCTCCAATTTACTGCACATTTTTTTATAATAAAGAATATAATGATGTTTAATAATACCGGGGGGGGGTATTTACTGTAATGACCCTTTGTAACTAAGCACTTAATGTGGTCGTTAGCCTCAAATAACAGGAAGTTAATCTTTCTGTTCCCAGACTAGCCAACCTTCACTGACCACTGACCTCAGGGAGTCGAGGGGTCGCAGCCAATTATGAGCCGACCTCTGACGGCGCCTCAGTGGGTCCAGATGCAGCGAAGCCGCAGTTAGTTACGCTCAAAACCACCGCAAAGATCACCGGGGTCAACAAACGCCGAAAAAAAAAAAGGCTAATAATTTACACAATGAGTTTACCTTTGACAGCTGAATGTTTCATGGTCCAAGAGTAGTTTTATGGCTGAACGTCAACAATAAACCTGCACAGAAGTTAGGGTGTTTTTATCCTGGAAGGCTGAGATTCTAAACGTTCCGTGTGCCGATGGGGAGTTTTTCTTTGTTCTTGACGTGTGAGTCCATCAAAACGCCGTGCCCCCAAAACGCCCCCAAAAAAGGCTGACTTCCGCTCATGAGCTTAGACTCATACTTTGGAGTCAGGATCCGCTCTTACGGTGGCTGTATTTGCTTATGTGGCTCATTGTCGCCATGCAGACACTACCTCATCGTAGACGGCGCTCGCAGCACCGCCGCTCATCTGCCCCGCAGAAGATGTCTGGCATATCGGGCCGAGGGTTTTCAGTGCCGCTCTGAATAATTTACGCGCTCTTTTGTTTGTTTACTGCGGTTTGCTGCATAAAAATAAAGTCAGCTGAAGGAATTCCTCGTGTTCTCACACACACACACACACACGCTCACACACACACACACACACACACACACACACTCCTGGCTGGCTTTCAAACCCCCGGAGCCACGGACCGTCACACCCACCCGAAATTAATCGCCGGCTGAAGACGTGCCTAGCAACTCCCTGACTTGGGAAGAAAAAAAAAAAAAAAAAGAGCACGTCAACAGGTCGCCACATGTGATATCAGGCAAAGGCCTTCGCTCTAAATTATACGACCTGACACGGGAAAATGATACATCCGCGAAGGAATGCGCGTGACATCATTTGGTCGGAGGAAGCGACGCACAATAGCGCCCAGTGTGGATGGAGCGGAGGGCGTCAGCATCAGCAGCAGGGAGGCGAGCCGCGCGACGTCTCGGCGAGGGCAGGGGCGCTCGCGCCCGCCACAGGAAATTGGAGGGGACTCTCGCTCGCTCGCGCACGCCGGAAATTAAAGTAGCGGAATCCGGCGTCAGAGGCCGAGTCTGTCTGAGGCTTCTTTTATGAACATCTTCGGCTCACGGAGCGCAGCTGGTCCCCGAGGCGGTCGAAGCGGAGCTCGCCGGCCTCCTCCTCCTCCTCTGAACCGCGGTTCTCGGAAACGCTCGGCTGACACGTGGAAATGTGCCGTGAACCTCCAGGTTTTTTTTTTTTTTTTTTCTTTCGCCTGGGCTCCGAAAGCAGGCATTCCTTCAGACGACGCCGGGAAGACAAGCGTGCGTGTCACGACAATCTGTTTTTATCTCCCTATCTCTCGCTAGTGCTATCTCAGCCTGAGCGAAGAATGTCTGCCTCTGTGTCAGCGCATGCACGGAAAACAAGAGTGTGTGTGTGTGTGTGTGTGTGTGTGTGCATATATGTGTGTGTATGCATGTGTGTGTGTGTGGATTTGGTCTGGGGGTGAAACAGTCTGCGAGAACATCAGATTTTTATAGTCATCATCGTCAGAGTTGTTGCTAAACTTCCGTGAGTTCGTCCATGATTTCCCGATCAGAAGCCTCAGACCGCGGCTCCCATGGCTACATGGCGGGAGGGCATCCACTTTCTCTCCGGCGCTGACCCGGTGGGCGTTTTCAAAGAGCTCGTTCTTCCAGCCGGCGGAATTCCCGGTTGCGAAGAAGCCGAACTGAAGTCAGATTTCTGTGTTCCAGAGATGGCATCTGGAGCCCCGGGGGCCCCCCCTTGACCCAGGGAGCTTCAGACTGCGTGCTCATTAAAAGCGTTTAGCAGCCGCGAGGCCCGAGCGCTGGGTCCATGGGACGGCGCCCGGGGAGCAGGCAGATGCTCTGGGGGTCTTGCGGGGGAAGATTTTTATCTGTAGCACCATTCATGGGTAAATATTTCTGTCCGTTTGGCAGAGGACGGAGCGCTCGGCGGGCCGAGCCAGAAGATAAGAGAGACGACTAAAGACAGGAGGCAGGCTGATGGGTGGGAGCGTTCCCGCCGCTGCCAAAACCGCTGGACAGCAGCCGGACATCTGCGAAAACACTACAAAGCACAAAACAGCAGATTCCCAACCGGCTTCGGCTTTCATCTGGACCTGATTCATGTGCACCGAGTCATTCCAGATGAAACGGTGACGCGACTCGAGACCGCTTCGCGGCGTCCGCTGGTTGGGATTTTTTTTTTTTACCTATTGACGTGAGATTCGGGGGTTTAGAAACTTTCCCTCATTCTCTCTCCCACGCTGACCAATCCGAAGCCACTGCCGGGAAGTCTGTGGTCTGACAGAGAGAAGAAGTCCATAAACACGGTTCGCCTCGGCCAGCACACGTAACCGGTGAGCGCGTAAATCTTTTATGCCTGCTGTGTGTGTGTGTGTGTGTGAGACTGTGTGTGAATCGGTGTGCAGCCCTTAAGCGCCCGTCTGTTCCGACATGTTTTCTTTTCTCCCCTCCTTGCGATGACTTTGCGGTGTTCCGATGTTTCCCATCCCTGTCAGCGGCGCGGCCTCATGCCAGCGCCGTGACGGAATATAGAGCCAGTCAGAGGAGCGCCACCCCGGTCGGAGGGGTCGGTTTCCGCCGCTCTCTCCTCGATGGGAACGCTCTTCTCCTGTCCTTGATCTGACCTCTTGACCCGTCCTGCCCGCCGCCTTCCCGTCTCTCTCTCGCCCAGCCCGCCCTTCCAGTGCTTTGCCGACGCTAAACGGATTTGAGGCTGCGGTTAATCGGCGGTTCATCGTTCCTTCCACCACTGTTCATTTTGTGGGGGATCCGACCGCCGCGCGGTCCATTTATGAAGGATATTAACCGACAGGCAGACACGGCTGCCTTTCAGAGGGGAAACTCAATCCAGGCGGACCCAAAGGCTGCGACCCATTTGGCTCTCAGATGTGAGTCAACTCAGACCCAAAAAAAGAGCGTTTCCCCCAAAAAACCGCCGCAGGCTCTTGGGACCGTCTCGAACCGCAGCGGCTCACAGAAGACTGTCCCACGGATTGACACACACTGACGCGTCGGAGACGCCATTGAACGTCAGGCGTTGAGTGTGTCTGAGAATACAGAGGGCTGAGGGCGCGTGTCCCTTAAGCCCCTTTTACACTTAAGTTTTATTTCCAGGAATTTATTTACCTGGATAAAGACAAAGGTCCTAGTTTGCGTTTCCACCACACCTCAAAGTCCTGGAAACTTTATCCAGATGAAGGTGAAGGGACTGGTGGAAGCATCAATCTGCTGGGTACTTTTTTCAGTGTCAGGTTGAGGGAAAGTTTTGTTTTTTTTTCCAGTGGAAATGTGCCGAGTTTTTTTATTTTAAAAATTCCAGGTAAATGACAAAAGTTCCTGCGGTGCTTAAAGGAGCTAATGAGGTGAAGTTTTTTTTTTTTTTTCCTTTGCGTCTCCGCGAGGACCCGGAAACCGTTTTCTTTCCTCAGCGGCCCATCTTTGAACAACCTTCCTGCTCCTCGCCGCTCAGTCAAGCAGGCATTTGAAAGCAGATCAGAGGGTTTCACATTGTGGCCACTTTGTTTGATGGTGCTTAATTCCTCTGAGTGCCCCCGACACACTCCTCCAACACACACCCCCGACACACTCCCCTGAGTGACAAAGAACACACACAAGCCGCTCATTAGATAACAGCCATTGCTGAGGAAAGGAACCGACATCATCTTTATCCGCGTTCTGCCGCTCGAGTCAAACCCGAGTCTTAGCTGAAGCACACGTGTTCCAAATTACTGCGGCTTACAACACCCCCCCACCCCCCAATCCACCCCCCCTATGCTGCATAAATGAAAAGATAAATAAAGCAACAAAAGGTGTAATCATACAGTGGCTGAGAGTTAAGATGTTAAATGTGGCTCCGTGCCCTTTGAGGTCTGTTTGTTTAACAGAATTTGATCCTGGAGGCTCTTGGAGGTGCTAAAAAGGGAGGAAGGGGGTGGAAGAGGGGAGAGGAAGGGGGGAAGGAGGGGGGTGTCAGCAGGATGTTGCTCTTCCTGAAACCAAAAGGTGGCATTTTGTCGCGGAGGTTGGGGTTCCTGCGGTGTCAAAGGGCCTGTTTACGCCACAACGTTTTCGGGTGAAGTCTCGAAGCTTCACTGCCAGCGGTCGAAGAAGAAGAAGAAGAAGAAGTGTAGAGTCGAGGACCACACGTAAGAGTAGAAGAAGAACTTGTGGAGCAGAGGGAACTCCAACCCATCAGCCCACAGGAGAACGTTGGTGTTCGGCATTAGAATCCCTGTTTTGTAGCTCCAAGGACGCTTATGTGGCTCACTACGGCCAACCACTGGTCTGGCATGTCTACTATGACGTATTGGAATCGTTTTACGGCGAATTCTGAAAATGCTGTTGGGTAAATGGGGCCAAAGTCGGCGACTGTCATGATTTTATGCTTTTAGCAGGTGTGACAGCTCATCTGGACCAAACAAGCAAACTTTCTGGTCCAGCCCAGTTGTCTTCATCCTTCCTCTCTTACTTCCCGGTCAACACTCGTCAGCAGCTGTTGTAGCTGCGTTCTGTTGTCCCGGTGGTTTGGTCCAATTTCAATAGTGCAGTGTGAAAGTGGACCAAACAACAATGGAGGTGTGTTTTTTCCAGTATTCCCCTGTTGGAAAAAAAAGCAAACTCCTCAGACTATCGTGGCGTGAAAGCCCCATTTATCACACTTTTCCCACAAAAACAGGTATAGATGCAGCATCACTAGTTCCAAAGGGAAGAAACTGGGAAGTACCAGACACATCCAGTCAGCTGCTTGGCCGCTAGACAGTGATTTCCAAACACAACAAAACTGTTTTCAATCCTGTCTTTCGCTAACGTATCATGACTGCCGACCTGTGTAAAGTAATAGTTTATTACAGACAGCACGCACAGACTTCAACTACATCAGCTGTTTATGTCTCACATTACCAAAACACACTGTGCGTGAACATGGGGTTGTTTGTTTTCAGATCATTTTTTACAGTGTAGGTTTGGGGGGGGGGGTGTTGTTTATTTTGAGGCGTGAGGCTACGCTAATGTTGCTGCTACAGTAAACCAGCCAGAGGAGCACACACCAGGATCTCATTAAGACCCATTCTGGTTAACCACACACGCACACTTACACACGCACATGCACACATGCACGCACGCACGCACGCACACACACACACAAACAAACACACACACACACACACACACACACACACACACACACACACACACACACACACACACACACAGCTCCACCTGCACAGTTTTGCTCTGCAATTAGCCTGTTTTGCTTGCCGATGATGGCGGCTGCCCTGCAGGCTCTAACCTCATCACAGCTGTGGCTCCCAGCTCGCCCTGATCAGCTGATCTAACATGATATTAATGAGTCACAGTGCTCTGAAGCACCCCCCCGCTTACACACACACACACTCCTTCTCTCACATGCACAACCTTGTGTTTTCAGCTGTTTTTCTCAAATTGCCCTTAAGGTAAATGTTCCTCTGACTGTTTCTGGAACGGCAGGAAGAATCTGATGGAATGCCTACAGTGATGGACTGGTCCAGACCTCGACAAAAAAAACCAAAAAAACCCCCAATAAACTGGACAATGGAGAGTTTGGCTGAAGT
The DNA here is from genome assembly GCA_911728415.1 of Lagocephalus sceleratus. Classification (NCBI taxonomy): domain Eukaryota; kingdom Metazoa; phylum Chordata; class Actinopteri; order Tetraodontiformes; family Tetraodontidae; genus Lagocephalus; species Lagocephalus sceleratus. The sequence continues at coordinate 3,134,802 of CAJVRN010000237.1, read as the reverse complement.
TCTCAGGAACTGAGAGAGACTGAGAGAAACCAAATATTCCAAATATTCAGAGTGGATAAAACCAGCAGGGACTCACTTCATCTGATCTGCAGACACACACACATTCTTGTGCTTCTATTTTTGTGAGGACCTTGATAGACATATTGTACTATATTGCATTATGTATTACCCAGCCCCTTACTTAACCATCCTAAATGACCTCTGACCCTAACCTGACCTAAACCTGGTTCGAACCTCAACCCTAAAACCAGGTCTTTTCTTTTCAGGTTTTGAAGCCAAAAATGTCCTCAGTTCCCAAAAATGTCCTCACTTTGATAGAAGAGTGTGAATTCACACACACACACACAGTCTGTCTCAAATACCAACTTTTCTGCAAGTCCCCCTCAGAAGGCTTCACAGAGATTCATTTTAACGAGCCATCGCGGGACGGTGCTGGTCTGGCTGGATGATGCGGAGCAGCAGACGTTACCACTGCACCGACTCACGCTCAGACTTTCCTTTAATCATCCCGTTTTATTGGGAATGGCTGCCAGGCGGTGGAAGGAGGCTGAAAAAAAAAAATATGATTAAACGGACATGTTGCATGTTTGAAATCGGAGGAATCGGGAGCAGATGTTGTGTTTTCATCCCGGACCTGTGACCCCCGCCCCCCCCCCTCGTGTTTCACTCCTCCTCGCTGTGGAGCTGGCAGGGGGAGAAAAAAAAGGGCCCAGTGGGACGGGAGCCGGAGTGACTGGGAGCGGCGTACCACAGGGCTGACATCAGATCTGCTCCTCGGAGACAAAGCCACCTGTCAGAGAGGCCCGGCGAGACGCCCAAGGCCAAAGCTCCGGCAACATGTCAGATCCTTTGATTAACATTCCAGGCCCGGATCGGCCGGGCGGCCCTGTCAACAGGTGGACGCGGGGTTGGGGTGGGGGGCTGCGACCGCGTCCCTCATCGCCGTTAATAACCAGACAGGTGAAAGAGGGGGGGCCGGACCCGGAGGCGGGTCGTCCGGTTCCGAGCGACGGCAGTGTCGGGAGAATAAAAGAATCTCGGCTGGTGCTGCTGGTCTGGAGCCACTTCCCTGGCAGTCAGAACCCCCCCCCGGAGGACCCGGGGTAAGAAAATCCCGTGAAAGCAACAGCTGTTGTTTCCTCTCTGACAAACAAAAGGCCAAGGACCTGCTGGAAGCCGATCCGGCGAGCAGGGGCGACTGTAAAACGAAACGGGCCCGGAGCTCCGAGCCGCTCCAGACCATGATGACTCGTTGCTCCGGGCAGCAGAGTATCCCCCGCTGTCCTGCTTCCAGATAACGGGAGCATGACGCATGGTGTGTGTGTGTGTGTGTGTGTGGGGGGGGCATTTACCTCCTTCCTTCCAAAAATCCACTTTTACGCTCAGACAGGAGTCGGCGGTTTTTCCGCTCCACTGCCGTCTCGGAGCTGATTTCTACAGTTGACCGTGAGCCCAGTTTGTCGCGGGAGGAGAAAACAGACGGTGCTGTGTGTGTGTGTGTGTGCGTGTGTGTGTGTGTGTGTGTGTGTGTGGGGGGGGGCATAGACGCCATCTTTCCCTTCTGAATATGACAGGAGGGCAGCAGCCTTTCTGGATTCTGCATCGTCGTATCTCCGGATCTGAAGCTGCTGCAGAGTTTATCCAAGAAAAGAAGAAAATAAATCAAGTTTTACAAGTAGAAGCAGAAGAAGTTTGGGATCACGTGGACAAAATGACAAACATCTGATGGTCCCAGTTCACAGACAGGATCCAAACAGTTCAGCTGGTGACGAGCTGCAAGCTTCCGCTTTGTTGTTTTCCGTATTTATGCTTCACCGCATCCAGACTGAAGATCAGTCCGAGGCTGCTTCCTTTCCCTCTCCCAGTCTGGACTGGTTCACTCGTGACTGTTACCAGCAGAATAATAAATTAATAAATAAAATAAAGTCAGGCAAAAAAAAAAAAGTTAATTATGTTGTGAAGAGTTGTATTTAAAGTCTTAAAAACAAAGAAAGGATGCCAGTGATTTCTTTAGAGCGTGTTTGTGTGTGTGTGTGTGTGGCAGGATGGGGGAGTATTGAGGGTAAAGTGGACACAGCTGTTTCTCAGAGGTTCATCTGTCTGATTGCTGCCAGCCTGGCGTCTAAATCTGGTGCTGCAGAGCTGCAGATAATTCAACTGATTCCCCCCAAACCAAACCCACATCTGACATTCCAACCCCCCCCCCGAGGCTGGAAGAGAGATCATCCACTTACCTGAGGCAACAAGTGCAACACAGACATCAGAACCTTTAACAAACGCTGCGTGTGTGTTTTGGAATCTGGAAGAGCAGCTCCAGAACCTCAAACTTTCTTGAAAACTCTCTAGATTAAGCTTTTTTTTTTAATGTGTTTTTATGGAGAATTCAGTCCTCTGACATGTTGATGACTCAAGCAGTGCTTCCCTGCCAACGGGAACTTCAGAATAATGGGATGAAATTCGACTTCTCACAGATTTCCCGCTCCTGCAGGCGCCTCTCCTTTTGGGGCTGTAATGTTCCCAATCCTGCGTCAGAAGTTTCCCTGTTCCATTCCCCTCTCAGCACACAAGCCCAGTATTCCTCGCTCCAGACGCGAGCGAATCCCCACCGTATGCCCCACCTTCCCTCGCTGTCCCCGCGGCGTCTCTGACGCGACGCGCTGGGAGCTCAGGAAAATACTCGCTCAGCTTTCCATCCCGGAGAGGCCGGACTCAGACCTGAGGAGTGGGGGAGGGTCTGAATATGAGCTAAAGGGGGGTGTGTTTTTTCAACTAAAAACTAGTTCCCAGCATTGAATCACGGCGCGTTATTACACAGCGGTCAGGCAGTAATGAGTGTTTAGACATTGCGGGAGCGTTGGGCCCACATCAGGGCTCAGGGAAACTGGAGGGGGCTCACGTCCCGGAGCGGCAGCAGAGACATCATAAACCCTTCCCATCTTCCCCGAGGGTTCGCCCTGTCATGCTAAAACAATGCAGAGACATCTGAAAACCCTCCAACTCCATCATGAACCCGGGCACAAAGGGGGCTTTATTAATGACCCTGAATCACCGGGGCTGCTCTCGCTCGCTTTGGTAAACTGGACCATTGTGTGCAGCTCCTTTGCTGCCAAACTGGGATTATTCATTATGTGTTTAGTTCATGTCGGCCGTGTTTCTCGCGGGCTGACCTTGATTCATGCCTTTACGTATCACAGTTCAGCCCAGGCTTTCATTATTTCAACTCTGAGTTAACCTTAAAGAGAAAACTAAACGGGGAATAAAGAATCCCGCTTTTGTTTAAGGTTGAAATTAGTCCTTCAGCCTAATCGCTTCCTGCTCCAAGTCACACTCAGCACTTCTTTAACTGCTGCTTTTCCGGGACTTCAAACGGTGGCGTCCTCTTCCCGAGGCCCTCCTGTTTGCTCTGTGGATTTCTCCACGAGATGTTTACAAATGCCACCGCGGGGAGCCGGGTCGGGGAGAAAATAGTTAAAGCTCTGTTTTCAAAGTCACACTGGGGGCGACTCACTTCCTAATCCGCGCCGATGGATCCGCGGTTCGGGCCCCATGTCTCCGTAAACCTGCCGCGGGAAGCCTCTTATGCCCGAGCTTGACCCTGCAGATGCGCACAAACCCAACATATTTATGACCCACGGGCTCTTCCGTGTGGAGCTGCGCTGCCGCCTCCCCTCCGCTGTGAAAGGAAAAGGCGCATAATGGAGGAAATGAATGTGAGGGGGATGAATACGTGGCCCTGGGGGTCAGCTTAATGGAGTGAGACCCCCGGCCCCTATTGACTTTCACTGCCGAACTATTAACTCCTCACAACTCTCAGGCCTCTGCCTCATCACTCATGTCAGGGTGGGAGCGAACGTTCCGGTGACGGAGTTTTAGCTCGGGGCTCAGGATTGGGAAGAGCCACTTTTGGGGCCAGATCTGGGAAAGGGACACCTTGTGTGCGTGGTTGTTCCATTTAGATGAACATTACTTTTAAAACATCTTCATGCTTCTTGGAATTCTGGTGAGGGGGACTGGACTTCCTGTAGGTATGCTCGATATTTGTCAACTGATAACAAACTCTTTAAAATTCCGGTCAACATGGCAGCAGAGTAATTTTTCCAAACACAAAACAACTCCATGTCCGGAGATGTTAAGATCCCAAAACTTGTGTGAGTGCATTGCGGCTGAGGGAGGGCGGGGGGGGGGGTTGTTATCAATAACAAGCCAGTCGAGTGTGTTTCTTTAAGACGGGTCCATAAATGGTGGCCCGGTCACCACCTCCTTCCTTGCCGGAGTCTGAGTTTTCCTTAGCAGGTCAAGCCCGCCATTGAAGTCTGAATGGACTGCCATGGCAGATTACACTGCACAGCTGTCCCCCTACCGTGGAAATTAAGTTATGCCCCGTGTCAGCAAGTTTTGTGTTTTCCTCCCTCTGTGTCTTTCTCCGTCCTCCCATCCTGCCCCCCCCCCCATTTCCCCCCCTCCCCTTTTCCTCTTCCCTCGCTTCTAATTCCTTGGATTGCAGAGGCCCCACGGCTACAGGAGGTAAAGGTCGCTCGCGGCTCATAATGCCGGGGAAAGCGGACGAGTCGCTGAACACGACGCTTGAAGGATTCGCCCTCGCGACAAAGTCGGAATCGCCGCGGAAAAAAACAAACGCAGCGCTCCATAAACACCACTTCCAGCTGCGATGCAAATATTTGGGCAAGCGTGCTCGATGCTTGGGTAAACACAAACAAGCAAGCAAGCAAACAAACAGAGGCGGCCCTCGCTCGTTGTCGCGGCGCCCTTTGGGGCCGAGCGCTGGGGTCCGAGCCCCCGCCTCCCGTGTTGTTTATTTGTGGGCGAAGGTGTTTGTGCTGTGGTCAAAGTGGAAGGCAAACACTCCGGCTCCTCCAGAGATGTGTTAACACGCCGGGAATGTCCCTTAGCGAGCAGCTGGACCTGCTGCCTGAGGGTGCAGCTCGGCTCGGAGCGCCGTTCCTTGGCCTCAGAGATCTGAGGGACTGATTGAGATCAAAGCATCAATAACATATTCGCTACAATAAGGATCCATTTGTTAATGCCCCAGCAGGGATGTAAAACAGGAACTTTCACCATTTAGGAGTTCTCAGATTTACCAGAACTCTTGAGGGGCGGGGTTCTTTACTCTTGACCCCTCCCCCATGCATCATGACCCTGCTTTGAATAAATTATCCAGAACTTTGAGGTGCAGTGGAAACACACAGCACACAGATTTTTTAACCCAGCTAAATAGGTTCCTGGAAATTAAATTTCCTGAGGACGTTGGTGGGAAATCTTAAGGAAGTTTACAACTTGTGTCTGAAAAAGTTGCCTCAAATTTACACCAACACAAGTTGGTAACTTGGAACCGATGCATTGGGAATGACACTGGTGGATGTTTTTTCTCTTATTTAATTAAAGAAATAAGACAAGAACTGTCAGTCGGTACGCAAATATGTTGAAGTTAGGTCACCGAATTAACTACAAATCTGACTGATCCAAGGAATCGAGTGTTTATTTTTCTAAGTTTATCCGTTTCGTTATGCCAATTAAGAAGACCAGGATTGCTGTTATCGGCCACTAGATGGCGCTTCATTTTAGATCGCAACTGTAGATCACAATAAGCAACTTCTCCACCCTTCCTAACCAAAGAAACCTCACTTCTATTAACTTGAACCAAGAAGAAAAAACATTTTCAACAAGTGAGCGAAGCTCTGAACAGTGAATAAATCAGATGGCTGCCAGGAGCTGTCAGGTAGCCGAGCGTTCTCCCGCTGACAGTCAGATTAGTGTCGCAGGTTTTCTCTCAGGACCCGAGGAGTCGGGCCGCAGCTTGAGTAACTGGATTACAGGCCTTTTTCTCATTTCAAAGGGTTGTGAACTCAGCAGAGGTCTTCCGTGATGGAATCAAAGTGGCAGCTGAAATGGGAGGGAGAAAAACAACAAGACTTTCTCCAGAGTCTGCTGGCATCGGCCCGCTGGCTTAACGAGGGGGAGGCGAGATCGATGATCTCTAGCCCTCCGTGTCCGCGTCTCTCCCCCCTTCCGAACGCCACGAAAGCAGGACGCGGTGGACAGGAGGCGGTGGGGAGCGTCAGAACGTCCCAGAAGGGACCAGGACCGGAACTCCAGGTGGAATCCACCCTCCTCCGACACGCCCGTGAGCTACGGCGGAAGCACGGGAGGGGGGGGGGTGAAGAAGAGGGGGTGGAGGCGGAGCCCTCGCCATCGAACACCCTGTGGTAACTTCAGGGGATTATTTCCAAATCCTTTCAAATGAACTTTCCATCTCAGTGCCTCCTCCTCCAGTTCAGCCATTCCAACTGTCCAACTGTTTCTTCATCACTTTCTGCACAGGCTCGCAGGGAGCCAGGGCCAAAACAAATGCCTGAGAAATATGATCAACGGCGAGGAGGCGACCGGGGGTCGGAGAGGTGGAGCAATGGGAATACGGCTCCAACCAGCGGGCGAGACCAGGCTCCGGTGATTGGGAAGAGATATTTACTGCAGTTTATAATCTCCCACACGAGAGCCAAACCTCTGGGGTGGGGCGGGGGGGGGGGAGGGGTGAAGCCATCCGCACGGGCTGTTTTGTTCCGGGGAGCCGGAGGAGCGGCGCTCCGAGGTGAAGTGGACTCAGTGAAGCAGAGTCGATGGCGGAGATACCTTCCACACAGGCTCAAAGAGCTGGAACACAAACAGCCGCAGCGTGGAGAACGACACGCACCGAGGTGGGAGGACATTGTCAACCATCAGCTGGGATGGGGAAAATAAACACACGGCAATAAACGGACGGGCCTGAGAGTGCCCCCCCCCACAACCACCAGCACCTTACCCACTGTTGTGCATGCTGGGTACGTTCTCCCAGCACACATTTTGAGGCCTAATCAACACACGCTGAGCCTCTCCTGAAGGCCGAGAGGGCCCGAACAAATACGAGGGTGGGGGGGTGAAGAAGAGGAGGAGGAGGGAACTATTCTCCTGCTGGGGGGGGCTCCTTGCACATCGGGCTGCATACCGACACTGTGGAGGAAACGAGCAAGTATTTTATGATTCCGTGAAAACTCCGGCTCCGTATCAGGCGTTTATTAGAAACAAACCCGAGCAGAGCGAAAAGATTTTTTTATCTTATTTTTGTGTGTGTGTGTATGGGGGGGGGGGTGCTCTTCTCTCATCTCCGGCCTTCCTTTCTTTTGGGTGAGAATGAAGCGGCAGCAGATCGTTCCCACATGCTTCCCCGCTGCTCGGCTCTCCAGAGGTGTCAAGCCGGCCTGAAAGAATGAAGTGCCTCCCTATTGTGCTCCCCAACTATTATGTGCTTAACATTAGCATGACAAAGATGCCACTCGACTTCTCCTCCGTCCTTTCAGCTGGAGAGCTCTTGCCCCCCCCCTTCCTCTAATAAAACATTTTGCAGAGAATCAGAGGTTTAAAGCTCCTGAAGCAGAGCGGGGGGAGGCGCGTCATGATCTGGGATATGATGTAAACACAAACGTAACTTCAGCTAAAAAGGAGGTGGTGGTGGTGGGGGGGGGTATAAGTGCTCTGTATGCAAGTGTAAACTTAATGTTGATAACAGCATCTCTAATCTGCCCCCTCCCTCCTCAGTTTCAAGGTTTAACCTCAATGAAAATGTGACACGTTTATTTAACACCTTTCCGCGAGGCCGTAACCGAAAACTCATCCGAGCGCAGGAGGAAGGGTGGGGGGGTGGGTGTGTTGATTTATGGTGCCAGTTGCTTTTGACAACAGCCAGCTAAATGAAGACATTGCAGGTTGTTAGTTTATCAGTCAGCCTTGGGCTTTAAATGAGACCCCCCCACCACACACCCCTGGCCCCCTCAGCGAGAAAAGCTCAGAAAACGGGGCAACACGTAGCACTTCACATCAGTTTATTATGGATCAAAATAATCGTCTTCTACTCTTAAAGTGCTCTCTGTTAGATACAGTCCGAAGTTTACATTTAAAAAATGAAATAAAAAAAGCTTTCAACGACAGTCGCTTCTCACTGAATTACAGCTCGGGTTGCGCTTGATTCGCACACGGAAAGGTCACCTGATAGTTCACCCACATTTCTTCCTGCGTTCGTGAAGTGATAAAAAAAAGGAAAAAGGTGACACCCCGCCAGTGGAGACGGGTGTCTTCAGGTTCTCTTCAGGCCTTCTACAGGCATGCACGGATAAGGCAGACATACAGTGGACTTAGACGTTTCTCTCTCAGGCAATATAGTGAATAAATCCTCTCATGGCCTCCAACATAAAATATTCTCTGACAAAAAAAAATCTATATAGGATATTCACATATATACAATGCACATTTGATGCAAGATAAAGGTCAAAATAACTTCCCTTTAAAGCTGGAGTTTGTCTTTAATTCACATGATGTTGACTGTCTCTGTAATAAATTATGTTTCACTTTAACTCCTCCTTTATTTACAAGTTCCTAAAATCCAGCGTTAAATACCCGCCGTGCCAGGCAGCACAGTCATAAAAAATAAAAAAAAGAGTTCTTATTTTTTCATAAAAACGGCAGTGCACAGCGTTCTCTGACCGGATCAAAGCGAGCCAAACTGTCTGTCGGGACAGTTTCACGACCGAGTCCACGATCTAGTGTAGCTTATAGTGTGGATCAGGGACCGAAGGTCACTCAAAAATAGATTTCTGTTGTCACTTGCATAGAAAGTATCCTAAGGTGACATCCTCGGGCTTCTGGAAGTCTGACATCAAAAGGGTCCTGTGCCAAAACGCCTTTTCCTCGAGTCTTTGAGAGTCTGACCTTTGACAAAAGCAGCGGGTCACTCGCTGACAAAAGTACAGATTGCCTTTCATCTGGACAATAGCCCAACCAGATTATAAACCCGGGGACTAAATGAGCCCTCATTACACATCACCCCCTCAATAGAAGCAAAATGGATGCCGACAGGGCCAAAACACAGCTGGCCCCTGACTGAGACGCTCCGTTTTCGGGCTCCTCTGGGTAGTCCGGATCCAAGTCGGGTTCGTAATCCGGATCGTTGTAGTCGATGCCGCTGCCCTCGACCCGGTCCTGAGGTTCGAAGCACAGCGCCTTCATGCTGCCTTTGACGAACTCGCAGATGGGCCTCTCCGTCCCGTCACAGACGCAGGTCTCCAGCTGCTGGCCCTTGGGGATTTTACGCATGTTGGTGATCACGTTCCGACACGCGCTGGTGCAGATCGCGCCGCTGAAAAGTTTCCCGCAGTGGTGCAAATAATCGTGCATGGCGAAGCTGCACTGCTGGTCCCTCTCGCACTGGCGCCGAGCCTCGGTGCAGCCGGTGCTGGTCGTCCTGGGCAAGCACGGGTCGATGGCGCGTTTGGCGCTCGCACACACCGGGTCGTGCGCGCAGCTGCAGTCCTCCAGAGCGGGTCCGTTTTTGGTCATGTTGAGCTGGACGAGGGAGGAAATGCAGTGGCTCGGGCATTTCTTTTTCTCCCCTATGAGCACGGGGCCACATGCGCGCAAGTAGTGCTCGTACGCGTAATTACACTCGGGTTCGGCTTGGCAGTTCATGATGGCCTGCCAGCAGATCAGCCGCCGGCCGTGGGTCGGCGAGGCCGTGGAAAGGTGGCCGAAAATCAAAAGCAGGCACCCAAGAAACCAAAAGCACCTACGGGCGGCCCGCGTCGGAGTCCCGGTGCCTCCCATTGTTCTGGCAAACAGCAAAACTCAGAGTTGTGTCATATGTAGAAAGTTTTTCACACCGCTTCCACCGGAGAGAGCCCTCACTGGAGGCTCTTCTTCATTCCGAGGCGGATGGGGGAGCGACAGGGCCCGTGTGTGTGTGGGCGTCGGGCAGCCTGGCAGCGCGCAATGGAATCCCGGGCTTCACAAACCCCGTCACAGTTGGTCCATTTGAGCAGGATTCCCCCGGTTATCCGTACACCATCGCGACAGCGGAACCAGGCTGGGCAACAAAGAATAATACTTAAAAAAATAAGAAGAAAACTTCCCCCACAGTTTGAGGAGGTTTTCAGCAGCGACTCATTCCATCGCCGTGATTCGGAGTTCCAGCGTGAAAATCCCGATCCCGTCCTGCTTCCACTCTTCCTAACGGGTCTCTGCCGGACCTGGAAGTTGGCGCAGCTCTGCGCCGGCTCTTTGAACGGCTCTTGTGCGCAAACAAACAGCGCACGGGGGGAGAAAAACAACAACCGCGGCGGCTCGCAAAGTGGTCCTCGACTCTCTCCCCTCGGAGCATTTGTGCGACTGCTCCCCGCCCCCCCTCCTCCTCCTCTTCTCCCCCCCCCCCCTCTCTCTCCCCCCTCTTCCCCGCACATGAGCCGGGGGCCTCTCATTGGTTGGCCACATGTTGCGGCTTCTACGTGAATGGGCGGGAGTTGGAAGAGAGGGAGATGTTCTGGAGAAGCTCAAGGTGATGTGGTGAATGTGTTGAGGCTGGAGAATTTACACAGTTAGTGGTCAGAGTGCGAAGGAGGGGGGGGGCAGTTTTGAAGATTACACACGCCATAAAGTTTTCTTTTGTTGGTTTTGTTAAAGGTCACTTTTTCCTGCTGTGTTAAATTTCTCGTGCAGCGTTGACCTGCGACTCCAAACACCAGCCTGTTGCCTTCCTTGCTTCTTCCACCTTCCTCTGAGGCAACGGGACAGGAAAAAAAAAAAAAAACCTCTCCTGGAAACCTGTCCTGTGTCGTATTCCCAACAAAACCTCCACCTTGATTCTCCTGCTGACCTTCTAGAGTCATGCGGCTGCAGACTAACGTCCTCGACTCTTTCCTAGCGTCATCATTAATGATTTAAACACGCGCGTCTCCTCGGTGAAACAGACTCTTTTTGCTCAAAGGTTCTCTAAATGAGGTTTCCTTCCTCCGTGTGTCTGCTGACGTCTCACGCTGCTGAGTCTAGGTCTTGTCTTAACACGCGTTCAGATATTTAATCCCACCAACAGGGTTCATGTCCATTAAACCCGGACGCTTTCGGATTTGTTTTGCGGGAGCTACATCCGCCCCGTCAACCCTCGCTCCCTCCCACCTTTCAAACCTTTAACAATGTAAATGACAATAGTGAATTCATGTTTCGATCAGGGGAAAACTGAAGAAACAAGAAATCTTTTTTCCTGCAGAAATGTGAAGTATCTGCAGTTATACAGGGAGGTTTGCTCACTCACCAAGTTCATCTGAAACACTTTGTAAAGTGAGAAATTGTCTTTTTAATGGGATTTAACAGCCTCTCTGGCTGATCAAGTCACTGATTCCATCTTTCACAGCTATGAATCATCAGGTTTTATCATTTATTCAGGGATTAATTTTGAGAGAAGTGATTTGGACCTCATCAGTGTTGAGATTAACATTCAATTATTCTTTTTACGTCGAACAACTAATGATTAATCTGGTGTATAAAGCAATTTAAAAAGCCTGCCACAGTGATTTACGTCTCACTGACTAATGGAGACAAACTGAATAAACGGGACAAAATGAAGCTTTATGGGACGAACGTGAATCTGCCGGGTGACGCTGTGAACGACCGAGACCGGCAGAAAGGTCACAACAACAACAACAACAACAACAACGACCATCAGGATGCTCTGTTTGTTGCTGGCAGATGAGCAGACATCTGCCTGGTCATCATCAAGATGACACAAACCAGCGAGCAAGGAACACATACAAGCAGAGAGAAAGGGGTGTGTGTGTGTGTGTGTGTGTGTGTGTGTGGGGGGGGGTAAAGTGATAGCCCGCATGTTGACACACGAGTCCGAGGAGGCAGTTTAGCTCCCGAGGCTGGCCCTGGATGAGGGAGTCAGGGAAGGAGCGCGGCGAGGGCACAAAGGCTGTTTGTGTTTCCAGCAGTGTTCTGATCTCAGGAATGTACCTTTAGGCCACAGCCGCGAGCTTCCCACCGCAAACAATGCACTCAATGTCAGTCACGGCCGGCTGGAGCCGACGCCGCTGGCGCTGCTCCAAGGGCCCGGCTCGTCAGAAATGATGGAACGCAGGGAACCCTACACCTCGGGAGTCCCTGCTCTGCGTTCCCAGAAGGACGGAGCGGGAGAGGGCTGCCCGTCCACAGAAGGCTCTGCTCATTGTTCTCCAGATCAGGCTCTCCGACGGCACGGCCTCCGGTTCCCCAACCTTTTACAGACCGTCAGGAACCTCATTGGCCTGTAAAAAAAAATGGTTGAATCATCCACCGTTTTTCTTTGCCAACAGCTGCTCTTAACCAGATGTGCTGAGGAGCGTGGTGCCATTAGTTTGAGAGCCCGATTAAAGTCAAATATAAATGCGGATAATGGAGGAAAATGAGCGAGTTCACTGAAGTCAGCGAGAGCGCTTTGCTCTAAATTCCTTTATTTGGAATTCTGTTTGACTTCCTGAGGACCTGTTGATCGTCTGAGCTCCTCATAGAAGCCGTGTTTCTGGGGATTATGCGAGCGTCCGAGTGAGCCGAGTCTTCCAGAAAGGAAAATGTCAGGATACAGGAAATGAGAGCAGGAACTATACGTTCAGATTGCTTCCGCTCTGGGATTTTGGAGAAGTGATAATTGTGAGCAGTAAGTTATTTGGGGCAAACTTGAACCAGATTAAGACTTCATTTCCTTCCTGGTGTCTTCCTGTTCACTTGCTGTGATGCCCTCCGTCCTCTTCTGGGAATTTATGTCGACTGGTTTGGAATTTGTAGACTGACGCGAATGATTCTAGCTGATTTCAATGGATCTTGAATCAGCACCATCATTGGTTAGTTTTGATGAGAGATTCAGAAAAAAGAAAGTCTTCCAAAAGACATGTTTTCCGAGCAGTTTTCCTATTCCCCTCAGAGTTTCCCTGTTCGTTGTTCAATGAAGTGTTATGAGGTGTCTGTTCCTTTAATCAGGGAGATTAAAGTCATCCATCACGTCAAAGAGGCTCCTGTGACCTCGGCACCAAAATGCAGTATTCAACATTCAACAGGTCTGTTTTCTCTTCCAAACATGGGGCCTCCAAACATCCTGAGGTTTCAAGAACGTTTTTACATGGCGCACACATTCAGCAGGCAGAATAACCGTCTCTGATCGGCCGATTTGAAACAGACCTAGACTGAAGAAAAGGTGAATTCAAGGTCCACTGTGTCTGGACCTCATCCATCCATCCATTCATCCATCCATCCATCTTCTGTTTACCACCACTTATTCCAGATCAGAGTCACTGGGCTGCTGGAGTCTTTCCCAGCAGTCACTGGGAGAGAGACAGGAATACACTCTGGAAAGGCTCCAGGTCATCACAAGACACATACATACACACACATGCACACACCCACAGACAGACACCATTCACACACTCAGATCAAACTAATGTGGATGTTTTTGGACTGTGGAATGAAACTTGAGTCCCCGGAGTAAAACCCACGCTGGAACTGGGAGAGGAGCTGCAGGGAGCCCAGTGGGATGCGAACCATGCTGCCCACAGACCCACGTGTGAATAGCTGAACATAAATGGTCGTATCTGTGTTTTTGTATCTGGAAACTTTATTCAGTTCTTTGGCAGGGGGAGTCTGGGAAGAGACACTAATTCCCCTTGAACAGATCTGAGGGGACGTCCAGCCTCATTCAGGGCCAGTGAGCCACTGATGTTATTAGGGGCCTGCTCATATAAGGCCGCGGAGGTCAACAAAAAACAATGAATTTAAGGTGAATAACGAAGTGGAAGCTTGCGTGATACGAGCCCAAAGGATCATGGGATGGCTTCAGCTTAGATCACAGGGAAAAACAACACCACGACATCAGGAGACGGCCGCACAGACACGTAAACAACACGAATATCTCTATCAGAGGTGTGTCCCAGAACTGCTGCTTTTATGGCCCTCCAGCACCAATCTAAGACATTAGAGACCCCACCCCCTCACCCCACCAACCTCTGGCACCACAGATCGACATCGGGCCCCGCTGCACTGGAGGGAACGTGAAACTCTAGCATGCTTCCCCATTTGGCTCAATCCCGGGGCCCCGTCGTAGTTATGAGGCCACTTCACAGGAGTGTAAACTGTGTATTTAAAAAGCCGTCATTGTGGGACGAAGGCTGGCTCTTGTGGAGGCTGTTAGAATAACTGAGTGACACAATGGCTGCTTTTCTAAATAAACAGATGTGGGTAGGCTGTTAAGACCTCTTTTTTTTCTCTCTCTCTCCCTTTTCATATCCTCCTCCCCTCCTCAGTCCCATCTGAAAAAGGCTGACACACACAGACACACACAGACACACACACACATACACACACACACACACACACACACACACACACACACACACACACACACACACACACACACACCCCTCTCTGCTTCTCTCTCTGTTCACATGTCTAAGAAAGGCAAAGGGCTGCTCGGCTCCTGCAGCTGTTCCCCACAAACGGCTCTCTATTCCAGCCCCCGGCACTCAAGTGATACCGCTCATCTGCACCGGCTGATTAATTGCGCTTCCTTCTCGACTCCACCAAGACCACTGCCCCCCTGCAGCCCCCCCGCCCCACCCCCACCTTGGAGGAAATGAACTCACCACAGCTGACTCCGACAAATCTAATTTTCAGTTCAAGTTTACGGTATTAATTCTTCTTCTGCTGCTGCTGCTGTTGATGATGACGGTTTTGCTCCATAGAAATGGAAATACAACTCAAACACTTAACTTCCTGTGATCAAAGCCATGTGACAGGCCTGCCGGGCCCATATTTCTCCGAGCCTCATCTGAGGATGACTCGGATAAACTTGTTGTTTTATGAAATTTAAGCTGGAATGCTGCTTTCAAACGCTCCGCCCGCTAATTGCCACGTACATGGGAGCGAGCGCATTCCCAGCTGGTTCCGCTGCATTGATAAAGCAATCAGGCCGCCAGGCGACGCAATAAAAGCACAAGTCTGAGTCTGTACCAGAGACGCATCGGTCCCTCCCAATTGTGAGGATCGCTGCTGCTGAGAACAAAGGCATCTATCCACAAGAATCAAAACCAAAAGGCCTGTTTTTGGTCCTGTTTTGATTGTAATAAACTTTAAAAAGGTCTATTCCTGTTTAAATGACGTTAATGAGCAGACTGATAATGACGAGCTTTTGCCGGGCTGTTAAAATAATCTCTGTTGGTCTGTAACATTTTGTGCAGAAAGAAGCTTGATGAAAAAAATCAAAGAAGTCTGTAAAGGAAATTCAGAATGTGGACAGAAAATTAATTCAAAAAAGAAATCTAAGTACACTGAAAATATGATTGGGGGAAAAACACGGTTATCTCAGTTCAGAGAACACAGAGCCATCCTGACGTGATTTCAGATGGACCTTGTTCAGCGATCCGAGGATCAGCCGTAAGTGTTTAACATGTAAACTTCTCAGCTAACAAATGGATTTTTGACCTTTAAGCCAACTTGCTGTAATTACGCAGAGACTAGTTCATCAGTTCACCACTGGACAATCGGGACCAAAGGTCCATCCGGACCAGCTGCTCCCATGTACCAGGAAGTCAACAATGAAGACAAAAGCGGTCTGGTGCTGATGCACCACCAAAAGACTCTTGTGGGGCCCCAGGTGGTTTTGGACAAATCGATCAGAATCCCCGCTCCAGGTCAGCTACAGGTAATCCATCAGCAAGCTCCACAAGGTCAGGGGGCGGGGCTAACACAGCTAAACAAGCTAAAACACAGTGACCTCCGATTCAGAGAATATATTTTGTGTCAGATGTCGGATTTCTCCAGAGTTCTCATCAGATTTATTGTTGCAGTGCAACGGTGTATATTTCTTTGGTTTATATTGCGTAAACAAGCGCTGAGCCGTGTGGAATTTACAGCTAATTTAGCATTTATCCACAGGAAGAGGGAGCTCAGCGTCGTCATGCGTGAAGCTTATAGATGTTGCACAAACCATATAATTCATCCAAATATTTACTGAGGTATGATTCTCCCTAATTCCCTTTTCTTGAGTCTGCAGAACTGCACTTTTCTGTCCTTCTTTCTGCTTTGATTCTTCCTTTTCTCTTGCTTCCATTCCCACAGCAGGGACTTTTCTTCATCTACCCAGGATTGCGAAAACCCCCGATGCACCAACATTACCAGGGGAAAACTTTCCCCGAATTTCAAACTTGAGAAAAGCACTTAGTCGTCCACCCCCGTGTTTAAGTCCCCATGTTTCCTATTTCCACAAGTTTTCCAATAAAAATGGAACAAAAGAACCAACAACCACTTTACTTTAACAAGATTCCTTCATATCTGATCCTGTAGAATCCCCACAGGCAGGTTTTCCTGATTTTCTGTGAACTTCCTTGGATCCATCAAAAATGTTACCAGTGGTTTGATGGTAACATCAGCAACATTTACAGGCGTGTTCCTGGGAGGTAAAAGGCTTTTGTGCATCATCTTGACTCGGTGAGCTCTTAAAATAACCATTACGACCATAAGACTATTTAAAGTAAATCAAACCGCACATAAAATTAGGAGCGGTGGAATGTGTTTAGTCTTTCTCCGAATGTTGGAAACGGCAAACTGTCCTGGCTTGTTCAGTGAAACAGGAGAAGCGAGGGCAGGAAAGAAAAGGCCCCAAAATGTCTTGAGGTTTACGACTCAGGGCGAAATATGCAAAAAGAGAAAAAAAAAAAATCCTTGCAACACTTTGCGTGTCCTCATGCGGTGGTCAAGGGTTTGCGAGTTCACAGGAATTTTTTCCTTTTTGTTTTTTTCGTCTTTACAAATTGAGATGTGAGAAAGAGGCTGACGTTGGATGGCAGACTCCAGCGGGCGACGCCATGTCTCCGCTGCCTTGCATTCCGAATCCATCACCGACGGAGTACGTTGAGGCCACGTTTGGCATAATCGCGGTCATTTCCTGCACCCCCCCTCCCGGCGACCCCTGATCCACAGAACAAGCTGCTCCTTCTTCTCTCTGCCACAGATGAAGATAAAGGAGACAGGCGCAGGGTTCCCAACCTGTGGCCCCGCCTCCCGTCGGAGTAAATCCACTCTTCCAGATGAGTACCAGTACAGAACATCTGCTTCCTTTGATCCGTCTGCGTTCCTCAGGTCTTCGGGGATCTACGATAAGGTGGCCCCCACATGGTGAGTGTGGAGCTCCAATAAATGCAGATCCGTTTACGCAAAGAAATAAAATAAAATAACTATTTATTAATCACCGGTGGCATTCTTCCGGAATATTCTACTGGAATATTCTGCTGTAAAAGTAATGGTAGATGTTGGAGGGGTTCATGTTTGGGGCCCTGATCTTCTCAATTCAGCTCCTCTGGTCGGTAGCTTTGGATCCATCTTACCCCCGTCCCCCCGTCCCTGTCCAAAGCTAGCCCACCCCCGCCTCTGCCGGACAGGAGCAGCTGCACCTCCTGACAGATCGGCCATGCCATCGCCAGAATTCCTGCAGCGCTGCCCTGCTCTCAGCATTCCTGTCAACACTCAACGTGACGTTCTAATTTTAAAGAACCCCCCCCCACCCACACACACACACACACACACACACTGAACACTTACGTATAGGCTGGGTTGCGCCTGTGACACACGTTTGTCACAACAACGAGAAAAGAGTAATGTCGTAACAGTCCAAGACGAGCCGTACAGGCCTCTGGGTAATGGAGCAGGGATGAGCTGGGGGAGATCAAAGCTTTTCCAGACAACCAGTGCTGAGCCTGGGACTGTCTGGTTTCTATTGGTGATTTTCTGAGAAACATCAGATAAAATTCCAGCCGTCTTTGCCAGTTCTGATGTAAGACTGGATCACACGAGTTGGGATCGCTCAAACGTTCCCATCGTACGTAAGTGTAACTAAGGGCGGCCACGGATCCAAAACCTTAACGCAGGAAGAGCGTGCAGGGAGTGAAGCTGCTCTGTATTTTACAGCAACGGCGTTAATAAGAATAACAGCTCAAAGATTTATTTTCTAGGAATTTTTTTTTTTTGCCTGGTAATTCCAAGAAAGTGTCAGAACCGCTACAGCCCGGAGCAGATTTATGCCACTCTGTCATGCTTGGATCATGATATCTGGGGCCTGGTCAGGGAAGGAGAGGGCGGGGGGGCAGAGCCAGCATTTTTCTGTTGCAACAGATTCTCGAAAAAAAAAAAAAAAAAAACAATAAAACAACCTGACGGCCCGGAGAACGCAGGAAGACTGGGGGATAACTGAGGAATTTCCATATGACCCGAGGACAAGCTGAGCTCTGCAGCCTTCAGTCAAGGGAGCCTTCGTTGTTATTTACTTTAAAAAGGATTTAGCCCCTCCCCCTGCCCGCCCCCACAGCCCCAGATAAGGTAAAAAAAATAAAATAAAATAAAATGTTCACAGACAAAACCGGTATATGAGCCTCTCTGAAAGCCTCGTTCAGGCCCTACAGAAGGGGACAGATTTAGCAGCCATTAGAGTGATGGATGAGGGTTCTTCTGATCCGGCGGGTTCCCTCCGAGGTGAAAGGGTCTCACAGTAAAGCCCCCACCCCGCCTGCCCCGCTGAGATTACAATCTGTGCAGCTATGAGGACGCCATTGGCTTTTAAACGTGTGGCAAATTACAAGCAAAACAGAGTGCTCACGCACACACACAAAACCTTGTACTTCTATCTTTGTGAGGACCTTCATGTAGATAAGTATTACCCAGCCCCTCACCACAACCATCACAACTAACCCATTAACTTTAAATCTGAAATAAACCCAATCTTAACCTCAACCTTGAACCCAGGTCTTCACCCTCAGACATTTAAAGTTGAGAGGACCAGACAAAATGTCCCCGCTTCCCAAAAATGTCCTCACGTTGATATTAGAAAGCAGATTTTGGTGCTCAGTATGTAGTGGCTACAAAAACACACACAAAGACACAGACGCACACACACACGCATGCATGCATGCAGACACTCTGGCACCAGGACTTGAAGCGCAGCAGCGTCCCTCTTCCACCTCTCGTCTGACACTATTTATACCATCGTGGCTGCAGCCTCGCTGGGATTACATAATAAACACAGACATTAATGAGTTCACAGCGATTGGGCCAAAACATTCCTAATTAGGCTCCGGGCAGAAGGTTCTGGCAAGGATCGCGGTCTGCAAACACATTACTGACAAAACCAAAAACTTAATTCCAACCTGTAATCTCTGATTCCTTGAAAGCCGTTTGGGTTTCTGGACTTGTGGAATTGCATCCTTGATTGTCTCTGACCCCACTGTCCGCCAGAGACCGTTATCACGCAGGGTCAACAGTTGAAGCGGAGCCGATTTTAGACATCAAAGCAAATTTGGAGATCTGAACACACATGGGGCGGAAAAAAAAAAATCCCAAATCTCTGAGAGGCTCCAGAAGGACTTGGGGGAAATCTGATAGAGTGATGTCACCAGTCAGGGGTGGGTGAGAGGGAAGACAGGGGGGGAGCTCAAAGATGGGCCTAAAAGGATTCCTGATCTCCTCCAGGTTAGCGTTAAGCATGAAGGAACAGTTCCAGTTCTTCTTTGTTCACAGTTTTGGATCTAAAAAAAGATCACATTGTGACCTGGGGAGAGGGATGAGGATATAAATTCTGAAGGCATAATGTGTTAAACCTGCAAAAAAAGAACTTTATTTAATCTGGATTTCTGATGAAAGCAGATCAAAGCATCAAATCTCTATAAAAATAAACTCTGACATTATCTCTCAGCATCGGTGTGGATATGCTTCGTGCATTCGGGGGCCGTGCACCAGCATGTTTTCATTCTTTGTTAATTTCGACTTTCGACTTGGCTCAAAACAGTAAAACCTGATGTAGTAATTTAGACCAACAGGCTTTGATGCATCATTGGCGGCGCAAGTTCAGACACTTGCCCGATGTAAAAGCAGCCGCAGATAACAGGAAAGATGGGGGGAGACAAATTGAGCGCTCTTGTAAAACAGCTCAGAGGTACGGAGAGAGGCGATTTACTGCCGCCGTGACGTGTTCCAGGAAGTCCTCTGGAAAAGTCAGACGGAGGATATGGAGCGGCGTTTCCAATGCAGGCGCGGTCGATCACCAACAGGCCGAGGGAGGGTCGGATCAAACTGCCTTCCTCCGCTCCGCGCCCATGGAAGGAGCTTCGCCATCCCGCCAGCAGCTGCAGGCCCGCATGCAGCCGCCGCCATGAAGACGACCCCGCCGCCTGCATCCATCACACAGACGGGAAGATCGAGGATGCGAGAAGCAAAGGACGCGTATCAGGTTCCACCTTCACGTGTGGATCAAGAGGATCACTGAACTTGTTCTTTTGAGGTGTGAGGGTTGTTTTTTTTTAATGTTTTCCTCCACCTCCTCCTCTCCTCTTCCCCCCTCCTCCTCCTCCCCCTCCTACTCCTCTCCTCTTCCCCCTCCTCCTCCTCCCCCCCTACTCCTCCTCTCCTCTTCCCCCCTCCTCCTCCTCCCCCTCCTTCTCCTCCTCCTCTTCCCCCCTGTTCCTCCTCTTCCCCCCTCCTCCTTCGAGTTTAGACGTTTACTTCCACACATGCCACCACGGTCCACCAAGAGGAGACCCAGGTGACCTCTGACCTGCAAATCCATCCAATCAGGGCGCCATTGGGAAGAACAACAGTTCGCGCGGAGTCGAGCGGCGGCGCCTCGAAGCTCAGATCGGACGTAGGTGACGCACTAACGAGACAAACGCGGAAGCGTGTGGCGCTAAAGAAAACTGGGATTTCCTGAACTGCTGCCAGTTAAAATAAACTCTGGGGCGAGAATCTGCATCTATTATCATTTCACAGTGGTGATTTCTAAATACTTGAAGGGAAATGAGACACCGGCAACTTCTGGTGGTGACAGCTGGTCAGAGTGGAGGACCCAGTGCACGTGTGTATGTGTGGGTGTGTGTGTGTGTGTGTGTGTGTGTGTGTGTATACACAGGAGGATGCAGCTGCAGTCTAATGTGATGGTTAAGAGCTCCAGAAGCAGATTGGAGCTTCAGACTGCAACACGATAGCTATTTTGAAATACCTGCATATTTTGGTTGTTTTTTTTTTTTTTAAACTGTGCTCACTGGTTCTCCTGTGCAGAAACAGGGGGCATAATTCAAGTCTCTCCCTCCTCAAGCTCATAAATCCCGACTTTCCAGGTCTTTAAAACCATTTCCTGAACCCTGTTAAGGTCATTTTGTTTTACGGTTGTAATTAATTCATGTTTGTTTTTTAAAGGTTTCATCATGGCGAGCAGCTTTATCATCGGGCCTGGAGTGCAGAATGCACCCTTCCATAAAGGCAAACATTCTACAGAAGAAACCTAATATTAGTAAGCCCCCCATAAATGCAGCCCCCGTCCAGACCTTTTAACCTTTGCCCTCCTGAGACCTGACTCTAATCATATCAGTCATTTTGTCTGAGAGGGAATGTTACAAGAACCCTGCCTGAGTGAACAAAAAGTTCCCTTTTTATGTTGATCTTATTCATTTCTGTCATTTAGAGCGACACACACCAATATATATGCTACAATAAAAGGATAAACCACAAATATGTGGCTGACTTTAAGATTACTGATGATAGGATTAGGATAAAATAGATTACTGACGATAACAAAATAATGTGTTCATCATGAATGTAAAAAGAATTCCAAACATCATTACGAAACTCTTCATCATAATTCCTCAATATAATCACTTTGGTATCATACCCTAATAGTTATAATTTATTTATTCCATTTAAAGTGTGTGAGATTTAGCAGTATCTTTAGGGTGAAAATAAAAACTTCAACACTAATGTTTGTTATAAACTTTCCTCCATTTCAGAATATTGTTGAGTGTCCTATTGGGAATACTTACTGGAATCTGATATGTACTCATTGTTTAATACAAACTATTTTAAACAACTCTTTAAAATTGAGGTTATTTGTGCCTTCTACGCTATGATAGCAACATTCCCGTGGAGGGGGACCCGCCTCATTAAATATAGAAATACACGGGTGCTAAGTAAACAACAGCTGTTGTAATTTAATGTTTTATTCTTTTTACATATTATTTATTTTACACTACAAAGTGCCACTAGAACATCAGTAGATGTAGATTTTCCTGTGTTAATTAGTGAGATTTGTTGTAATCCGGGCCAGCCATTTCTCACATTTAAAGTTTTTAACGCTACTTTAATGACGAAGGATATGAGCTAATAAAAACCGTAGTTACCGCGCTCGTGCACCGCTCGGCAGCGCGAGAGCGTGCAGAGGCCTGGATGGCTGGCCGGAGCCAGGGCCTGAGTTACAGCAGCCATAACGTGGTGGCCGTTTGGCTTTTATCGCTCCAATTACGTGTAAAAAAAAAAAGAAAGAGCGACACCTGCCCGAGCGACTGCCTGAATTCTTGAGCGGTAGCAAGGAGCCGTGGCCACAGACGGAAAATGTAGACTCCACATTGTTAAGAGAGGGTTTATGAAGAGTCTATCCCCCCAGCAGGAGAGGTTTTATTAGCGCTCTTTAAATGGCTGCCTTGTTAAAGATCAAGCAGCGGGCGGGTGAGCGGGTGGCTGTGGCCTCGGGATCCACTGCTCCGCTACATCGCTGGCTATTTTCACCCTCTTCAGAGCTTTATTTGACATGCTGGTGTGTAGACAGGCCCGTTTGGAGACACAATAATCACTTTTAACTTCGCCCGGAATACTAGATTCCCACCTGTGAGAGTCCGGGCTCGGGTGGTCCAGGCCCTTTTTCAGGATGTGAATGATAAGTTAGATAAACAGGAGCCTTTGATGACAACCGACCCCCGACTCCCCTTCCCTCTGCACGTGCGGGGATACCATGGAAAAGAGACTTATTTATTCACAAAAGTTTCCTTATCAAGCCAGGAGCTGCGTTTGGGAAATGAATGGAAGCTCGGATGCAAACTCCCCCCGCTCAAAGGTTGCGGGGGCGCATGAGAAAAGGAGCGATCCCTGGAGGTGAAGCCTGCAGTCATGGAAAATACTGGACATCAGTCTGGCTCTTTGATGATGCTGCCACGACACCAGAAATAGTCCACGCTGGTTATTTCCTCTCTCTTTTCCCGGTTCGGAGGCTTCCGGAAAGAGGCTCCTAGTCCAGTTCATATCAGTGCAGCTTCAAGAGACAGGGAGGAGGGGTGCGTCTGGAGCTGGATGCTCCGCAGCGAGATAAGCAGGAAGGGGAAGAAAAAAAAAAAAAAATCAAAAATCAAATTCACCTCATTTTTAATTCTGCTGTGGGAAAAAAAAAAACAGCCTCCGTCAGCATAATTGCTGAATAAAGAGATTTATTTTTAATAAAACCTCTGACTTTGACAGGGTTTTAGTGGGAATAACAGTTAATTGCTCAGAGGGGTCAGTGCTCTGACCCCCCCTCCTCAGATTTACAGTCAGCGTTAAAGAATGTGAACTCTCAGCGAATAAAGCGCCATAAATCTGACGTTTGGAGTCTTTGCTGAGTGGCTAGAGCGAAGCGGAGACGAACAGATCGGCTGTTCCTAAAAAAAGGTTCTCTGACTGTAAAGAGAGTTCAAAGGCTTCTTCTCAATCTTAATCGGAGGAAGCAAAATAGACGATTAAAGGAATCAGTTGATCTTGGAGGAGGAAATCTTGACTTTTGTTAGTCAGACTCAAGACCAAGAAAACATTATCGCTGAATCCAGCTGCAGTCCAAATAAACTTTTGGACCTGATAACCTTAGAGCTGCATGGCCCTGCTGACGTGGAACACTGTGGGACAATCAAATGATCTGATAACTGGGACAGATCAGATCTTCTGAGTGTGTGAGTGTGTAAGTGTGTGTGTGTGTGCGTCTAATCAGCTCGACTTTAATCCCACCGGACCTAAAGTTCATCTCTCTCTACGCTCCAGCAAGCCGTCGAGATGAACATCACATGATGAGGATCTCTGGGGGGGGGCAGATAGTACACGGTAACCACTTACTGGATCACTCAAACAGCAAAGGGGAAGTTAGGAACGTTTAAGTGAGACAAGCTGGACAAATAATCCCGTAATCTCATTTTATTCACTTAAATCAGGTTTGCGTCCAGGAGGGGAAGGCTGGGAGCACTGAGGAGTTAATGGGTTCATCCCAGAGCATATTTCATCTGTCACACGGCTGGATGCATTCTTTGGTTTGGACCGTCTCAGATTAAACATCCCTCACGCCTTCCCCACAGAAAACATCTCCATGATGGGATGCAGCATCTCTAATTTACTCCCCCAGGAACCAGGACAAACGCGTGCAACACCAGCAATCCTTCATCCGCCTCAAAACTAAACCCGCGCGTGGTTCTCCCGAGTCTCTGGGCTCTGGGGCTGACATTTACAGGACCGGGGCGGGTGGGCTGTTTACGTTCGCTCGGCAGCCTGAGCACCTTCCTCTGACGTTGGTTGAGAGAGAGAGAGAGAGAGAGAGAGAGCGAGAGAGAGACACAGCCGCTGTATGTGAGCGTTCCTTTACTGTAAATATTTCTTTAGCTGTCAGCTGCCCCCCCACCCTAGCCCGTGACCCCAGCTGTTCCTCGTGTGTGCAAAAGCGCATCTTGACCTCTGTCTTAAGTGTGAAGGAAAAGCCAGAGTTCATCAGCTTTAAAGCGCTCACTCATCTTAGTGGGAATATCAGAGAGGGGAATGATGCTCCTCCATGGCCCGACAGTAGCCCAGCACAGATCCAGCACACCCCCCCCCCCTCCTCCTCCTCCTGACACTGGGGCCGGGCCGCTGAATTCCCAAAGCCCGCTCCTGCGGAATGGCGGAGGTCGCCTTTTCGAGACGTGGCGCTGCCGAAGTGATGCGGCCGAAGGTTCAGAAATGGATTTCTGCTCCGGCTGAGGGAAAATATGATGTCGCTGCGGCGGAATGTCTCCTCCGTGTCCTGCCAAATCTGATCTGGAAGCACTTAGGGGAACCTGCGTGTTCTAGGAACCAATAATAATTTGCTTAAGGGAAGCCACATCTGGTCGGACGGCCGAGGCAGGGGTTAAGAGCAGGGAAACGGGGCCAGCGCTCCTCGCCAGTTGCAGGATGAGAACAGGGCCTAATGTTAAACAAAAATCTTAACTGCAGGAAATAGGCCTGTTATCATAACGCGGCCATTTGCCTTGGCCGACAACCAGGCTCAAACCGCTGCTTGTTTACTACTTTCATTTTTTTTTTTTCTCCTTCTTCTTCTTTTTTTTTTTTCGTGAGCGCGGGGCCAGAAATTTATGGACAGATAAATTACAAATCCTCAGAAGAGCAGCTGCTGTCGAGGAGATGTTTGTTTTTAGTGTCGGGGCCAGAAAGTGGAAGGGCGGGGGGGTGGGGGTGGGGGGGGGCAGGCCGAGCAAGTGCGAAAAAAGGCGAGTTTGTTTACACAGCTACGAGCTTTGTTTGAGGGCTTAGATGATAATCGGGAGCGTTCCGCCCTTTCGGCTACCGAAGCCGAGGAGAGCCCGACGTTTGGCAACAGGTGCTCCCAGACGAGGAGATCCGGAATCCGACGGGCCCCGAGGGAGTTTGTTTATTAGTGGAAAACAAACAGGTAGTCGAAGAAGGGTTCCTTTTGGTTTTAACGTCAGGGATCTGACGGGAGGCGAGGTGACTCCAATCGGAACGCCGCGACGACGACAGAAAAAGGGAGCGCTCCGGCGGGAAGCTGAAGGGCTCGGCGGTGACCTGCATCCAGGCCCGGAGCAGAGGCCTGTTTTGACAGCGAGCTGATGGGATCAGTGTTTTCATTCCTGCATCTGGGTGTAGTTTTCTGTCAGAGCCGCGCTCGTGTGATCGGCCGCATATTTGAGGCGATTAGAAGAGGGGCCCCGGCGGGCCGCGAATCTCCCCATGGACGAGCAGCGTTTGGAGCGGTGCGCATGAGACTCAGCTGGGAATGCTTAAACCTGACAGATTCCAAAATAAAAAAACATTAAATCACAACTGGCCCACCGGTCACATCCTGCTCATCAGATGACCAGAAAGTTATTGTTGCTGACGTGATTGCATCAACAGCGCTGTGTTGTACAACTCATCAGATGACATCAGTAATCTGATTACCACAAATCAGATTAACACACCTGGATTCATCCCGGTACTCGGCATGTGTGCGTAAAAAATAAAATTGGAGCATGAGACAAAAGACAACAGCATTTAATTTGAAATGAGACGAAAACGAGGCCAGAAGATCAGAATTCCTGAGAACAGCGGGAAGTTTCTCACATCACTTCGTAATCTGAAAGAAATCCAGTAAATGGACTGAAACATGTAAACCAGTTTTGTTTCACATGATCACTTTTCTGAGGCGCTTGTCGGATCCGATTACCCTGATCTGATTACAATCGGAGTTTTAATGGTCACGGAAGTGTCCCAGTGAAACGCTTCCGATTTAACCTACACTAATAACGCGTCAAGAGAGCAACCTTCCTGCACAGCCGAAAGCAAACGCCTTCAATTTTCATCCCGATCTTCCTTAAAAACAGTTGCTGATCCGACTGAGTGACCCTCGCCGTGATGCCGCGACACTACGAGGCAACTTGTTCTCAGGGTGTGCGTCGTGTTTCCGTCTTATTGACAATTATGCCGACACACAGCTGCAGAGGGATATAATTAATGTCCTGGACAACAAAAAACAGATGCAGCGCTGTTTCTAAAGGGGCCGGCGTGCGAGCCGGACCAGCGTGTTAGGCTGAAACTATTTGCTGCAGGCGCTGCTACGTGCTTATTTTCCCAGAACAAGGACACTTATAGGCCCATACGTGTCTTTTTATTTAGGTAGTAAAGAACAAAGGTATCACAGCAGCAGTAAAAACAAAAAAAAAACACGAGCCGTCCTCCCGTCTGAGACAGGAAATTTGAGCCTCGCTGAACGGAAACACCTGAGTGATGTCATCTTATAGGATTTAAAGTCTGTGGGATTTTGGAGGAGTGGGGGGGGGGTGAAAAGGCATGGGTGAGGATGAGTTCTTGACTGCGAGCTCATGTTTGCGGCCAATCTCAAGACGGGATGGCATGGAAGTCTGACTTCCGACCCCCCCCGCAGCGAGATGGATCTGGGATTACACACTCGGGAGTAATCACAACGCATCTGCAGGAATTATATTTGATGCACCGACCCTGATCGGCCGGGCTTTTCGGGTCACGCGTTCCACCGCTCAGGCCTGTCGGCGTGACCTCGACCACTTCTTTTAGTGGATTTGGTCCCTAGAAACGGAATAACTTCTCCCAACAAGCTGGAACCCAAAGAGGGACTGGCCCTTTAACATAACGTGGGAGCTTTACAGTTAAAAATGTTGATATCATGAAGTTTCTTCTCCGTTTTTCAAAGTTTTGAGGGAAAACAATGAGCGATCCAGTCCCGGCGTCCGTCTGCGGGCCTCCGCCGATATTTTCACGATTTTCAGCCGCGCCTGAGCCAACACGGGCTTCTGTGCCTCCACCAGCGGTCCCAACAATGGCCCGTTTTGTTTTCGGTGTGGGACAGGTAAGACTCTGCGTGAGACCGACCAATGGTTGGGGGGGGGGGGTTGACTACAGGCCTATCTCAAGCATCTTAAGGGAACTTAAAGCAGGAGGCGGAAAGCTACAGACTCTTGTCAGAGTTCATTTCCCCCTAAACCTCCTTCCTTGATGAATTCCAGATGTTGCGCAGACGAAAGTGAATTTTAAGTAAGGGGTGACTGGCGGGCGTGGGGGGGGTGAACACAGTGTGCATTAATGTATGTACGTGGCCTACCTAAAAACCAGTATAGGCCCCTCACACATGTGGAGACTCCAACATCATGTGGAGATGTTTCCCTTAATGTTTTAAACAACACGTGTCCCGTGTGTGAGCCCTAAAGATGGCGCGTTCGTTTATGTCCAATGGCGCATGGAGCAGCAGGAAACTTGGATGCTCCCGTTGTTTGGAGCGAAGGGGAAGAGTCGAGTGTGTATGTTTGTCAAAGCGGCCCAGGGAACAACAATATAGGAGCCGCTACAAGTAATAATGAAGTCCTGATCTATGCATCTTTGGCAGGGAAGGGCCCGCCATTCCGCAAACCCTCAAATTCAAATAGTGGGTTACGCAAACAGCCTGAGAGCGAACCTCAGATCTGCTGCCTGTGTGTGGTCGGCCTCGCTGGAATAACCTGAGGTAATGAAGTCACAACTGGAAGAAATATAGTCTCCTCTATTTTTAATAAACACCAAATCCACCGCGCCGGAGGGCCAGATGAGGAGAAGCCCCGACTGAGTGTTTGTCTTGGCTCATGACAAAGTGGCAGATTCTCACACGGGGAAGGGGGGGTGGTGAGGGAAAACGCCTGAAACGCAATTGCCGTCCGTGTTGCTTCTCGACATGTGACTTGCAGACCAACAGAGATCGCTCTGCTTCTTCTGTAAGTGGTTTTTGACTACTTGCGGTAGTCCCCGCACACACACACCCTTGTACTTCTACCTTTGTGAGGACCTTCATAGATATAACGTGTTACCCAGCCTCTTACCCTAATCCTAAACATCCCAACTAACCCCCTAATCCTTATCCTAATCCTAACCCTAACCTAAACCTAATTTAAACCTAATTTAAACCTAATTTAAACCTAATTCTAACCTTAATTTTCAGTCCAGGTCTTCACCATCAAACAGTCCTTTGAAGTTGTGCCAAAATGTCCTCACTTTGATAGTAGAATTGGTCCTCAGTATGTAGCAAGTACAAGAAGACACATGCCCACACACACTTAAATAAACAATGCTGATCTGAGAAACCAGCTCCAGCTCCCGTCTCCGCTGCCCTCGTCCCTTTCTCACGGACAAGCGCGTTTTGCCTCGCTCTGACCTCTGACCTGACTCACCCGTTTGCTTGGCCCCCGTCCCCGGCGGCGGCGGCGGCGGCACGCGACGGCGGTGCCATCCGCAGAGGCCAAACATTGACTTTAGCGGTCTGTAATCAGATTCGCTCATGTGACGGGGTGGAAATAAACTTCGGCGTTTGCCCACGTCGCCTCCCACCACAACACAGGAACCCAGGGCTCGCTGGGAAAAACACGGCCTCCCGGGGCCTCCGGCTCCACCAATTTAGCAGTGAGAGCTTGTCCTGGAAGCCAAGGCCTGGGAATTAAGGAATGTTTCCAGGACTAAAATCATGCAGTGAAACCTTTAAAAGATCTTTTCCCCAAAAAAACGTCTTTGAAGAGATCCTCGTGCTGTAACTAATAACGAACGCAGCCACTTTAAAAGGTGATCTCTCCACACATCTGTTAAATGAAACAAATCCCAGCGTCCGCGCATCTCATCGCACAGCTGGATACTGAACGGGAAGGAAGGAACGCCACAAATATCAGGCTCAAACATGTGGCTCAAATCTGGAGATCAATCAGATCTGATCTGTAATAAAGGTTTAATTCTGTTTTTAGACTCATTCATAGCATCTCTATAATATAAGCTGCAGGATGTGTGTGTGCGTGTGTGTGTGTGTGTGTGTGTGTGTGTGTGTGTGTTTGTGTTTGTTTCGGGGCCTAATCAAATTATTCCTATATTTTTTTATGACTGAGTTTTATTTAAAGGATAATGATGAGGCTCCGATCGAGCTCTGCATAATTATCTTTTCTCTCCGCATCTCTGCAGTTTATTCGCTGCAGATGTTTGGAAACGCGTCTGTGTTATTCTCCGACCCAGCTGTTATTAATTGGCCCGTTTTCGTTTGGTTTCCTGTAAATTGAACACGCTCGGAACGAACGTTTGGTACCTTTCAAAAGCTGCCAGAGGGCCGAACTAATGAGACGTACAAAAGCTCTCTGTCGATCTTTGTTTTAGTCCTCCGAACACATGATCATCTTCCACATAACTGTCCGACCTGCTGGAAGACCTATGTCAACACAGGAGGGCGCCCCCGGTGGACGGTTTGCGGTACCGCACCTTCACAAACAAACGTTTGAATGTGTGTTTCTGGTGTGCAACTATTAAATGTGTTAACTATTTGTGAAATGAGTAAAACGTTTTTTTTTTTTTGAGCAGAAAATGGCTGCCACATGCTGCGAAAATGTATTTTTGTGTTGAGATCCGCATTAACAATCCAAACGTTGCCTTTTACTTCAAAGGGAGGCTGCAATTTCCGGATGCCTGAATAAACTGTCAGCTTAGAGTAATTTCTCCCTCAACATCCATCTGGACCGGTCACAGTTTGGCCCATTAGTCCCCCCCCCCCCCCCCAGTGGTGGCACCATTCTGGTCCATATGTCCACGTGAAAAAGGAGATAACCACTAGGAGTTGAAAACGGCCCCAGTTGGTAATTGGCCAAATTACCAACTAATTTGGCCCCTGATCCCTGGTCAGTGATGGCCAGGTTCTGTGAAAGCCTGGCTGGTGGGAGGGCGAGCGAGCGCCACCCCCCCCACCACCACCCCCCCCCCCTCCCGGCGGCAGCTGGAGACACGTCTGTGGTTCTGCGGCGTTCTCCCGTGTAAACAGGCGCGTTTCACCGCCAGCCGCCTGCCAAAACCCCCTCAATTTGTCACTTCTCGGGCTTTGCTTCTGCGGCTTGCAAGGTGCTAGTGAAGGTGTGTGTGTGTGTGGGGGGGGCAACCTCAGGCAGACTGACAGCGGGGGTGGGTGGGGCATGCCGGTGGCGTTCTGTAGGTGCGCTGGCAGGATAAACCTCCGGCCTGGAGCTGTGTGAACACGACCGTTGGTTCTGGGAGGGTCTTTGGTTCTCAGTGTCAGGGACCTGGGGGGGGGTTCAACAGGCCAGAGCTGCTACAATCAAAATCAACGCTGAGATGTGAGTGAGACTTAATGACAGGAAGGCCTCTGCGGTCCAGATTATTTACGCCGCTGTCCCTGACTGGTGTTCAGCCAGCTCACGAGTGTTGCGTCATCAGCCCCCCCGACTAAAAAAAAAAATCCTAATATATTTCTGCTGTCTTTCTGCAGAGAAGGAGTGATGGAAAGAAAAGAACACCGTGTGAGGAGAGAGGAGAGAGATGTGGGAAGGAGCAGTGGGAGTTGAGGAGTGAGGAGGAGGAGGAGGAAGAGTGAGGAGGGGCGAATCCAACTGAAGAAAACACATGCTGGCCTCCTGCTGATATCTGCATTAGCTGTGAGACACACACACACACACACACACACACACACACACACACACACACACACAGATTGAACTTTTGGACTAAACACACGCCTCATGAGGAACAGATGATTTTAAAGCCATAATTCATCGCTCAGGTTGGATTTAACTGAACCTAAACTCACGCTCACAAACGAACAACGGCATAAATCAATTTAAAGTAATAAGCATTTTCAACGGAGGGGGCGCCTGTCCCTGGCGAACACGTGCCTCGCTTTTGCTGCCGTTCCACGGGGTCGTGAGGTCAAGGGAGAGCAGGGGAAAAGGCACCGGAGCCGGCCGGAGAAATGTGGGGAATGTGGAAGATGGCGGACAGATGAAGACGCAGCTGCGCTGGTCCGAGGAAGCTCGCTGAGTTACGAGGCCGCGCACACACGACTCTGTTTGCTTAGTCTCTGACGTGGAAAAGTCAACCGAGAGGGGGGAGACGGGAAAAAGGTTGGGGGGGGGGCAAGAGAGGAGCGGGAGGGGGAGGGAAAAATGGATGGTAAAATACAGAGAGCCGAGTAAAGGCGCAGAAAAAAAGTCCATAAATGAAACGTATGGCCGAGGAGGTACTTGGCAGTTTTACTGGAAAACACGGACTTCCTGCAGGCCTCAAACGCACCACGAGTCTGGACAAGAAGTTAAAGGATTAAAAGTGTTTAAGTTCTCAGTTCCTCTCTTCAGAGCGTTTGCTCCCGTTCAGAAGGACACACCTATTAGGTTGTGTCCCGTGCTTTTGGTTCTCCTCTGAAAAAAACAGCCTCTTTTGTCGCACGATGAAAACTCACAGCTGTCTCTATCAGCCTGCGATTTTTAAACGGAGGACTTATTTATGAAAACAGCTGGAAGAGCTCAGCCTGCAACAGCGGAGGCCACAGGTCCATTTGGGACCAGGGCCTCTTTGAGCTTTTGTCACTGGTGTCAGAGACGCAACAGGACTGGGAGCTGAGGAAGAGTTACAGCCTGTTTCTCACAGCTCTGCTGGTGACAGCCCACCCAGACAGAAGCTCACACACAACCACCGACGACTTCTACTTTATTCAGAACATGTCACCAACAGAGCAATCTATATGTTCAACCGTGTTTGGTTGTTTTCAATGGCGCAGCCGAGGGTTTAATGGCAGACAAGTCAGACTATTGTAGTTTAATGGATGGATTTTTTCATACGTGGGAAAACTTTATGACGATATCACATCAGGTGAAGTTAGAAACTTCAGGCGATGATGTCGCTGGCCCACTACCCCCCTCCGGCGGATAAATATCGGTACTGCAACCATGATGTATGACACAATGAACTCTTAAATTCATAAAAATCACTACAGTGACTATACATTTTTATTTACAATGTTCAGTTTTGTTCCCAGTAGATATTTGTTGCATCATCAGTAACACAAGCTGAACACTTTCTTCAGAATGTGGTTAAGTTAGAGCACATGAGAGATTTATGACACTTTCAGATCAAAACATTGACTAAAACCCACATTTCTGTATACATTTCACAGACCAACACCTGTACAGTCAATAGTTTCAGACACCATCTCACCAGTTTAATCTGGTTTTATGGACTCAAATGTGGCTGAACTCCCACATTCTGCTAAAATAAGCCCTTAAAAAAGAGAAAAATCCTGCACGACTTGTATGAAATGCAAACAAACAAAACCAAAGAAAAACTGGGGTCTCAAAATTGCTAACTTACTAACCATGAAATTACAAGTCAACGTTATAGTTTATAAAGCTATAAAAACATAATTATGCACTGAGGCTTTATGAATACTGTGGTTTTCAGAATGAGTTCTCTTGCAAAGGCTAAATACCTTTCTGTTAATTTGTTCCTTTCTCCGCAGGTCTTTGATTTGGCTGCTGCGGTGAGATAAACGTTTTATGAATCACTGGTTTCGCATTTGAGACACTTTCTGAGAGCACACGAGCATGTCGGGCCTGAAGGAATATGGTTTTGATTTGCAGGGCACGCCAATGCACCAGCCAGAGCTAATCACCCTGGAGAGCTTGTGAAAACCATGATGGATTCTGCAGACCTGAGGCTTCCATCACAAGTCCGTTTGGGCTTTTATGTCATTTGGTTAAATATACAGAATCGTTTTATCTTTTTATGTGTCCATTTTGGGCTCACAGTTGACTTGGAAAATATGATACACAGAAACTCCGGCTGTATCTTTGACGGCTTTAAACTATAAAAATGGATCGGTGCTATATAACACTGTTAAAGAAATGGAGAAGTTTGTTTTCATTATTATTGCACTTTTTGTGCCCTTTATTTTGAGACATCACTGTGGTGACTGATCACTGATATTTCAGTGGAAATGTGTCTACACTGTAGACTCTACAGTATCAGCTGCTGCCTTTCAAGCTGCAAAATGAGAAAATCGCATTTGTCACCATGTCCATCACTTTTTAATATCCCCCTGAACATCCAATTCAATCCATCAGGGATTGCTTTGCCAGAGTTTGCAATGTTGTCAAATTAATCAAGATGATGTAGCAAAGTTATAGTTTTATGCAGTTACAGCACACTGCAGAATTCAGTCAGAGGAAATATATTAAAAATATTGCGATGCATCACACAGTTTAAGTATCGAACAACCGACCACTATTGAGACAGAAACTGAGGGCAAATCTAAAGTAATTGAAACTTGAAGATGTTCAGCAGGTCTACAGACGGTGGAAGGGCTGCAGCGCCCCCTGGTGGTCGAACCAGGTTTATCATTCCCCTGATTCCCTGTGGCAGGTTTATTGAGGAGGAGGTTGGGGGGTTTATATTGTTTACTGTTTAAATAGCATTAAAATATACAAGTAATGCATGGAAATGGATATATTACATACTATATACATAATTAATATTTTCCATATATTCTTAAATTAACATTTCAGGAGGAGGGTAGAATTGTTATACACAGAGGTGATTATAAATAACCAGACAGAAGAGATTAATTAAAACATTAAAATGCACTTGCAACACGAAACACGTATGCCTTGCTGTGATGTAAAAGATTAGTGACATTTAAAAGCGAATATGTGCCTGAAAACAGAGGAGACGCTGAAATTACCTTAATTGACACCTTTGGCCTGTTTGGACTCGTCAAGTTTCCCTCTTCATCTACATATCATAATAAAAAAAAAAAAAAAAAAAAAAACCCGGTGCTGTTACCGTAATGTGAAACAATTGTCTGTTTATTTATTTTACACCTGTGCTTCTTAAATGGACCAAAAGTAAACACAAGAGTTTGTTGCTCTTTTAAAGGGCTCTTCTTCTGTTTGTCAGTGGAGACAATGCTGGTAGTTGCTGCCACCTGGCGGTGCGTTCTCATACTGTCGCTTTAAAAGTAAACTTTACAACCAAAGTACAACTTATAAACTACACTTAGAAAGGCTCAAAAGAGGCAGCTGATGTCTTTAAACATTATGAAAACTTAATAAACAACATTCTTTAATCTATTCCCTGATCATTGTCCCCAAAACCTCCTCGGAATGTTTATAGGTTAAACGTTCTTCTTGGGATTATAAATTGAATTACAGAAACATGGTATTTGTGATCTAGGGCATAAATAAAAACCTTAAAAACATTTTTGAAACTTTGCTTTAAGAATGTTCCTTCTTTATGATCATAGATTGTAAGAGTGTTTTGAACTATTAGTGTAATCAGAGGCCTTTAAGGACTTGTGAAAATATTTTTTAAATGTTTCTTTGACAATATTCTTCTTTTGTCATTATGTGACATTGTGATTATGTTTCTTAGACGTTCTATAATCGTTTCCCTCACAAACATCTGTACCATCCATCAATACAGGAACATTATTTGAAATAAGAAACATTGTGATACTGAGCTTTCAACATCAGTCGTCTCTTTCATTTCTGAAGGTCTTATCATGCCATAGGCAGAGATAATAAGTTTGTGGTGTCTAAAATATCTTAGATAATTAAGTTACAACACCATCGACCTCCTATAATGTGTTATTTATGACTTAGAAGTCGATGTTCTCTTTCTGTAAAGATGATGTTCACGCCGGAACCAAAGTTTGGCGCATAGAGCTTCCAGGGAACAAATATAGCGACGGTGCGTCTTCCGGTTGGCTGGCAGGTCGGAATCGCTCGTTGTTTCGGTTTTTGGTTCATATACGAAGAAAACGAAGCAATATGTTCGTATATACGTCGGATTTCTCTTCATTCTGCCTTTGAAATGGGCGCATACTACTGTGCCGTATGCAGACAAACGACATTCGTCGGCAGGGGGCACATCTACGGCAAAAGTCATCAAAGCAGGCTCAGAGTGGTTCTCCTCAAATTCTTAGAAAAGGTCTGTTCTACGTGTTTGTTTGGGTTTCTACGGTCAGAATCTGTATTGTGTGTCCCTTTTCAGTCTATAGTTTGGTTTACCTATTTATTAAGTCCGTTATAATGCGAATATTTGATAAGAGGCCTTCTTAAGATAAGTATTTACTTACATTTGATAGTTACAGTTTTATAAATTGAGCATCTACTAATAGTTTAGCATTTCCAACGCTACACAAAGATTTAAACAATATGAGTTTTTCAGATTTGCTCTCCCATGTGGCCACTAGGAGGTGGAACTGAGACAGTAAACTATCACTAAAGTAGGATTTAGATTTTTTGGGCTGGGATCAGACCAAGGGTTCAGATTTCTGAAAAGCATCATTGGTAGTTGTTTTAGTCAGTATAGACACATTATTTTTAGTAATAATAACACCCACACTATCCTGCCATGAGTTAGAGCTAGAGGTGGGGTTACTATATTAAACTGCAAAACCATCCCTTTTATTCTTATAATAAAAAAAACTATGTGAACTTGCTTGGTTAAAGTTTTGTAATCACGCAAGACATATGTTTAAAGCTGTTTATGTACCTTAAATAAATCTAAAACTATGCTTTGTGTCTCCCTCCTGCTCTGCGTCCCAGGTGAAGGAAGCTCGTCGAACACTAAAAAAGCCCCAAGTGGAGAAGTTTGATTGCACCCAACATAAGGAGACGTTCTGGTGCTACAGCTGTGCGCTTGAAGTAGAAAGAGGTGTTACAGATGGAAACATGGCTGTGCTGCATGGAGGCTTGATTGAGCACATGGCCACGTATGTTTTGTGTAATTTAAATTTGATGTAAATGCTTCAGTGAAAAATGTGCACGTGTCCCATGAGCGTGCTTGATCAAGGGCTGTCAACATTAGCATAAATTAATTCTCCCAGTGGTATGATTTAGTCTACAAAGGAAAGTATAGGCCTTGATCTACAGTCCCACATAGTGTTAGATGATCTTTGTTCGTGTGCTTCCCTGTTGTCCCTATAAATGTTGCTTAAACTAACAGGCTCAGGGATGTCAAGTGTTAGCTTTTCTAAATTATTTCCATGAGACAAAGCCTTGAGTTTGACATTTAAACTGTTGCTTGGTTTCAGCCCAGAACACAGGAAGAATACTCACAAATTCTGGTGGGAGAATAAGGCTGACCCCAAGTTTAGAGACAAATTCATCTTCACAGAAGAAGAAAGTGAAAGGTAAATGTCATTTAAAGAAAAAAGGAATCGATCACTATCAACAGTAATCAAATTTTGTTGGGAAATATCTGCATGGAATAGATCCCCTTTCATTTTTGTGCAGGTTTAAAATAGAGGTGGCTAAAGCTCTGGAATCATTTGTGGAGAAGGAGGATGAATTCATAAAGCAGGTAATCCTTCATTAAAAAAATAAATTTGCATCCATAATTTGTTAAAGTATTTATGTTGGATACAGATTGGTAGGGAGAGACAGAGAGAAACAGCCATTGTTATTTGCCAAGAGCTGCACAAAGTATTCCAGACATGACATCAGCTGACGTGAGTCTGTTGTTTTATCTTGATGACTGTAGCAAGCTGATCACATCCGGGCCCAGGAAAAGCATCGACAAGAGGTTCTTCAGTCCCTTTTAGAGGTTTGTTTTCCAGGGATGTACTGGCAGTATCCATCACTGTGGCTCTCATTTAATTTCATTTTAAATGTTTTATTAAATCTAGTGGATACGTTTGTACCTGCAGAAAATATAATCAGCTGAGTTAACAATCATCCTGTTTAAGTGCAAAAAACCCCCGAAAAGAATGAAACTGATTCCGTAAGAAAAATGGGAGGGGGGAGAGTTATGATTAGTGCTCAGACTTCCTGTATGAACCACGTTTGGCTTTTCCTGAATCAATGTCAGCGTGACGCAGAACCAGAGTTGTTGAATGGACCCAGAGGCACCAACGCATCTGCAGAGAATGCCGTCAGGTAAACACTGAGCCTGCCTCTGGCTCTTCATGCTCGCTTACACTTGGTCCATAACGCAAAATGTGGTAAATTGGACTCATCGTGTCTTGGGAGCAGCTCTGAATTTACACCACAGGGGTCCGACCGTCCAGCGGGAAGTGGCGTGGTCGATGTCGACGGGCCGTGGAGTGCAGCCGGACAGGGCCTGACTTTCATAGGGTATCAGGTGAACAGCCATCAGACATGCCCCTCATGAAGATGTAGCTGCATCTTTAATGCATTACTCATGTGCCGCTGTGCTTCCTCTCCTCCAGGATTCATCCAATAGTGGGAATGTTCATACAGGTACAGTCATGTCAGCAGAAATCCTGACTTAAGTCAACTCACGAGAGCAAAGAAGCGAGGATCACACACACTCATCTTTTGTTTGGTGCATCGTAGGCGCCGTCCCTCCTTGGCTCCAGGATGATCCTCTGGAGGGGGCGTCTGGCACCGCAGCGCACGCCCAGATCGGCCCGTCGCTGCAGGATTTCCTCAAACACAGTAAGAATTGTCCAGACAGTGACAGCGGCGCGTCCTCAGAACACATCTGTGTTTTTACAAAAAACGGAGAAGCTTGTGTCATTAAAAATGCCTCATTTGGCTTTGTCCAGAGGAACAAGAGAAGCTGAGGAAGCTTCCGCCAAACAGAGTGGGAGCCAACTTTGACCACAGCTCGCACACTGACGCCAACTGGCTCCCTTCCTTCGGCAGAGTGTGGAACAGCGGCCGACGCTGGCAATCCAGGTGCGATCACGCCGACTGAGTCTTCAGATGCCTTTAACACGCAGTACAATCTTTATCTCCAGGCCACGGCCAAGCTTTGTTTAAAAGCAACATGTTTAGCTCTGCGGATTAACTTCACCGGGCTGTGTTCCTGTCTCTCCACCAGGCACCAGTTCAGACAAGAGGAAGGGCAGCAGAACAGACAGAAGAGGAAGAAGGAGCACGGAGCAGAGGGGCCAAAGAGAGCAAAAGCACAACACCTGACTAATGCTGACAAGCATTAAGGGTGTGGACTTGGCTCTGGGAAGAAGTGTGTAACGTGTGAAATGTGAGCAAGCGTTTCCACTTACATGATTGGCGTTGTACAGTTAATAAATATATTTCAAACAGGCCGTATTTGATTTATTAGTGGGAGGAAAGTTAGCTCGGATGAAATATGATTCACCTCTTCAAACACACTGTTGGTGTATTTGTTTGTCTTTTTGCAACAGCAGTACATAAAGGACTGAAACCACCAACCTATGAAGGCCAGTGACCAATGGCTCTTCCAAATGAGGCTTTTACGTTTCCCTTCTCGGTAAATGTTGCAAGTATAAAGGCTGGTAATGGCTTGAAGTGTAGGTTGTTCTGATACAACGCTGCATTCAACAACTGCACATGTATGCAATATTTGTGTTGTCACATATTGATTATGCCTTCCTCCACGGTTTGATGGTTCTGGGCCATCTGGTCATTCGTGTGTGTGTGTGTGATTCTGGTAAAGGAAATGAACTCAGGTGGCCAACGCCTCAGTTAGAATACCTCCCACCCCATCCTGTGGGTTGCTCTTTTTTTCCACACATTTTCAATCAATCTTGGTTGAAATGGTCATTTTGAAAACATGCCTGTTGTAACCAAGGAGATGGCCACAACTGGGCTGCTAAAGAAACTGTGAACGACATGTTTTATAGTTAAAAAAAATA
The DNA here is from genome assembly GCA_911728415.1 of Lagocephalus sceleratus. Classification (NCBI taxonomy): domain Eukaryota; kingdom Metazoa; phylum Chordata; class Actinopteri; order Tetraodontiformes; family Tetraodontidae; genus Lagocephalus; species Lagocephalus sceleratus. The sequence continues at coordinate 3,095,930 of CAJVRN010000237.1, read as the reverse complement.
GAAATCAAGAAAAGACACTAAACAGCTGGTGAGGAACAAGTGACAGGGAAGGACATAACCAATATCCTCTGTTATTACCAAACAGTCCAGGGTGAGAATTGAAGGGTGCAGCAATGACGCACAAGGGACTTATATCATCCACTGTCATTGGCTGTAATTGCAGCATATTGCAGACATATACACAACGCGGTTGTGCTTTGAAAAAGCGGAAGGCTGGTTCAAATTGGCTGTCTGATTCACTTCTTGAGCTTCTTGTGGGCCCTTTATCCGAACAGTCTTCGTGTCCACAGCAGTATAATGAGTACCTAGTGTGCTCTGGAGAGAGGGGCGTGGACTTGAGTACAGCTGCGAGGAAAACAAGGGATTCGACGTGTATCTGAGCTATTCTTAGCTCCGCGACCATAACCGAGGAAACGGGGCTAAACACACTTCAACCCCGCGGGCACCTCTCAAAAAGTCACTCGCGAGCGGCGTGTGCGTTTGTCCCACCGGTCCGACCGCGGTTTGTCGTGGTTTCCTTTTACAGAAAAGCAGATCTGTTGACACCCAGAGACACCCTTGGCACTGAAATATGGGAGGGGAAAAAGTGCACGTGTACTGGGCGGGGCTCCGGGTAATCCCCCGGCCAATCAGAGCGCTCGGCCGCGCGCATAAATTAGCATATTTTGAATCGGTCAGCGTCCCGAGCGCCGATTGGCTGTCAACGTCAGGGGCGGCCAATCGCCTAAATGACAGGCGCTCAGCTGGCGGCGGAGTCCCGCCCCCTTTATATTCCACCGCCGAACCCCGGAAACGCCGTCGCTTAAAGGGACAGGAGTGAGTAGGGGGGTGTTCGAGGCAAAGGTTGAAACAACGAAAACAGCTGCGAGTACAAAAAAAAAAAAAAGAAGAAAGAAGAGAGCCAGAGAGAGAGGAAGAGACGTGGTCAAGACTTTGTCCAGGTATGTGGCGGGGGCACGAGCGGGACCGGGGGGTCGCGAGCGGCCCGGGTCGGCCGCCGTTGGGAACCGCTAACAGCTTTTCGTTGCTTCGGTCTCCATTCCAGAGGCTTCCCTTCAGCCCAGCAGACACACACGGGGGGGGGGGCTGCCGAGAAAGGCCGAAGTCACTGACAACAGCCCGGGCTTCAGATCTGCGGGGGTTTTTGTTCTTGTCGTGCGGGGGCCAACCTTCTCGTCGTCAGGTGAGGGAGGCTCCAGCCGTCGCTAGCTAGCGTCCCCTTAATCTTTGTCATTGTCTGAATCTCACCACAGATTCTCTTCTTTTTTTGGGGGTGGGGGGGGGTGTTCAGGTCGTGTGCTGTTTTCTGGATCATGTCTGATCTTTTATGGTCCCTCTCTGCCGGGGTTGGGCTTGTATGATCACTATTTGTCGTTACACATGAGTAAAAAGAATGATTAGAATTCAACCTGAAATGACAGTACAGTGTCTTCGTGTTGAGGAGGGGGGGGGGGCGTTCCCTTGCTTTGTCTGCCTTCTTCTTTTTTATGTGTGTGTGCGCGTGTGTGTGTTCTCTCTCTCTGCAGTGGCTTCAGACAAAGTGGTTTAAATGCCAGATGTGTGTTAAAATGCATGTGCAAATATGAGATCGAGCCCTGCTGCGTTCACGCACCCACCTGGCACCAGAGATGGCAGAAGGGATGAAGCAGCTACATGTATTAGTGAGATTATGGCTGTAGCTCAACGGGTGGAGTGCTGGTGATCACTGGAAAGCTCACAGGAGTGACGATGTGGGTGTATTGTTCCCCTGTACTGCACTCTGAAGTTGCTTTTTTTTGTTGCACCATTTAGGGAAGTGTACCCTGAGGTTGCAGCATATTTCTATCAGACCCTTTATGAACCAGATTGTGTCGGCTGTACAATCGTGTATGTGCCGTAAAATCTATAAATTGCTCGTGTCAGTCTGCTCAGCTGAGACGCAGTGCCCCTGCCTGGTATTATCCATCACGGCAGTGACATTGTCATTAGGCACACATGTGTGCACTTGCACTCTCTCTCTCTCTCTCTGCAGCACCCATGCAGCACACGTGCACATGAGCCCTTAGAGCTGCATCGCATATGTATATGGAGATTTGCACACACATGCACACACGCAAACACAAGTATGCATATATTACAGCAGCAGATTTATATGCAAGTCAACATTTTTTTTTCTCCCTCATTCACTTGTCACTGCATTGCTCTTCCCATTACCCCCCCACCACCACCACCACAACCCCCTCCACCTCTCTGTCTGGGAGAAACCAGTGGGCTTTGTCCTCAGCTGAGTGTGACGTCATGCAGATCTTTGCTGTAAGGATCTTTGCAGGATTTGGGCCTGCCCAGTCATTCTTTAAAGTGAGGCTTACAAAGCTCAAGATGATAGATAGATGGATAGATAGAAATTGACAAAGGGAAATTAGAAAATACTCTTGCATCAAAAGAATATGGACTATTGGGATCTAAAAGTGGAGCTGTGATGGTGTATGGGATATTATTAGCATCAAAGGAGAACAACAAAAGGGATCCCCAGTAATGACTCCCCCATTTGCTTCTTTAAACACATTTTCAGTGGTGTATTCCACCCACGGCTTCAAAAATGTGCATCGGCATTATGCCTTCGTCCCCACATCCATCTCGCTTCATCACCCATGACATTACTGGCTTTAAGCAGAGGTGCAGAATTCCTGGTGCCTGACTTCCTGGTTGCAAGTCTCCCTTTTCACCGGCTGAACCTGACGGCCATGCATGCACGTGCACGTGCGTTGTGCGTGTATGGTGGGTTCGATGATTAAGTGTGCGGAGCTGATGAAGGCTTGTTGTCAGCCCTCCACCATGTCGCTGCGGGATTGATGTCAGAGATTACAGATGATTATGTGGGTTAGATCCAGCACTCGGCACTGCTCTAGGACTATATTGATCTGTGTGTGTATGTGTGTGTGTGTGCGTGCGTGCTCTGAAATGTCCCGCTATTTAACTGTCAAGGGTTTGCGGGTGAGAGAACTCATTATCAGTCTCCAAGTGAGAATATAAACGCGAACATGAGGATCCTTATGTGTTGCACTGATGGGAATGATGAGGCCTTTGAGATCCAAATGTACCCTCTACTGTCCCTCACTGACCTGAGATTGATAGTGATGTATATTAATTCAGTTAAAAACATCCACGAGGAGATTAAAAAACCTTATATGTATCACGCAATGCTAATTATTGTGTTTAATCCCTTTGTTGAAAGCGGTCTCTTCCTAAAAATAGCAGGTTTCCAGCTTTGGCTGGTGCTCCTTTAACCCTGAAACCCTTGTTTTGTCACCTTGGGTCCACTCACACCAGCTGAAGCTTCAGGCTTACCATAAAGGTCAGTTACTCCAGTTAGCACTGTCAATAAGATGAACTGGTTTGTCCCCTTACAAACTGGTGTCCTCGTGTCTCTGGACGTTCTCCTGCCACAACTGCTGGGTTTCCTCTGAAAAATCCTTTGTCTGCTTTTCTTTAACATACTCTTCATCTGGCTCTGATGGTGGCAGTGGTGGTGGGGGGACCTGAAATGGCTGCTGGGGCAGATTCCGCACCTTTATTCAAACACAGCTGCCAACAGACATCCGGGGAAAAGGAGCTGCGTGTGACGGCCACGGTACCACCTGCTAAATAAATCAACATGGTTTGACATTACAGCCCGAGTGGCACGGGGCTCCAGACCTCCGGCTCTGCACACTCGGGCTGCCACGGGTTCGTAAGACGGCGCTTCAGACCTTCCGGGGGTTTTGGATCGAAGACCGGTTCGATTCGGCTCGGCTTGGCGTCACGCAGGCTTGGGCCGAGGCAGCGGCGACATCCTGAACCCGGGTTGAGCGGATGAGGCCGCCCGCGCTGTCCACGGTGTTTACGGAGAGGGAGAGAGAGAGAGAGCTGCCCCGGTTGGTGCGACGTTAACAGGCAGATGTATCGCCATGCATTAAATAGGTCAACGCAGAGCTTATCGAGCTGAGACCTGTCCGCTCTCCGCCTCGCTTCCCTTTGTCCTTGCCCTCTTCCCTCTGTCCATTAGTCTCTCTCTCCATCCAGCAAGCGCTTCATCATGAGTGCGTGTCAGTTCGGGGCCACGCAAGCATCACTTGTTACTGAAACTGACTTTAAAGCAGATTTTAATAAGAAGAACAGGAATGTGTTATCTTTGGAGAAATGCTATTTGAAATAGAAAAAAAAGACTCCAAAAGCTATAGAAAGTGTTCTGTTTGTGTGTGCATGACTGATATTTTAAAGAAAACACTAAATATTTGTGTTACATTTGAGTGTGTTAATTGCTGCTGATATGGCGTGTGCATATCTGCATGCTGGTTCAAACGGAGTGGCAACACATACGGTGCTAAAGCTTATCATTATTAACTGCTGCTTAATGATGGCGAGAGAGTGTGTTTGTGTTGGACTGATCTCAGGATTAACCCTTCCTGGACCTCCTGGACCGCCTCGGCTGTGTCATGACAGATCTGTGCAGCGTGTCGGTGCACAAACATGCACGTGTGAAAATAACATGAGTATTATATGTGGGAGCAGATGTCCCATGTATAAAAAAGAAAGGCAAGGACTTGTAAATAAAGTGGATTAAAAGGAGTTGGTTCTCAAAAAGATTTTAAAAGGAGGGTAAAAAAAAAGTGTAGATTCAGTGTTGAGGGGGAAAGATGGGAGGGAGGAGAGGAGAGGAGGTAGAGAGCATTATTTCCTGCCCTCCCTGAAAAGGCAGCATATTTCTTTGGAACATTCCATCTGCTAAGCTGGGCTGGCCTGTCACCAAGACTCAGGGTGCCACAGTCCTCCCATCTCAACGCCACCTCCCATCACACAGGGTTTTCTCTCCCCAACCTCACATACAACCCCCCCCTCCCGTTTAACTCAGCTGTGACATTCAGCTGTAAATGCAGCCGTGACCGAAACCCTCGACGAGACGCTGACTGAGAAAACCAACGGTGGGGATGACGACATGAGGAGAGACAGATCTGTTAGAGGAAAAACACACAGACCTTATTTCAGGAATGCTTTTTTTGGATGGTGCTCTGTTGTTAAACGAACAACCCCCCCCCCCCTTGTTCTGCCATGTCTGTTTATTTGGAGACGTAATCCTGTAGATCGACTCAAATAAACGGATTTAAAATGTTCTCAGTGCTGCTGTTTTGATGAAGAATCGTGGAGAAAATGGAGCTCATGCACTTGTTATCTAATTCTGAGACTCAAATAAGGATTTCTCTGTCTTCTGTTTATTGACACACAGCTGGTTAAACATACTGGGAGCCTTCTCTCCTCACTGGTTCGCTACAGTGCTCTCTTTGAGTCAGGAAAAAGACCAACACCTGTGTATTCTGGTTGTTTTACGCTAATGTTACAGTGTGGGGGTGGTAAAAATAGAAATTAGGGCTGCAGCTAATAGTTTCTGCAGTTCAAGTGAGGCCGCTGGTTTAAAATAAGCACACAAAACTCTAAACCAGTCAGTTGTTAAGGCATTTATTTTATTTTTATGCTGTTTGACATGTCTTTGGAGTATTTTCTTCACTTTTAGCACAAACTTGGAACTGTCTTTGTCAAAACAAATTCTCCTGTTGGTGTTTTTACCCTCACACATACCGGCATAAACAAGGGAAGCCTGTGCCGTTTTAACATGTTCCCTGGCCACCCTCCCCCATCCCAAACTGGCCGTACTTTCCTTGTCCAGCCTTTCTCTGACACCCATCTTCCAATCCTGCCTTTCTCGCCTTCCCTGAAGAAGAACTGGACTTTGTTTTTATGGAATTCAGCCTAATCCTCTTCAATTTAAACTGTCTGGAGCTGTTAAAGTTTGTGTCTGTTTGGTGTTGGAGGGTAAAACCCCAGAGTGCTCAGACGGTGTCACTTCGAGGGGCCTTGAATAACATACTTGTTTGTCTGTGTCTGTGCGTATGTGTGCTTGGGTGTGTGTGTGTGTGTGTGTGAAACACAGTGTTCCATATGTCAGCATCATGAAGCCAGGCCCCGGGGTCATCATATGGAAATCAAAACAAACATGGCCATGCTCAGAAGTCCGGATTGCATCAGTGCATGTGTTTGATGGAATGTCATTGTGTGTTTTCAGAGCTTCTCTCCACCCGGCTCCTCCCACTTGTGTCGTCACGCACAGGCCACGCCCCCTCCTCCTTATACGGAAGCCAATATGGGCTGTTAAAGGGCCAGCCACGTGCATTCGAGGGCAAATGAAGTCCTGAAGTCAGAAAGTTTTTTTAGGAGACGGGGGCCGAGGCTTTTTAATTTACCCAGCCATGCCAGATTATCTGTGTCAGTCCATCTGCTGTCCTCTCCCCCTCACACATCCCATTATTTTGAGATTTGATAGCTCAAGCTGTGCTTCTTTCCTTTTTTCAAGTTTGATGGTTTGAATAGAGTACTTATTATTTTGGCCTTGCTGTTCAAACTATTAAGCAGTACTCATTATACATGCTGAATTAATGGGTGATGCATCTTGTGATGTCATGCAACGCTGAGCAACTGCACTTTTTTGGTATCGTCACTGTGTTACTGTGGGCACTTATCTCATATGTGGTTCCTCATTCCCGTTAAGGAAGTGCGCTGCAAATCTATAGAAACGTCCTGTTTAGCATGACAGCTGGTTCCTTTGGTTGCAAGCCAAGCAGAATCTGTCGAGGAGATAAGGAGGAAAACTGGCGAGATGGCCAACTGCGTTCACGCGTGTCTGAGCCAGCAGGCATCTGATAACGGGGCCGCCCTGCGTTCGCGAATAGGTGCGTGCTTGTGTCAGCCGGGCAGGGGCTCTTCATTGCGGGTAATCTCCGACCACAGCGTGGATTAGCTTTGTGAAACTGTTGCTGCGCTCTGCACTTTTAACCGCAGCATCTTGTTCCGTGCAGATCCCGTCTGGTGAGGCCGTTAATTCTAACGAGCACAAAGGCAGCAGATGATTGTGTGTCTGTGTGTTTGTGTGAGAGGGGGTTTGGGGTGCAAACTTGTGCACCGGTGTGAAAGTTGAAGAATATTTCAGCAACTTTAATGTGCAGTTGAAGTGAAGATATTTCTGTAGAGCAGGCCCAGCAGGAGCAGGTGGGCGGGGCTTGGGCTCCCGCCCCTCTCCTCCCCGCTGACCTATCAGGGCTGCAGCCACTACAGCTGGCCCTGCTTTTCACCGGCCAATCAGCTGACAGCAGCCCCCCCTCTCTTTTTTCTTTACCCTATATGCCTTTGCTGCTGAATGAGCAAAGCAGGCTCGCTCCATCAGCTGAGAGGAAACCAGTCCGAAAACAAGAGAGGGGAAGGAGATCACGGGCTGAAAGGAGGGGCCCGAGAATAGAGGAAGAGAGGAGAGGGGTGAGAAAGAGGAGGAATGGGAGGACAGGGAGGGGGGAGGACACATGGAGAGTGGCTTTTGTATTCATGATATTTTGGTGGGGCACAAATGAGGGAATGGAATAAAGAGGGCAGGGGGAGAGAGGCGAGGAGAGGGAGGGGGAGAGGCAAGATGGTTGAGGGGAGTTGATGGGTTTTTGATTTGTGTTTGTGTGAGGGAGGAGAGACAGGAAGAAAACAAGATAGAGAGAGAGAGAAGGGGGAGGCCTGTAGTCAAGGCTAACAGGGCTCCTGACAAAACACACAGGAGTCACAGTAACACCTATTCAGGAGGAAGGCAGCAAATCAGAGAGGAGGCAGCCTGAGCCTCTGGAAACAGAAACTCTGAGGAAGACAGGGAGGCAAGACGGCGGGTCCTCCCTCGAGACAAAGTAGGAAGGAAGGAGGAAGAGTCAGAGAGCCAGATAGAGGCCGGCGTCCCGAGACGGTGAGTGTCACAAGCCGCTCCACTGTCAGCCGGGGCTGTCTGTCGGCTCAATCGCACAACTCACAGCGTCCCAAAATGGCAGGAAGACAGTAGGTGGGGGTGGTGGTGGTGGGGGGGGCAGACGGAACGGGACCCCGCGTCAAACTGCGTTCTCAGCAACTCTGTCGGCGGGGCCAGCTTAGTTTAGACGGCCGCGGCTCGGGGCTCTGCAGCGCAGGTTTCTCAGTTTCACGGCTTCTCTGCGCTTTCTCTCTCTCTCTCAGTCCCCCTCCCCGTCACATCCTGTCTTCAGTCTGACACTCAGACACTTACAAGGAAGCCAACACACACACACACACAAAATACACACACACACAGCTGTCACCTATTCCCCTTGTGCACACTGACATCAGTTTTCCAAACTCCTGTAATCTAATCAACAGGTGACTGTTTGCAGGAGCAGTTCTTGCGTCGGGGAATGTGTGTGCGTGCCTGCGTGTGTGTGTGTGTGTGTGTGTGTGTGTGTGTGTGTGTGTGTGTGTGTGTGTGTGTTTATCAGCTGTCAAGCACACTGCAGGGACTGGGAGTAGCTGGGGTGGGGTTGCGTTGAAGGTTGTGAAGGTTGATGAAACAATTGTGGGTTTTTTTTTTTTCTTTTTTTGCAAGGCTGCTGGATTCGCGTCAGCGCTGTGACATCACAGCTCGTCGGAGGGCTGGGTGTAGAATGCCGGCGCAGACACGGAGGGTGTTTATTTCACCCTGGTTTGCTTAATTAGCGCAACTCTGCTCACCTTGAAATGCAGTGGCTTGGTATAAGTGCACCAGCTCGTGCTCACCATGTGTGAGTCAGCCTCTAATAAACTTTAAGAGGAGCCTTTTCTGCAATAAACCACTGAAATACGCAAGACCCTTGAAAAGAACTTACGTTTGTCATTTGTTCGTGTATTTCTGTCCTAACCTGCTTTATGTACTAACTCTGTATGTCAGTAACATGTTTCACTACCTCTTAGGACAGTGTTCTATCCATAAAATACTGTAAATAGTTTGCATGTAGTGTCAGCCTCTCATCACCACCCCTCTTACTTCTGTCATGACCGGGAGACGAAGTGCCTCTGGGTCTCCTGATGCGCTCTAATGTCATATGACTGCATTCTTCCCTGGCTGAAAGGAACCGAGTAGGCTTAGCGCGAGCTCACCTCAGCAACCAGTAAGACTCCACAAAGGCACGGCCTCAAAGACGGATCTCAGCTTCACAGGTCATATTTAAAGTTACTGAAGCCACTGGCCTCTTTACTGAGGGAGGAAATGAGCTGAAAGAGCTCGGGTCGTGTGGATTGTGCTGGACCAGAGCGCCCCCCCCCCACACCTCCATCTCTGCAACCTTCTGGGTTACTCTTTCCAAAATAAGGTCAGAAATCAAGTGGGACCCGTCACAGAGACTTATGTCCTCCCTGTGAGCTCTGATATTCAGCCACTATAAATACTCCTTGCTTGCTCTTCCTCTATAATTCCCCCTCCCCTTCTCCTGTGCCCACCTCTGGAGACTCCACCCGTCCTTAGGGACAAAACACGCTGAGGTGATCCCTCTCTCATGTTGATTGAGCTCCAGCCTGCAGACTGGCTGTTTAAAATTAAGTTAATAGTTTCACTTATAAACTCCCCTGTCCAGAGGAGCCAGGGAAATACTTGACATTTGACTGATTGCCTCTATTTTCAGGGACAGTTACTGGTCTTATAAAACTGCTCTATAATAATAAAAAAGTTGTGAAATTGCAGTATCGTGGTTAAAATAATGCCTGCGTCCATACTGCCTTCAAGTGTTGAAGTTAAATCTATGAAAAATTACCCTGCCTTCTACAGAAACACGCGGCTAAACCCCTCTCGGACAGCGGGTCACCTGTTGTTTTCCTGGCGCAGCATCTTTGCCCCCCCATTCCTCGACACACACACCTCCACCCTCTCACTCTGAAGCCCAGCTTCTCCCCTTCCTCTTTTGTGACCAAGACAAAGGCGCCGTTATCCTTGAGCTGCTGGTTACCGTGGCAACAGTCCTCCGCGCACCCCCCCCCCCTTCTCTTCACATTCCCAAGTTGGGGTTCCAAGTGGGTTGGGGAAGCGTCCCACTTCTGCTGCCACAGTTCTGTTCGGTGCCAAGTTGAAAGTGGAACTGTTGGTACAAGTTCTCCGCAAGATTCCCGACAATGTACGCAGAGAAAATTCCTGCTCTGAAGTAGAGTCTGGTACACAAAAATGATGGAAAGGAGAGCGCAATTAAAAATCAGGATGTCCACTTGCATGGGGTTCATTTATTCTTGTTAATTTGTGCTTTAGGCTTTTTTTTTCCCTTCCCAACTTCCCAAATTGCTGCGATCTGAACATGGTTTCCGCTTTTTGTCCTGTTTGGGCCCTCTGCAGGGAATTTGGAATGACCCTACGATGACGCCACAGCCGCAGCGTGCCCCATCCCCAGGTGACCAGGCAGGTCGGAGGAGGCTGTCAGCCAATCACAGAGGGAGCCCCAGGAGAACAAACTCAGATTCCAGTTCAGAGACGCTTCCACCCGTCTGCCCACCTGGTGAGTTTAAGGCCGGCCACCTCCATCGGCCCCCTACTGTTCCGTTCATTAACGCTGGAGTTTCCCCTATCAACCCCCCCGACGCCCGCCCCCCGGTAGCTGTCGTCTGACATAGATGGGCTCCTTCTCCAGACCATCTTAAACCTCCAGAGGCCGTGCGAAAGATGCAGATTGTCCACGCTGCCGGAATTTGACGAGGACAGTCATGGAGGTGAGAACCCCCCGACCCCACCCCCCTTTCCTCGAGGTGTTCCAGAATACGCCCCTAAAAGCTAAGCCATGCTTTTCTTTTTTCCTCATTAGGTCCTTTTTGGTTGCACTTCCTGATCAGAGAATACCACAACCAGGAACTTCGGGTCTTCCCATTTCTGCAGCGTTGCTCTGAGCCTGGACTTGTGAGACCTACTCAATCCTGTTGGAAGTTAGGAAAGACTCTTAGAATAGAAGCCATGCGGCACATCCACGTCGAGCTGCCCCACAAAAAGGCTCCGTTAGACCTCCGAGCCCAAGAGGGGCGCTTGCCCCCGACCACAGCCCCAGCGCAGGGCCTCGTGCCGGGTACACCCCGGCACTTCGGGCAGGAGGAAATGCGACTCCAGAAGGTCTACCAAGTGTCGATTTTCTCCCCGCCCAGGGGGTTCTCGACATCTACGGAGTCCCTCCCGGACGCCCAGAGGTCAGTCCGAATGGGCGTGAAGCGCGGCCTGGAGGAGCCCCAGTGGCCGGCTGCTAAGCGTCCCTCGCTGGGGGATTCCTCGGACGAGGACGCGCTGGAGGGAGAGGTGCTCTGCGGGCCGGCGCCCGCCCAAGGCGCTCCGATCTCCTCGGAGTCCGTCTCCGACGCGCAGAGGCCCGCCCGCTTGGGAGTAAAGCGCGGGCTAGAGGAGTCGCAGCGGGCGACGACCAAGCGCCCCTGCCTGGGAGATACTTCGGCCCAGGCCGCGGGCTCGGCGACGGGTCCCGGCGGGCCCGGTCCCGCTTACCCGGAGCAGAGGGACTCCGAGGGCGGGCCGCTGTCCAGATCCCCGCCCCCGTCCCCGGGTCACAACCCCTCCCGCCGCTCTAGCCAGCACAGCCATGACAGGCCCCTCCCTGACCCGTTCACCCCCATGTCGTCTAAATCCGTTACGGCCTGCGACCCGTCGGGCCATTACCTCATGAGCTCGGCCAGAACTGAGAGCCACAACGGCAGCCACATGTACTCCGCAGGTAGCCCCGTTTATGAGAGCTGTAGCAACGGGTCCCCGGCGGGCCCCCCCAGCCCCTACACGTACGAAACCCCCGTGTATGAGACTCCCAACCCCGCCAGTCCCACCAGCCCACCGGGCCCCTTCTCCCCCCGCACCACACTGAGATGCAGGAACCGGGCGAGGCCACGGAGTGGGAAGCGGGACTCGAGTCCTCGCCTCCAGAGCGCAGTGCCACCCAAGCTGCCTCCTCCTCTTCCTCCTCCTCCTCGTCCTCGTCCTCGTCCTCCTCCAAAGGCCTTCCTTCTTGGGAGAAAACTCCCATCACCAATGGCCATCGCCTGTTCCTCGGAGGCCACTGTCAAGCCAAAAAGAGACTGTTGTCCCCTCCGGACAACGCGGGGGAGCCGTGTTTAGAAGACGAGAAGCCCTCCACTTCCAAGAGCAGCAGGCTGTCCTTGTTGGCTCCGGGACTCGGACTGGACGCGTGTCGCAGCACCGACTCAAAAGCGGCTCCATACTGGAACCACCTGTTGCCCTCTGTGAGGGAGCAGCCTAAGGTGAGCGGACCACACACACACACACACACACACACACACACATATCACCATGCGATCCTCACTTGTTGTGTTGCTCCCCTCAGACTGCGACTGATACCACCCCATCAGGGAGACTACTAAAAAGTGGGCGGGGCCTGAAAAGGTGAGTTTTACAATCATAATTCCCAGGCAAAATTTCTGTATAACAACCCCCCCCCCCCCGGCATTCTGCTCAGTAGGAAGCTGCACGGCACTCGTACCGACTCCGGGCGCTCCACACGCTCCAGCAGGCCCTCGTGTTCAGTCAGCAGGTCTCTACTCGTCAACCTGGAGGTACCGCGCAGCTTTCCAAGCGTTCCGGCGACCCTGTGAGGTCATTCTGTGCGGGGGATGAACTCTCCTCTCCTCTCCTCCTGCCTGTTTTAGGAGTCTATCCTAAAGGAGCGATTCCCCCCGTCGGGCCAGATCGAAGGCTTCACCGCGGAGATCGGCGCCAGCGGCTCCTATTGCCCACAGCACGTCACCCTGCCGGTGAAAGTCTCGTACTTCGTAATCTCTGAGCACAGCGCACCCTTACCCTTCCTGGTCAGTATCCTAAAAGCTGAAAGGCGTCATACGACAGAACAGAACGTCACTTGTGAAGAGAATTCGGAATGGAGGAAAATTCACAAGCAGCTCAGAGAATTCTTTGTGCTGTGTCTCTCCCCCTCACAGGGGGTGATATTCCTCGAGCCCCTAGGGAAGAAAGGATACAGCATACCCAAAGCAGGGACCATTCAAGTGGTGAGTCTGTCTCCTGTCCGTAGCTCCGCCCCCCCCCTTCCTCCTGTCTGCAATTCTAACCCTGGGCTTCCTGTTCTCCGCTCAGACCTTATTTAATCCCAACAAAAGCGTGGTGAAGATGTTCGTGGTGACCTACAACTTCAACGACATGCCGGTCAATCACATGACCTTCTTACGCCAGCGCATCTTCCTGGTGCCCGTCGAGGAGGGAGCGGAAGGGAAGAGCGAGGCGCCGGCCAGAGAGCGCGGCGCAGCGCCGGCGAGGCCGAAGAGCCTCTGCTACCTGATGCATCTCAGGTGGGACCCGCCCCAGGCCGCTCCCGTTTCCGTCGGCGGTGAATCGAGTTTGCTCACACGGTCCTGTCTTCCGCTCTTGCAGATTTCAGAGTTCCAAATCTGGGAAGATCTACTTGCACAGCGACATCCGCCTGCTATTCTCCCGCAAATCCATCGAAGTAGATGCTGGAGTCCATTATGATCTCAAATCTTTCACAGAGGTGCCAAGAAACCCTAAATATTCCCCCCGCGTGTGACCAGCCTCGTTCCCCGACCCAACACTAACCCAACTCGTGCTTCTTAAACGGGGGGGGGGCGGCGGACTGCTCGAACGAAGGACAGGAAACTGGAGGAGACGTGATGCAGACACATACACACCAAAGGGCCCGACGAGACTCGACCATGGCGCACACGTCAAACACGTCCGGTGGCGAGTTCAGTGTTAACATGCATGCCTTGTGACTTACACATCTGAATTTTCCTCTAGTGCCGTTTCACACTGTCCTTCACTCTGTCTGCACCCGCCTCGCTTGGGGGGGGGGGGCGGCACACGGGTCTGTTGCAAAGCAGCGAGCACACGGGTGAAAACCAGGAGCAACATTGTCTAAAAACAACAACAACAAAAAAGCAAAACGGTGATAGGCGATATCATTAGAGACAACGGGACGGGTTTATCTACAAAAAAAAGAAAACACTTTGAATGCGTAATGGGACAGACCACTGTGTAAGCTCCAAGCCGAGAGGGACATACCGTGTCTTGAAAAAAAGGGGGGATGGAGGGGGGCTAAATTGACTTAATGTAGCCAGACTGAGGGACACTGTGCTGTTTCTTTTTCAGATTTTGTTTGGAACAATCTGATTTTGGAGCAGAACATGTAAAAAAAAAAGTAGTATTTTTAATTTATGTTTTTTTTTTTTTTTTTTTTTGCAAAATGTCTTAATAAGCAATATACTGCACAAAGTAGAGTGTGTTTTTCAGCTTGACGATCTTTCTCTCTGGAAGGAGGGATGGAGAAAGCAGAGAACCGAGTGTGAGGGAAGAAGAAAGGGTGGCGGGGTAATTTAATATGGGAGAAGTCTATGTATATTTAAATAAACTCTGCGACTGGCGAGTAACAAGTGCTTGGTGTTATTTGTTCACCTTGTTGACCCGGTGATGATTTCTTTTTTTTAAAAACCCATTTGTGACCCCTATTGACTGAAGCCGGTATTGCAGTTTTTAAAGCAGTACTGCTGTTAAAGAATGAAAAAACACAACAAGACTGCAGAATTAATTATAATATTTTTATACACAGTGTTTAGGTTCACATAAAAAATTAGGCAGAATGATCTCAAATAATATTGAGCATTCTGGTATATATTGAGTTCTGATGACAAATCATCATTTCAATGCCTGGATGAGTGTTTAAACTACATTCTCTTCATACACAAACGGACCTGCTCTTTTATTTAGCCCTCACCTTAAACGTGATCTATCAAACCATATGATTACACCACATATTACGATTATTATTTTAATATTTGGCTTCTGTAGTCAAACTATGGAGGCCTTAATTCATCTGCAACTTGAGGTATAACAAAAAGATAAACATCCACTCTGTAGTAAATTTAATAGAACCAAAAATGACAACAACTGTTCAAGTGCCAGCATTAAACCCTCATTATAGAATATATTAATATTTATAATTCCTGAGACATAAAAGGTGGGATTTGTGCTGCTCTAGGTGGTCCCACCATGGCTGCCTTTATTTTTATTAGATTTTTTTTCCATTGTTATTCCCTGAGCGAGTGTTTCCTCCTCCTCCGGCTATATGACTTCTTCCAGCGTGTTGGCAGCTGCGTTGATGGCCTGACTCAGCACTGACAGGTGGTAGTGCACCTTGTCCCAGGCGCTGCGCTGTCCCGACAATTGCGCATTGGCGAAGGCATCGGCTAGACCCGGGAAAGTCGAGATACCGGCACTACTGGAAGCCCAGATGACGTGCCTAGCGAGATAAGGGCAGATAGAATGGAAGTCAAGATAAGGTCTTGTGAAGAGGACATCCATCAGCGAGCGCGCGGAAAGCAGCAATCGGAATATGAATAAACGGTTACCTAAAGGCATATTTGTCCGGGAAGGCCAGTGGATCAAGGAAGGCTCGGTCCAGCAGCATCAGCTGGTCATTGATCTTTCTGACCTTTAGGGGGCTGAGAGGACACACACACACACACACACTCAGAATGACGCATTATTTATTCTGAAGAATTCTGTGAGAATCCTGGTTTCTCACGTTTCGTTTGCCAGGTCCGAACTGTGAATCATCTTGTCCATGCTTGTCGCTGCCTTCCGGAAGTTGGCCACCGCACTTTTGAGAGGTTCTGAAAGAGAAGAGCAGGAAGAGCTTGGTTTGTTGTTGTTGTTTCCTGGCATCGCCTCGTCTCCTGCTTACCCATGGAGATGTCCCATTTCTTCAGCTCAGCCTCGTAGCGGCCCACGGCGGTCTCCAGGTAGGCCTCCAGACTCTCGGCGTAGTCGCTGCAGTTCAGCGGCAGCACCAGGCTGTCGGCCAGCCGGATCAGGACGTTCCCCGCCGTCCGCGCCACCGCCTGGTGACTGACGAAGCCTGGGGAGAGGAACGCGAGCGCGTGAGGAACCAGCTGCGCATCCCCCGGTGCACCGCGGAGAGAGCGCCGCCACCCACCGGGATCGATGTACTTGGAGCAATAGTCGAAGGTGTCGTACGCCGTGTGGTAGGCGGGGTAGATCCGAGCGTTGGTTGCACTCTGAAGGAAACACTCGTGTGACAGGAAGCTGGGTAGATGATAAAAACTGATAAAAACCGCCTCATACCCGGTTGTATGTGTATGAAATGTCCATGGCCGTTATTCCCAGGTAATGGACGAAGGCGGCGTAATCACTTCCTGCTCCGGTCAGGTATCCCATCCTGGACGTGGGAGACAAGTGACATCTCTCTGAGCCTGGACCTGCTGGGGTTTGACCTTCTGAACCTCGCTGAGCTCAACCCTCCCTTACCTGGGGATTGTCCCGTGCATCGGGCTGGTCCTGCTGGAGTATTTGATCCAGTTGTCGTACACGGACGTCGACTCCACCCCGGGGGCGCTGACCTGGGGAAGAGACGCCCGTCGCGGTGACCCGTCGCCGGCGGCGACGGATTCCCGCTGGGCGGCGCAAGCTCACCTGTTTAGCGGCTTCGAAGATGACGTTCTGCACCGACGGCATTCCCGAGGCTCTGAGGGTGGCGTTGGCTGCGGAAGACAGGCGAGTCAGGGTCTGGATCCAGGTTTACGGCACTCTGTTGGGCAACCCGGATTATCGTAAACAACAGCCAAACTATGACTGGGGACGAAGAGACCCTTTAACAGGAAGAAACCTTTAGCAGGCCCGGGGGACCCTCCTGTTGATGCTCCGTCTTTCCAATGAAAACCTCTAAAGTCAATCAGTTGACCTTGTCCTGTGAAGTGAAGGTCGAACTTCTTACCAAAGACAGCGATGTCCACGTTGATGTAGGCGACGGTCCGTTGGCTGAGTTTGGGCAAATATTGCTGCGACCACAAAAGACTTGTCATGAAAACACACACGAAGAGCAAATCCGGTAATCTGATGTCATATCAATGTCACCTCGGTGTATTCTGCAGAACCGATGAGACCAAACTCTTCAGCCCCCCAGCTCCCGAAGATGATGGACCGGCGAGGCCTCCACGTTCCTGCCTCGCAGAGCAACAGGGATCAGACTCTACGCCGGGGAGAAGCGGAAGTCTTTCCTTTATCCGAGCGTGCCCCCCCCCCGCCTCACCCTGCTTGACCTTCCTGCCCAGCACTCTGCTCAGCTCCAGCATCACCGACGTCCCGCTGCTCGGGTCGATGGCCCCGTGCACCCAGCTGTCCCTGTGGTTGCCGTAGATCACGTACCTGTCTGCAGAGGGGAAACGGGTGGAAGGCTTGGGCGGGATCGGGCGGGAGCTTCGGCCTCACCTGGCTCCACGCTGCCCCTGATAATGCCCATCACGTTGGAGGAGCTCTTCACTTCCCCGTAGTTGTTGATGCTCAGATGCACGTCACTGGGGGTGGGGGGGTTAACGAAGGGGTGAGCCAGGAAGCAGCTGGAGAAGAAGTCCGAAAGGCCGAAGGCGTTCCCGTTACCTCCCGTTGAACGGAGATGTGGTTGTGAATCCAGGGCCGCCTACGTTGTAGCTGCAGTTGAAGGATCCCTGCCAGGCCACCGGAGCCCTGGTTCCGCCCAGCTGGCTGATATAAAAGCATAAACAGATTAAAGGCTGCTGTTAACCGGCCGTCTTCGCTCAAGTCCATTTGTAAAGCGCGTTGGCTCCATCACGAACCAGATTAGCGCGTAGGCGTCCTCGAATCCGATTGGCTGAGTGGGAATGGGAGGGATCCCCGTGATTTTCTCAGGCGGAATTCTGTACGTCTCCTCTGCAGGTTAATGAGTAGAACTGTCATTTAGTTTATCTTTGCCCGTGTTCGGGCTGCGGTGGATGGAATCAGAGATAGGGCAGGAGCCAAAGAGCCCATAAAAGTGCAAGACTAATCCCTAAATCAGAGATTAAAGGTTAAATCAGAGGTTACCTTTGGCTGCCAGGTAGGGGGTCAGAGGGTCTCCATAGTTGGTGGAGTAACTGCCTCGCTCCACACCGGATGGAGGAAGGTACCACGAGTGAGGATACGTCTCGTTGACGTCTGACATCAGACCGTCGTTGATGTCCAAAGGGTCGGTGTAGACGAGCACGCCGATGATGCCATAGGGGGCTGCGTTGATGGCCTGGATGACAATCAGAGCATTGTCATCTTTATCGACTATATCTAACTATTATCCAACCATAAAACATGAGTCCCTGAATGTCGCAATAAAGGCGGTAGGTAGCTCTGATCCTCCTGGACTTGTGCGCGAGACCCCCATCATCTGGATAAAGCGCTGCGGTCAGATGGGATCAAGTTTCAGCAGCTCACTTTCGCAGCGCGTCCTGCCCCTCCGTATCTGGTGATGGCGATGGTTCCCCTCAGGTCCATCGTCTGGTTGAGAAACTTGTAGTCATCGGGTTTCCCCTGGTTGGCGTACACCAGTTTACCCTAAAAAGCAGCAGAGTCAATGAACACACTTCACTTCTGCGCTCTCTCTTTGATTTGAAGAGGAATAAAGTTGTTTGTTTTGTTTTTTTTAAATGTGAACTTGAATCTGCGGCTGCATTCAACTAAATTCAAGACCACATTAGAAGGACTGGGTCATTTGCTTTTCAATATTGTCCTTGAATTTAATATAAAATAGCATTCAAGGGCCCTGGAAGAGAAAACAGGCCTCTTTAACACACTTATTTTTCTCTCATGACACAACATTGATAACACATTTCAATTTACAGCCATTATCACTGCCTTCACTACTATATTGATATTCCTTCAGATATCAGCCTGGTTTATCAACCACAAACAGTAATAATGTGTAAAGTGAGCTGCATCTGACATAATGTGCACGGATATCAAGGACAATTACAGCTCCGATTTTCCTCTAGTGGTGCTGGTGAACACACTTCACTGGACTGTGCACTTTAAAACATCCCTTTCGGGCCTCACGAAGAGAATAAAATGGTCATAACAGTCATGTCATGATTTTTATAGCCTCACAGAAGTCGTGTTAGCTCCTGCGTGAGGGTCTGTCAACACAGGATGCTTCTCATGTTATCAGCGTTCATGTGCAACCGTATCGTAAAACACACCTTTTGTGGAAATTGTCTCATTTTTATCGTTCTCAGTTGATGTTCCTGGAATAATTCACAGTGGAAGGTGAAGTACTGGCGCTATTCATTAACAGTGGACCAAACATCAGCAATAACTGAGATTAGAGGTTAGAAAGGTCACCTAACGCCTTAATGAGCTGCACAGTTTGAGTGATGATGGACTTTAGAGCTCCAAAGAAGCTTTAGAGGCACTCCGATCACATTTTACCGTTGCGTTTCCGGCAGGCGAGTATGCGGCGTAGGGCTGGACCACATCTGGATCGTTTTGCTCAGAAGTGTAATTCTTCTCCTTCTCTCGGACGGTGTGCAGGACCTGACCGGCTGGGCTCACTGAAACCACCAGAAGTAATGGGCTTCAGACACTTGACCCTCAGAACGCTTTTAAAATCAAAAAGCAAAAAAAAAAAAAAAAAGGTCGCAAAGATCCTCCGTAACCTTGGCAACCAACGTCCCGACTCACCCACGGTGACCTTGTTGGGGTTCTTGGGGTCGGGGAAGGAGAGGTAGACCATGTAGTCCTCCCTCCACGCTTGGTCCAGGCCCGATTCGGGATCCTGCCACCTCTTCAGCATGTACTCCACCGTCTGGTTGTCTCCGGCTGTCGTGGCCATGTGGGGCACCTTCGTCAGCTCTCTGCGAAGGAAGATGACCATGAAGTTTGAGCAAAAAAAAAAAAAAAACTACAAATGACTGCACAAACCATTCAGCAACTCACTTCAGGTTCGCCTCGATCTGGCGATTGTCCACCTCGGATAGAAAGGACTTGATGAAGCTCTCGTCCACGTCCTTGGTCACGTCAGTCACCCAGGACGGCGGCGACGGCGTGCTGCTGCTTTTGGGGATGGCATAGTGGCCAATTAAGATGCCCACTGTGAAAAGAACAGCACAGCCCAGCAGAGAGATCAAAATTTTTAACATCCTTCTAAGGTCGAGAGCCTCCAAGCCTCAGTCCGTCTTCTCTTTGGTTCTGCGGTTTCCACCAGCGTCCTCCCCTTTTCTAATCTGTTGGGTTATCAATGTTCAACACCAGTTCCTGCTGCTGGAGTGACCTCCCATAAGAGACACTGTAAAGTTTACTCATTAATGTTTGCAGAAAAAATGGACTTTATCCCCCTTTGGTTATGTGTTGATGGGGTTGGTTTGGTTATGTGTTGATGGGGTTGGTGGGCATGTTGAACATTTTAGATCTCGAGTTTGCTTAAAACTTAACGCTTTGCTTTATGAAAAGGAAGATCTGGATGCAATTTCAGCCCTCTGCAAGTCTAAAGTTTGAAAGATCTTGCTTTAAAAGCTATTATTTTTAATAATCATACAGACCACAAGCAAAATCCATCATTTTGAATAAAAAAAAAGCAGGAGAATTTTTAAAGAAAAAGCCACTGTAAATTAAATGTATTTAACAAGATTAAACTCGGAGTCCATCACACATTTATTCACAGCATAAAATCTGTTACACAACACTTATATTGATCGTTCTGGGATATTGAGTGATATTGAATGTTCTATTAATTAGTCCATCAATACGCGAAGACATCAATAATTGATCACATTGACTCAATAGTGTGACTGTCATTAGACAATTGCCCCATCTAGTGGTCAGCAGCGGCATCGCGCCTTCAAAAAATACTACTTCCTGTTGACAGGGGACGTTTTCTTTAAGTGTCCTTCTTTTACAAATGTTCCGTCTCGCGCATGTTTATTCCCAAATAAGCGCGAATCCGCGCAGGCGTTGTTGGGTTACAAAGTTATGGCCATAAATAACCTATTTTGAGCTCCGAGCAGATGGAGGGCTGATCCCCCAGCATGCAACTCTTTCTGTTTCGCTTTCACTCTTGATTACTTTCGGGGAAGTCGACGCAGTAAGTTCAAACGTGTTAGCTTTCCGTTGACATTTTAAAATGTTAAAATGTGTTTAGAATCACTTTGCTGATAAGCCGTCTTTTGCTGAGATAGATGTTCTTCCACGACAGCGATTGAGAATAAAACAAAAGCTCGACAGAATCGAAAGTGTTTCGCGCTTTTGAGCCACCATTTTAATGCATTTTAGAATTGAATTGAAAGGCAGTGCAGAGTATTGTGAGTCACATGTGGAGGAGCGATCCCTTTCTCTCACTACAATGCAGACATTTCCAGTGATTTGATCATTTCGTTTATCATTGGCACTCTGAAATTAACTGTATATTGGATATATTAACTGTGTTACAGATGAGAGACCCTGTCTTCGGCAGTCTTTCCTTGCTGCTGCTCCTCTTTATATCTCCATCGGGAGCTCAGCAGTCAAACCCAGGACACCACAAGGAGGTGCCCATATCCACCAGCAGCCACCCTTTCCCATGGAACCACATGAGACTTCCAAAAACGGTGTCCCCCGTCCACTATGACCTGGCCATACACCCCAACCTGACCACCCTCGACTTCACGGGTGTCGTCCGTATCCAGCTGGAGGTGCACAGAGACACCAACCTCATCGTTCTCCACGCCAAGCACATGCGGATCTCCGAGTCGCTGCTCCTGGCTCCCGACGGGGTGAGGCCCCTCCGGGTTCTGGAGCACCCCCGCTTCCACCAGCTGGCCCTGCTGTCGGACACCCCGCTGACCAAAGGTAGGACGTACGAGGTTCTGCTGGGCTTCGCCGCCAACTTGTCAGACAGCTTCCACGGCTTCTACAAAAGCAGCTACCGGAGCAGCAGCGGGGAGGTCAGGTGAGAGCGCGCCTCAATTTGGTTTTCCGCCGTCTCTGAGACGGTAGCGGAGCGGGAGCTGAGGTCTGTCCCACTTCCTTCAGGGTGCTGGCCTCCACCCAGTTTGAAGCCACCTTCGCCCGTGGGGCCTTCCCCTGCTTTGACGAGCCAGCCTTCAAGGCCAAATTCACCCTGCGGATTATACGGGAGCCTCGCCACATAGCCGTCTCCAACATGCCCAAAGTACGCTTGTACCCGCCGTGTCCGCTTGTCGGGGTCAGGCATTGATCGGGGGGGGTACCCGCTCTTTTCTAACCCGCAGCTTAAGACGGTGGAGCTTCCCGGCGGCTTGCTGGAGGACTACTTTGACACCACGGTGAAGATGAGCACGTACCTGGTTGCGTACATCGTCTGTGACTTCCTGTCCGTGAGCAAGACCACGCAGCGCGGCGTCAAGGTGAGGCGACCGAGCACAGCGCTCGCCCCCCCGTCATCCGCCCGAGGCCTCACGCTCCACCCGCCCTCTAGATTTCGGTCTACGCCGTGCCCGAGAAGATCGACCAGACGGCCTTCGCCCTGGACGCTGCCGTCAGGCTGCTGGACTTCTACGAAGAGTACTTCGACATTCCTTATCCTCTTCCCAAACAGGGTCAGTGGAATTCTGGCACGTCACGGAGCCGCCGCAGCCGCTCCGAGGTTAAATCTAGTAAACGACTGTTGGCGGTTCTCCCTGCAGATCTGGCTGCTATCCCCGACTTCCAGTCCGGGGCCATGGAAAACTGGGGGTTGACCACATATCGAGAGACGGGCCTCCTCTACGATCGCACGAAATCGTCCCCCTCAGACAAACTGGCCATCACCAAGGTCATCGCCCACGAGCTAGCCCACCAGGTAGCCATCTTCGGGTCACTTCGGATAAGCGAACTGTTCTCACGGTGGGAGATGGAGGCGGGAGGGGTACGCTTTTAAGGCCTTTCTGTGTCCAGTGGTTTGGAAACCTGGTGACCATGGAGTGGTGGAACGACCTGTGGCTCAACGAGGGGTTCGCCAAGTTCATGGAGTTCATTTCCGTCAACGTCACCAACCCGGAGCTGCAAGTGGTGAGCGAATGAACGCGCGAGCACGCGGAGGACTGGCCTCCTGCTATCATTTACCGTTGAGACGCAGGAGTCCTTCCGTGATCTGAAACTCTTCCTTCCCAGAACGACTTCTTTTTGGGGAAATGTTTTGAGGCCATGGAGGTGGACTCCCTCCCCTCCTCCCATCCCATCTCCACTCACGTAGAGAACCCCGTGCAGATCCAGGAGATGTTTGACGACGTCTCGTACGACAAGGTCAGGACACGCGGGCTTGGACCGCGGCGCGATCGCTAATACGCCGATAAACCCTTTGACCGCGTCCTTCCAGGGAGCGTGCATTCTCAACATGCTGCAGGACTTCCTGACCCCCGAGGCTTTCGAAATCGGCATCATCCGATACCTCAAACGCTTCAGCTACCAAAACACCGTCAGCCGACACCTGTGGGAGAGCCTGACGGATGTGAGTGGTCACGTGTGTGTGTGTGTGTGTGTGTGTGTGGATGAGAGATTAGAACTAATAAACTAACAATGTCCGATGCAGCTCTGCAGCCCAGATCATCTGGACAAAAGAGACAGGAAACACAGGGACTTCTGCTCTGCCCACAGCCGTCAATCCGGAGCGACCGTATGTTTGTTCTACTTTTAAAAGAAAGTTTGCTCTTAAACGCACACGTCACCGTGTTGTTTTGTGTCCCTGTGTATGTTTGTGTGTGTGCAGAAGTGGTACTCGGACGAGGAGCTGGACGTCCAGGCCATCATGGACACCTGGACGCTGCAGGAGGGCTTCCCGTTGGTCACTGTAGAGGTCAGAGGTCGGGAGGTCAGGCTCAGTCAGGAGCGTTTCCTGAAGACCGACGACCCCTCCCTCAGCAAAGGGTAAGAACAGCAGATTAATCCCCGCCCCCCCCCCCCCCCCCCCTCGCTGCAGTGGTGTGTTTCACTTGACGTGTCCCGGCAGATTCCTGTGGCAGATCCCGTTGACCTACGTGACCAGCGCCTCCAGCACCGTCCACCGCTTCCTCCTGAAGACAAAGACCGGTCAATATCGACGTCGGGGCATCGATCACCCGATCGGTCGCTTGACTAAGCTCACTGTTTGTCCGTCTCCGCGCAGGCGTCCTGCACCTCCCCCAGGAGGTGGACTGGGTGAAGTTCAACGTGGACATGAGTGGCTACTACATGGTCCACTACGAGGGGCGGCGGCTGGGACGCCATCATCAACCTGCTGCAGCGCAACCACATGCTGCTGACCAGCAACGACCGGGCCAGCCTCATCCACGACGTGTTCCAGCTGGTCGGGTGGGTGAGGGCAGGGGCGGGAGGAAGGACACCCCCTTCCCCCCCACACCAGTAGGCGGATGCGTCCGCTGACGGTCTTGCTCCTGTGTTTTGTTGCAGCGTGGGGAAGGTGAGGCTGGACACGGCTCTGGAGCTGTCTCTGTATCTGTCCAGAGAGACAGAGACCATGGCCGTGACCCAGGGCTTCCAAGAGCTCGTTCCTCTCTACAAACTGATGGAGAAGAGAGACATGGCTGCTCTGGAGAACGACATGAAGGTCAGAATCAAAATAACGCACAAGCCTCACACACACACACACACACGCACACACGTCTTTCTTGTCTGTCAGTTTCCCATTCGGGATCAGGGAGTCAGTCCTGCAGCCTATCACAGCCTCACATGGGTGAAGCCATAGCCTCCCCTGAGCATGGACGGGGGGGGTTGATTCCTCACCCAAAGGCACCTCGTGGTGCTCTGAAGGTGCACTGGCACCTCCCCTACTACCACCACACCTTCTATCTTTTGCCCCCCCGTTGTTCTCTCTGTGCCTCTCTGTTAATCATTTTCTTGTTTTCAGGGCTACATCGTGGATCTGTTCCGGGGCCTGATCGATCGCCAGGAGTGGGCTGACACCGGGTCGGTGTCTGAGCGGGTTCTGAGGAGCTACCTGCTGCTGTTCGGATGCGTCAGGAGCTACCCTCCCTGTGTGGAAAAAGCCACCCGGCTCTTCAACGACTGGCGGGCCTCTGGAGGCCACATGAGGTCAGGGGTCATCCGTCCTCTCCTGTGAAGTTAACCCTTTAGGCGCCGCTTGTTTTGGAAAAAAGGTTTCAAAATCGACCAAAAATTGGAATAGAAACACCTCCAACAACGCTGCTGGGATTGAAGTTACCCGTGTCATCCATCTCCTTTGGGGCTTAAAGGGTTAAATCTGTAAGACTAACACTGCCCGTCTGTTCTCAGCCTCCCAGTCGACGTCACCATGGCGGTGTTCATGACTGGAGCTCGAACACCAGAAGGCTGGGACTTCCTGTTTGAGAAATACCGCACATCCCTGCAGATGTCTGTAAAGAGCCGCATGAAGTCTGCGATGGCGTTCAGCCCACTCCGGGACAAGCTCGCCTTGTGGGTACCCCCCCCCCCAAAAAAAAAAAAAAGCATCTTCTGTCCTTATAAAGGCACCAGCTCCTTCAGAATCCCAGTCTACCTGTTGATCGGTAAGTCCGACTGACTGTCTTCCCGTCCCTTCTGGTGAAGGATGATGGAGAAGAGCTTCCAGGGAGACGTGATGAAGCTTCAGGACCTCCCCGACGTGGTCGTCACTGTCAGCAGGAACCCTCACGGCTACAAGATGGCCTGGGACTTCCTGCGAGCCAACTGGCACACCCTGATCAGGAAGTGAGTGTGACCCGCGATGCACGGGCAACCTTCATGAAGAATGTTACGAAGCTGTGGTTTCTTGGTCGTTGCAGGTTCGATTTGGGCTCCAACACTATAGCCTACATGGTGACGGGAGTCACCAACCAGTATTCCACCCCAGAGATGTTAGATGAGGTAAGTGACCGACCTTCAGGTGTCCATGGGCTGGCTGTGAAGGTTACACTGGTGCACTGTGTAGGAGGAGGGGGGGCTGTCCAGGAAGGTGCAGGTGTGTAAAGGCGGCCTCTCTGTGCTCAGGTGAAAGGCTTCTTTGGCTCTTTAACTGAGGAGACGGGCTCGGAGATGAGGTGCATACAGCAGACCTACGAGACCATCCAGGACAACATCCGCTGGATGGACACGCACCTTCCTCACCTGAAGGCCTGGCTGAACAAGCACCGCAGCAGAATAGTGCACGACGATTTATAGCTGCGGCCCAACAGGAGCGCATCAGGCCGTTCACTTCAGGGTGTCTCTTTCCATTTGGGGTACTGCGAGAGCCTCGCCCCCTCCCCTCAAACAAAACAAGATGACGAAAAAATGACGACGATGAAGAAATGAAAAGAACCATGCTCGGAACTGTGAGGTTAATCATAATGAAATTTGGATCCACGCTCCTGCACGCTGACGCAGAGACTCTAACACACTTTAAACGTCTGTATTTTCTCTTCATTCACACCTAAAATGTGATAAAAACACAATAACGTTAGAAGACTCTCAGTGATGTCATCAGTGGTGCTGTTCCGCGGTCATAACAGGGGTTATTACACAGGCAGTGACTCAACAACACAGCGACTACATGCTGCACGATGTAATGCAGCCGCATGTTTTTTTTTTCTGTTAAAACTTAATAGATTTGACGACGATGACGAGCACTGTCAGGACTGTGACTCAGTCACATTTTTATTTATGACCAACGTTCAGCCCATCCTTGCTGTTATTGGGAAATAAGTTTCAAATTGCGCCTATAAAGTTTTTTGTCCAGCTCTCCTTTGTGTTCTGGGGCTCGTTTCTAAATCACCGTTAAAATTGTGAATGTTTTGGAGTCTTTTGTCGATATTTTTTTCTTCGCTCTCATGGTCTTACAGTATTTGAAGTGTCAACACACTCAAAAAAAAAAAAAAAGGAGGTAGATGTGTAAACTTTTAACTTTGGAAGAGGGACAAAGACCGTCAGAGGTTGAATCATTTCTTTTCTGTCTTGCCGGTATCGACTCATGTAAACACGGAAGAAGAATAAAGGACTCCTACAGACAATTCTTCCTATAGAATATCCCTTTTTTGTTGGATTTTTAGTTTCCATTCGATTCTTCTTGTGTCCTGAATCCAGGGCTCAGGTGGCTGTCGCTTTAAATTTTTTCCAGTGCTGCTATAAAACCCATCTAAAGGACCTTTAGCAAAGACTAATAAAAAAATAAAAACACAGCTCACACTGATATTACACACATGCACGCGCACATACATTATTGTCTGAGCTTATATTCCCTCAATGGTGTGTGTGTGTGTGTGTGTGTGTGTGTGTTAGAAAACACAGCCAGAACCCAGAACTCTGATTTCAAAAGGCTGATAAACATGTGGGGCTTTGCTCTTGCTCTCTCTCTCTCTCCCTCGCGCGCGCACACACACACACACACACACACAGACACATACGTACGTGTGTGCTCACACCGCCCACCTTGGCAGCACACCCACAATAGAAAGTGCACTCTGCTCCAGTGAGTTTTCCATCACAGTCACGCCAGAGACGAGCCGAGGTAAGATCCCAAACTTCTTCTCTTCTTGTTTTCTCTTCCCCCACCTGGACCTGGACCTGGACCCTCCGTAGGTGAACCCGGCTCCTGCGTCCCCTCGCTGGGGACTGTTTGTTTAGCCTTTGTAGACTTGGCCCTGCTCTGCTCCACCGGGCTGATCGTGTGGGCTGAGTTTTGACTTCACCTGCCTCTCATGTGATTCCTTTGCTCTTCCTTGTTGTTTCCTTCATTTAATCAGAATTGGGACGACATTAAGACCACCTCAAAATGAGTACAGATTGCACAAGATCGCTGTCTGAAAGGTCAATTATGGGTTTGGGAAGCGGATAACAATGTAACTGTGATCACAAGACCACAGTGCTTCAAAAATAGATCTATTTAATTCAACTGTTATGAGTTTAAGCAGCTCACAGGAGACAGACCTGAAGTTCATCAGACCAGGAAAAGGAAGCGAATAAAACCCTCACCTAACCATCAGTTTGGTCTCACTATGGGAGAAATATTGGAGAATCTCTGTGTCTGATCTAAAGTGGCGTATAAAGGCGGTGGCTGGATTCAAAAATCGAGGCAGCGCTTGAGGTTGCCTGTAGAAACACCAAAAAAAAAAACGAATCGGCTGTAATTTCCGACCACGAGCGAGCAGTTACATCAGCGCCCCTGCCGACAGCCATCCAGTATCTGGGCCTCCTCGGAGGGAGACGACCCTCAGATCTCTGATCCAGAATAACCGCGGACAGGTAGAGGCAGCGGGGTCAAAGCCAGTTGAGCCTGGAACGCGCGTGATTACATCTCCACCTATAAGCACAGGGCCATAAAGTATCATCAGATTCAACGTTTATGGGTTTTCAGGCCAAAGTATATCTTCCACGAGGAGATCCAGAAGAAGCAGGTTAGTGAAGGGTCACTGACCGACTTTGATTCTTTTGTCCTCCTCAGATTCACACTGAGCTCTGTGCCCCCCTTCCCCCCCGCCCTTGTCTAAGAGATCATCTACGCGCTCCTAAAAATGGAAGACAGCGTCCTCCCCTTTCTCGAGTAAGACGCGTCCCTTTTTGTCTTTGAGTTAAAGGAGGACTCGATGGTGTTAGCGATCCATTGGTACACCGCTGGCATCACAGGCAGTCGCGGCAGTCGTGACATCCAGCTCTTGTTTTGATTTGACACAATGGAAAATGGTTTAAAACGGGAATCTTGGTGTTGCTAAAGTAAATGTTTACACTTGAGTCATAACTCCTGTTAATTATGTGTTTACACCACATTACCGACCCGTTTTTTTCCACCTATTGAGCACCGAGATCAAAAAGTGTGTCCGTGTCTGCGTCTCCATCCTCCTCACCCTCACCCTTCTTCTTCAAGCATCTTTCTGGGCATCCTGGGCGTGGGCCTCTCCATCCTGTTCTGCACCAGCTTCTGCAGGGCGTGCCACCGCTACAGGGAGGCGCAGATCGAGAGGGAGGCCTGGAGACGCACCGGCCACGACGGTCAGCCCCCCCCCATATATTTCATCCCATTCCCGAGAAGCATATCCCACCTGGACGTGGAGGATCCCAGCAGGGAGCCTCGGAACAGCCAGGACTACCAGCCCCCCCAGTACAGCGCTGTCAGCTACGGGCCCCCACCTTCTTACAATGAGGTGAGTCAAGCAAAACAAACAAACAAACAAAACAAAACAAACAAAAAAATCAATTTCCTCCTAAATTTGCGTTCTTCGTCCACAGCTGGGACTCAAACCCGATGATCTGCCCCCCGCCTACACAGAAGACAGCCCCGCTGTGCTGACCATCACATCCAGCCCCCACACAGCCGCTCCTCAACAGTAACAGGGGCGGGGGGCCCTCACACACCTCACCTGTGCTGACCTCGCACACTGGACCACCGCACCCATCCCGGGTTCCCCCTCCCTTTGTCAAGGACAGTGATTGTGACCTGGGGAGGGGGGGCGGGGGGTCCTGCAGAGGTGACATGTTTACAGCTGCCGGTGCCAAAAAAGGAGCTAAACTGAAAAGAAAACGATGTCCCCGATGCGTGTCATACGGGAAAAACGGGACCTGCGCATGTGATTTTTGTACATCCCTTGAACACTTTGGGCAATTGAAGGAAATTCAGAATGAGCCCCCATAAACACGGAGACTTTGATTTAACAAGAGCGGTTTCTCTGAAGCGTTCCTCAGCTGCTTTTTGTACGATCTGTGCATGTTTATATTTGGTTTTAATTAAAAAAAATACAGCTGGGATATCTGTATGTACATTTTATATGTGAGTAAGAAAGTATTTTAATAGGAATAAAAAACGATGTTTTGCGTATTTGTAAATTTTGGTGGAAAAAGAGACATGTACATGGTTTTGGTTGCTTTTGTTTTGATTTTGAGGACTTTTTTTGAGTATATTCTCACAATGGAGAAAAATACTGGAGGAAAAGCATGTCTATATTGTTGGGTTCTCACACAGTTGAGCACTGTAAGGTGATGTGGCCGTGGAAATGTGTTGCAATAGGTTTGAGAGGTGATAAATTTTAATTGGAGGGCAAAGGTCGGCAGCCGAGCAGAGATAAGGCGGTAAATGAGGGAGACGTTACACAGCGCTGTTCCCTCTGTCGTTGCAACATTCTTTACTGGCTTCTTCCGCGTTGTGTTGAGAAAAAACAAAACTGTGGAGGTCACCTTGTTCTGTGTTCTGGGATCATTTTAGAACATTAGACAATGTTTAGGATGTCTGTGATCAGGAGAACCAGGAATATTATATGTGTGTGTGTGTGTGTGTGTATGTGTGTGTGTGTGTGTGTGCATGGGTGTGTGTGTGGAGGGGTGGACCTGGACTTCCTGGTGGTGCTCTCCCAGTCTACGAGGTTCTGACATGCAGCAGGTCATTCCTGCCTGTGGCCTGGCGTTATCTGCTCTGCTCTGCTCTGCTCTTTGTTAACTGACTAATATTTAACTAAGCTTTCTTTTTTACTAGATCTGTAATCTACTGCTGGCCGTGTTGCATTTAGACAGCGTGTCGGGTCTGTAAATGTCACACCTGCACTTAAATTAGTACTTAGAGGTATTTTAATTATTCTCCAGCTCCTCTGTATCTACGGGAGACCTGGTTTAAGCTGTTTGACTTCCACCAAAAAAGAAAAAAAAAAAGGCAGAAGAAAGAAAGAAAGCAAGTCTACTGTGTGACCAGCAGAGGGAGGCAAATCCAGGAAAGCCATTAAAAAAAATCTTATCTCGTTTAAAGGTAAAACTCCTGGTTCCAAAACAATATCCATTTGTTCACATGTTTGCATGTCCCAATCACCTGTGCTTACTCTGATGACAAGACTCTAAAACACAAGAGCCAATGTCATTGTCATTCAGATCTTGTACTTCTTCATATTAATTAAATTCCGGGGGCCCTTGGAAACGTAAATACCAAAGTCGTGAAAATGTATGCACTGCTATTTTAAAGGGTTCAAAAGTGACGCTGCTGACAGTTAACCTTTGGCCCCACTGAGGTCATCAAAGATGGAGGATGAACGTCTTTGTTTTTTAACAACCCTCACTCGAAGAACCACCGTTCAGTTAAAAAGCCAACGCACAAATGAACCCAGTTAGAGTGAAACAAAATTGACTCCAGCTGCTCCTTACTCGTAGGATGTTTTTAAAAAGAAGATCGCAAAACTTCTAAAAATGTCAATCCTAAAATGTCCTATTTAGGAAATCCTTGTGTGTGTTTGTGCTGCTGGACAGGGTTGGTAACTTTAGAAATGGACCGGTGTTTGTTGACGAAATACATTCCTGAGTGTGTGCGTGCGTGCGTGTGTGCGCGCGCACGCGAGAGAGAGAGATAGAGATAATCCATTTCAATTCAGGTGAACATCAGTAGTCAGAAGATGCTCATTCTCCTCTGATCACTTTGTTTCCTTTTTTTTTTTAAAAAAATCCCGTTTACTCTTGATTTTATCTTGTCTTTTTAAAAAATCTTTACCGAACTGTGACTTCAATAACCAAAGCGTGGATTCTAAAATGTTCCAAACACACAACTGTTGAAAATAATCCCTCAAGAATGTCACCAGAGTTTAAAGTTGCACAGTTGCACTCCTGCTTGGAGCAATGTTGGAATATTTACACTGCATATTATTATATTATATGTATATATATGTGTGCAGTTTTACTGGCAGGGTATGGACACAGGAGATGGGGGAGGGGGCCCTGCAGCTACAAGCGTGAAGAGTGCACCACTAGCACTAATGCATTCCACTCATCATGCTAAAGGCATAAAGAACAAAAACAAGTGAAAGACGGGGTTTCAAAGATATGTGCAATAATAAACATGTGTCCATTAACATCCTAGCCTGTGGAATGGACATGAAGAAAAAGACATGACCGTGAACCACACACGCACACACCAGACATGTCTGTGCGTGTGTGCGTGCGCGCGTGTGTGTGCATGACAAGTCCCACTTCCAGGCTGCTGGTTCTTCGTGCATATGCAGATAAAGAGGTCCTCGCTTGTACTATGCCAGAATCGCCTGCAGCGGCGTGACGTCACACCCCTCACCTTTCACACCGCTGAAGCGCGAGGAGCTGCGGGGGGCGGGGCTCGTCGGGGTAGTGGGGGGTGGAAGGGGGGGGTCACCACAAATCCCCTCCCCACAAACTCAAACCTGCGAGACGCCCGGCTATTTCTGTGCGCTCTGAGCATTCGCGACAGTTGCGGCGGGCTGACAGCGGAGAAAAAAACAAACAAAACAACAACCTTGCAAACCCGGGACATCACCTATAAATAAAACCCCAAGATTTAGCAGAATTTAAAACCATCCACCGCGTGATGGACAACGCATAAACAACACATTTCACCCCCCCCCCCAGTTATTGAGCCCCTCCGAACTCTCATTTTATTCCATTTCTTTCATCTCATTTTATTAATTTTTTTTTATCTTCTCGTGGGCCCTGCCGCCGCTCGCGCGCGCCCACGAGCGGGCGCGGGTCTCCCTGTCCACGCCCACCTCGCCGTCGCGCGGCCCTCTCATAGGTCGCGTGCGGAGGTAAAGCGGGCGCGGAGCCGCGGCCCCGTCAGTCCGCCGCCGCGCTCCCCCCTCTCGGCTGTCCTCCGCTCGGCTGTCCTGCCCCGCTCCGCTCGGCTGTCCTCCTCCTCTCCCATCACCGCCCCATCAGCGCACCATGCCCAGCAAGAGGAAGAAGAACAAGCGCCGCATGTCGAGGGTGGTAAGAGGATTTTGGGCTTTATTTCGTTCTTTTTTTTTTTTTTAATTAACTCATTTAAATCAGTTAATTTATCCAAACTTTTGGACTCTTGCACCTTTTTTTTTTTTTTTTGATGCCTCAAACGAGATCTCGAAAAGCGCATCTCACCGTCGCCACATTTCTGCGCCCCCCACCTCCCTTAAAAGAGGGTCGATCCCGTTTCAGCTGCTCTCCTGCGCCCCAGGAGAGACTTTTGACTTCTGAACATTCAGTGCCTAAAGAGGAGTGGGCGTGGTGGAGGGGGAGAGAGAAAGTGGCAAAAGCTCACTTTTTTTTTTTTTTTTTTTTTCCCCCAAAGCCTTTTAGATCTCCTTAAGTTTGGCCGCCTGAGGAACACACACACACACACACACACACACACACACACACACACACATGCTGACGAGATCACTCCGCACTGAAGATTGCCTTGCTTCCCTTTCATCAGACTGGTCCTGGACCGAGGATTGCCTGCAGTATCTTTGATTTAAAAGAAAATATAAATAAAGAAGTGACCCTTCATCACCTTCAGCTCAGCGCCGTCACCGCGGATGACACCCTCGAGAGCCCGGGATGAGTGCTCCCTTCCTGACACGCACGTTTATATAAACACATCGAAGGGTTTCCTCTTTACGTCCTTAATGGGATAAAATGTTTCATGGGCGAGGCGGCTGTTGCCGTGGGGAAAGAGAGAGCGGTTGTTTGGACGGTGACTCGACAGACTCTAACACACACACACACACACACACAAGCGCGCGCGGCACACACACGTCTGGTTGGCTCGTAGCATCGGTCTGCCAGTGCCCAACTGGCTCCTGTCCTAACAAAAGCATTTTCGCCGAGTGATTGTAACCTGATTATAAGCTGATTATGATGTGATTAGGCCCGCTGTCTGGCCCGCAGGGCACCCGGGGGTGCTGCTGACTCGCGCGGTTTCCATTCCCGCTTCACCAGACCTGTCAGGACTGCTCTGATTCAACTAATTAGCTCCCATTATCTGGCCACCTTCGCTCGGGCCCACTCCTCTGCGCCGCCGCTGCCCCACTTCCACTCATCTATGCCCCTGAAGCCTCCAGGGGAGGGGGGGGGGTTGAAATCGCTTTGCACGTGGCCGGGATGGCGTGCGTGGCGTTCTCTCGCGCGGGAACACGTGAGAACGACCCCGAAGGCGGACGGGAGACACGCGGATCGGAACCCTGCATCTGCTTTTCTTTAATTTGAGCAGGACTTTGGGGGGGAGGCCTGGACGCGACGGTCCTGATTTGTGCTTCTCTTCCCGTGTGCAGCAGGCCCAGAGGAGAATCCTCGAGGAGCAGTATGCAGCCAACCCCCCCGCCAAGGCCAGCCGAGGGACCGCGGCGAGCGTCCCCCCCCCGCGGCCGCCCCGAAGCAGGCCGCCAAATGCGCGGCGCCCCCGCCGGAGAAGATCCCGGAGGCTGTCACCGCCTTAGAGGTGGAAATGAAAGCCGTGGTGCCTGAGCCCGAGCCCGAGGCCGCGGCGGTGGCGGGGGTGACGGCGGAAGCGGTGGTTGAGCCGTCCCCGACAGACGTGGAGGCCCAAGCCCCTGGAGACCCCCCCGTCGCTGCAGAGGCCGCTGAGGCCGAACCGGAGGTGGCGCCTGAGGCCGAGGCGGACGTCCCCGACGGCGTGGCAGACGCACGGGTAAGAAACCGCATTTGACGGAGGAGCGGCGCTTGTGGGGGGGGGTCAAACGTGTCGGGAAGGGGGCTGGGGCGGGGGCGGTAGGTAGAGACAGGCGGAAAGAACAACTTGTTCCATTCAACAAAGAGCTGGAAGATAGAACAACCTTGACCTTTGACCTACGACCAGAGAGACTGGTTCGGAGCATCGGAATTTCGAAAAGGGCGGAGCGCCGACATTCATCCCCATTGGTGCTGTGGCCGCCCAGGGACGCCACCAAAAACCAGTTTCAAGGGACCCCGGGCCCCTCGGAGCGAGGTTGAGATCCTGGCTGAGAACACAATGTTCAGCCAGTCCACTGCACGCTGCTCATCCACGGCGGCGTGCGCGCGCACGCGCGCGCTGTTTTTACAGGCGCGTGAGAGGGGAGGACCATGGGTGTGACACACGACCCCCCCCCATCCCCTCGCTCAGCGCGCACAACCACGCGCTCCATGCCACCCCCCACACCCCCCCCCCCTCCCTCCTCCCTCCTCCCTCCCTCCCCTCTCTGCCCCTCCTTTACTGCCGGCAGATGTGCCTCAGTCGGTGTCGGCGCTGACACGGACGCTTCACTTTTGGAAATCCGCAGACCTGTCGGACCAGCCGCGCGGTTTCAAACCGTCCAACTCGTCGGTTCCTTCTTCTTCTTCTTCGTCTCCTTCCTCTTCTTTTTTTTTTTTTTTTTTTTTTTTCTCCGAATGCACCCTGAAAGGGCAGACTAGAGGCGGAGGCCACTCGCCCCCCCACTCCCCTCCCACACCCCCACACCCCCTCCCGGTAAGGACGCAGGTTTAGGACGAGCGCTTGTGAGATGGGGCTGGTCTTCAGCTGGCTCTGGGGCCGCAGGGAGCCCCCTCGGCCGCTCCCCGGGGCCGCCGCGGAGGCACAGGTGAGTCCCCACCCACACCTGGCCTGCGCTGCCTGAAGCTGTCAACTGTACGCCCCGCGCTCGGGAGGAACATTATGTACCAGCTCGCTCAGTCTGTGACTCTTCAGTCCTCTGACCCCCCCCGCCCCCCTTTCAGTTCCTCACACGCTCTTCTTGTAAACCCCCCCCCACCTTCCCATCCCCACCCTCCCCCTCCTCCTGCATCCTGTCCTTCCTCTGCTCCTCAGGTCCCTCTGTCTTGACCCTGCACACGTATTTTACCCTTTTTATTGTCAGTGTGTGTGTGTGTGTGTGTGTGTGGGGGGGGTTGTTGTGTTCAGGAGCTTCTCTTGGGTGTTGAGCTTTCATTTGAGCCGCTGTCTCCTTGCGGCTGAAGTATGCGAGGTCAGCACCGGTGGTCCCGACCTCCCCTCCGGGACGCCCGCCGATTCGCGCGCACGCTCTCGCCGCCCGCTTTCGGGGACACCGGGCGCTTGGCGTGGTCTCAGCCACATGCTCGGGATTCTCTGGTTTCTGGATTGAGACCTGCTCCGAAGCCTCTCCGTGTCCTGATCAGCTGGGTACACGGTGTTCTGCCACTGTTTGGAGGACTCGTGTGCGTGCGTGTGTGTGTGCGTGTGTGTGTGTGTGTACTTTATGGGAGCTGGTCATCGGCATGTTTGTTTCACTGGTGATTAAAACAGAGATTGCTCCTCCCCGGAGTCGCTATATGACCATTCTCAGCTGCATTTTTGCAACTTGACCGGGCAGAAGTCGTTAAAATCTCAACCCCCAGCCTGCAGGCGCAGGACTGGTCCCATTTCGGGGGGAAAAACAGGCCGGTACAAAAGAGTGTAAATAATTTACAGTAGCGACGATGAGCACATCCAATATTTATAGGTAATTGCCGTCTTGGATGCGCATTAATCGCCGATGCCAGCGGCCTCTCGGGGCCCCCCCGTTCCATTAAACCAGACCAGGCGTGAGCGGAGACGTGGAGCTGACGTCCTGGGTCACGGTTGAGGGTTTCATTCGTGCAACGCCTCTGAGACGTGGTATGTGAGTGTCAAGCGCAAGGTTATTTCGCTCCCGGCACCGTTTCCCATAGCGTTTGAGCGCCCCTCCCCAAATATGACCTTTAAAATCTTCCAGTCTGCATTTTTTTTTTTCTCTCTCTCTCTGCTTTGATGAATCTGAAAAAGTAGCTCACCCCTAATGACTGTTTCTCCGAAAGGTGATTTCTCCGGCTGAGGCTCCAGCAGAAGCTCCAGCAGAGACTGAGGTACCTGCACACACACCCCGCCCCCCCCCCCCCAAATACCCTTTGGCAGCATATCTCATATAGTTTAAAGAGAATTCCACAGGCGTGATGTTAATTTCACATTTCACGAAGGCATCTGCACGCACAAGCCAGAAAATGTCCTTCTGCGCCTATATTTTCTTCATTAGAGCTCATAATGTGTACAATTCTGTGCTTTTTTATTGAGTAACAAAAGCGTGTTCCAGTGTAGTGCGGTGGTGCTGGTGTTGCTCCCAGTTTCCAGCCGCGTTTTACAGGTTCAGAGCAGCTGTACCGGGACAAACAGCGTTTTTAAATGAAGGCGTCGGTGACGTAAGCGTCACAAATAAAAAACAGCGGATGCAACTCGGTTGCGGCGCACATTGCTGAGATCAGCGGGTTCAAACTGTTTCCAGAGAGGAAACACGCAAAAGTCCCAAGAACGCTTGAGGTTCTGCACCTAAGACACAAACGTGGGCGGAGCCCTTTGGGTTCAGAGTAAATAAAGGAGCAGTTTAGTGGTTCGGTCCGTTTCCCCCCGTGTTTTTCTGTCAATCCTCCCACCGCTTTATTGATTGTGTTGTTTTTTGTTTCTCCAGATCGTAACGGAAGAAGCATCAAATGTGACCACAGAGGCCGAACCGGTGAGAACCAAAGCCCCCCGGATGATCCAGTGACTGAAGAGCTTAGTTGCGTCGTACGATCTGTGATTCTCCTCCCGCAGGTTCAAGCCGTTGAACCGAAGACTGAAGAGGAGGCCGAGGTCCCGGCAGAGGTAGAGGCGCCCGTGGAGACCGAGATGGAAGTGGCCATCGCAGCAGCCGCGGATGAGACGGAGGTCACGGCGGAGGCCCCCCCCGCGGAGGAACCTGCCGAGGCCACGGAGGAGGCCGTAGAGGAGCCTGTAGAGGAGCCTGTAGAGGAGGCCGTAGAGGAGTCCGTAGAGGCGCCCGTAGAGGAGCCAGAGGAGGAGGCGTCCGCCGAAGTCGTCCCTGGTGGGGAAGTCCCGGAGGAAGAGGAGGAGGAGGCTGAAATGGAAGTGTTGGCTGCAGAAGAAGCAGCCAAAGTCCCTGCTGAGATCTCTGAGCCCGTCACCAAAACAGAGGTGCCCCTCCGATCCCCCTCCGTCTGCACTTCTTCACAGAGCCGCAGAGACTAACAGCTGTTTTGCGTTCTCCAGGACGCTCCGGTTCAGTCCATGGAAGTCCAGGCGGTGAGTATAAAACCGCGTCACGCACGAAGGACATCGAAAACCGCTGCTTTTTTTCTTTCATCCACACGTGCGACGCTGCTGAATGTCGACTCTGCTGCGTCGGCAGGTTGCGGAAGCTCCGGTGGAAGAGGCTGAAGCATCCGCAGCCGAGGTCAAAGAGGTAAAGACGAGCCTCAGCAAACATCGTCAGTGTGAACCAAAGTCCTCACCTCCCACAGGAGGGACGGGAACACGACAACTTTGCCTCCTCAAACCCCCCCCCCCCCCCCCCTTTTTCCTCCTTCTCGACCAACCAGGA
Source organism: Lagocephalus sceleratus (assembly GCA_911728415.1). Taxonomy (NCBI): domain Eukaryota; kingdom Metazoa; phylum Chordata; class Actinopteri; order Tetraodontiformes; family Tetraodontidae; genus Lagocephalus; species Lagocephalus sceleratus. The sequence continues at coordinate 3,058,298 of CAJVRN010000237.1, read as the reverse complement.
GATCGCCGACAACCTGGCCGATGACTTTGTCGTCACGGAGACCGCTGAGGCCGTGGAGGTCGCCATCGCCGAGTCTGCAAGCCAGCCGGTAAGGGACGCGCCGTTGCTCGTTTGCAAACGGTCAGAGAGTGTAGAACAAAAAGGACCATTTATGTTGTCCTTTAGATCCAGCGGGACCGAAGTCTTGCTGACATTCACACCTTTACGTGCTCTCTATGGTAGGAACCCGTGGAAATGAGCGAGCCCCTCAACAGCCAATCAGAAGCTTCGAATGAGCCTGTTGCCGAGGCGGTCGCCGAGGAGGTCGCAGAGGAGGCCGCGTCATCTCCAGAGGAAGCGATGGTACCAAGCGGCCCTCGCGATGACGTCGCGTGTTTGCACTGATGCGTTCTGACTCCCCCCCCCCCCCACAGGACTCAGACGAGCAGGCGTGCGCAGATGCGCCGCCGGAGGAACTGAAGCCCGAAGTGTGCGAAATGCCGTGTCAGATGCAGCTTGCCGCCGAGTCCGTGGAGATGTCCGTGGAGTCGTCACTGAGCGGACACGTGGTCCCAGAGGTCTCCATTGAGGGTTGAGGAGACGCCAGGAAGCTTGAAAACCGTGTTTGTTTTTATCTTTGTGAGTTCCTCTGCTATCTTTTACACCCCCCCCCCCCCCACCCCCCCCACCTTGGACAGCTCTCAGCCGTCACTAACCACCCGGCCTTCGCCTCTTTCAGTTTCTCCCTTGGCCATCCGGCACGCTCAAAAGCCGTTTCAGGAAATCAACCGGCCGACATTTTTGTAACGAAGGAAAGGACCGGAAATCCAGGAGACATCCACCCTTCCAAGTGCCTTTTCTGGCCTCTCGTTTCCGTCAGAAGTCTAAACCAGATGTGCTCCGAAACGGCTGCATCATCACAGCACTGCCGTGAAGGTTCACCCACAAGATGGAGACCCCGCGCCCCCCCCCCACCACTCCCCAAAAGCACACATGTGGATAACATGGCACAGATGAACGCTGCTGGGACTCGAGTCTGCAGTCACGTGACCTGTTGTCGCACCCTCTTAGAAATTCCTTTTGTCCCTTTTTTTCTTTGTTCTCTCGGGTCCAGAGTCGAGGCGTTTGTACACGTTTTGTATTTTACGGACACGGGGTGGCCTGCCGCGGAGATTTTCTACTTTTCTTTCACTTCTAGCTTTAAGTAAGAAAAAAAAAACAAAAAAACCCCAAAAAACCTTTGTTTTGTAAAGGCCATACGTTGTGCTACAGTTTTTGTCTTCAAAGGGGAAAACTCGATCTGGAGGTCACGTGTATCGCTCTTGGCTTGACTCAATCCACCTTTGAAATAAAGCTGTAACTCGCTGCGATTAAATCATTTTACTCTTCCACCTGAACACAAAGACACAGAACAAACCGATCAGAACTCCTTTCCTTTCTTGTATTGTTTTTTTTTAATTTTCCGGTACTGAAATGTACATTCATGGTAGTATGATGGAATTTGGTAAACAATACTGTGTGGACGCAGTCGTCAGGATTATACCGTCAAAATGTCTGGAGGGAATATCAGGCAGTTTTTGTGGGGTTTACTGGCAACTCAGAGTGGGATTTTAATGTAAGGTTAAAGAAAAAAAAAAAACAACTTGTAGTTGTCAGATGAACAAAAAGTAATGAAAGTAAATGATCAACGCAACCCACTTTACAGAGGAGAAATTTATATATTTGTAAATGCACATTCGTATCAACAACAGATGCTTTGGAATGAAAACAGCAACAATGAGGCTCAGTGTGGTCGACTCCTCCCAGTTCACTTATATATTATCAGATTTTTTATTTTTCTTAAATTGTGCCGTCCTGATGCACGAGTGGGTGTCGACGCGAGTGCCTGAAAAACAATAAATAATAAACCAGGCAATCTGATTGGTCCACGAGATAAAAGGGGGGGGGGGTATCGAAAAGACGAAGAGAAAAAGCAATAAAAAGGAAAGGATTGTGATTACGTAATAACAAAATGATGCTCAACAATCATTTTCCTCATACACACTTGCTCGCTCACTCAATTCAAGAGGTTTAGAAGGAATCAAGAACAAAGCCACTTTAAAGATGATAATACTCAAATATTTACATAGCAGTGATGATAAACTGAAAATGAAGCCCAAATAATGAGTAAAACCAACAAAAAAATAATATGAATCGCTATTTTTCATTCCTTCTTTTTTTTTTTGACCACCTGTAGCATATAGAGCTGGTCGATGCTCGGGCGGGCAGTGTTCTGTAAAGACGGTGAGTGCTACAAGGAGAAGAGCACTTCGATGAGCGCGCCCAGGCCAGGGGTAGTTGTAAGGGTGGGGGGGTGTTCAGGGTGTCCTGGCCTTGGACCGGCTGCCTCCAGCTGTGCGAGGGGTGGGGCCAGTGAGCAGCCAGCCGCACTGCACCGCCCGAGTGCGGGACTGAAAGAGCACTTCAAAAACACGAGGGGGTGAGGTGGGGTGGGGGGGGGACTTGGGATTTTCAAACGTGATTGGAGAAGCAGCCTTGAACAGACGGCGGTCTTTCGGCAGAGGAGGCGGCTCAGGAGGAATAAAGTGTACAGCCTATAAAGGTGCAGCAGTAGCACTTCAGGAGAACCTCCTGGATCCTGATCTCCCAAGGAAGGTTAATCCATGCTTCCGTTTAGTCCATGTTCAGATTCTTAATCACTTCAGAGGCAACTAGCTGTGAAAACATTCCAATGATTCCGCAGATGTCCGCTTTTCCCGCCCTGTTCAGTTTAGGGACCGGCTGTTTGCTTTGCCTCCGCGGGACGATGACTGTTTGGGGGTAGATCCATCTTTTACGGGAATTCCGCTGTGTGGATAATTAGCTCGTTACCACGGATTTGGTCTCATTACGACATAATCGTCCGGTTTCTCTGCGCGGTGTGATTGTCACCCCCCCCCCAACCGCCTGCATTTGCACAAGTAGGCAGTGACTTTATGAACCGAGCCAGTGATTCTTTTAAACGGCGGTGAGGAATTTTTCACTTCGATGCACAGCGCAAACCGTTCTTTTTGCCACTGCGTTGACAGATGATGGGAAATGGGTGGGGGGAAAAAAAAAGGGAGCGAGGGGAATGCTAGAGAGGACGCCTCTCAGAGGCTCAGCGCCCCTTCAGGCCCAATGTGGGCTCGGTCCAATCTGGCTCGGCCTAACCTCTGACTGGCTGGGCCAAATCCAGTCTAGCTTGATCTGGTTATCCAGACCTGTGTTTCAGAAGAGTGCTTTGGATCCCTGGTTCTCAAACTCTGACCAGGCATCGTTTAATTCCATAAAGATCATCTTTGCATACTCTTCATACGGCTTTCCTGCCGCCTGTGGAGAGACACAACATATATATTAATAACCAATAACGAGGCTTGTGGGAAAACCAGCACTCTAATAAATGGATGAGCAGTGATGCTGCACCTTGTCTGGATGGACCACCAGCACGGCCTTCCTGTAGTACTTCTTCACCTGATCGGGCGTCACCAGCTCAGACATGCCCACGGGTTTCCAGCGGGTTTCGCCGTCCCACAGCACCGTGTGCATAGTCGACATCAGAGCTCGGATGTTTCGCTCCTTCCCTTCGATCCAGTCCAAGATCTGTGGCGTGACATCAGAACCTGAGCTTTTGTCGGCTTTATTACATTACAAAAAGACGTGAACTTGGCAGCTAAAGCCCCAGGTGTTCAGTGTTGATGGATCGATATTTGAAATCTGATACCTGTAATTTGAGTGGGTCGATCTCTTTCGTCATCTCCTCCCGTCTCATTTCCGCTATGGTCCTCGGTCCCTTCTTATCGGGTCTGGAAGCAAAACCCTGTGTCGACAGCAACTCCTCAAAGTCATCCTCCTTCACCTTCGGTTTGGGGCCTGTGTTGTCAAACAAACCTCTGGACTTAACTTCTAATGGCCAAGTTGCGGGAAATAAACGCGCACACTTTTACTGCGGGATAAACTCATTTTGCTTTTATGAACCTACCGAAGCCTGGCCCACGAATCCCTCTCTCCTCCCTGCCACCAATGACAGAAGAGAAGTTGAGGTTGTAGTTGGGTTTGGGGGGCTGTGTGCTTGCGGACTGGGGCGCAGTGGATGGTTTGGCTGTGGAGCCAGATCCCGACACGGGCATCCACGGTTTGTTCTGGGCTGCCGTAGGTCTTCCAGACTGCCAGGGCTGGGCTTGAGGCTTTGAAGAAGGGTTCTTTGTGCTAAAGGAGGTCCCAGAAGAAGCTGCAAAGATATGAAGAATACATTAATAACAGCAGATCAGTTCGCTGAAGACAATGATGCAGACCGGGTTCTTTACCTGGTAAGTTGGATCCCAGGTTTCCCAGGTCGGCAAAAGGATCAAAGGTCTGAGACTTGGCCTTTGACATCGATGGTGCACCAGAAGCTACAAGAACTGACAGTTAGAACTTCCACCCCTCAATTTTCTTTTACTCACAGTGCACTTTTAAAGGTAATCCAAACTCAAACAGCGGTGTAAATGGTCCTCAGCTTACCTGTGTTGGTATAGCTGGATTTGTTAGTGGTAGCATTCACACTTGCACTTTTCCCAGTGGCCCAGCTGTCCCAGCCACCAAGCAGGTCTGGCTGGCTGGCTGATGATGTCATCTTAGGGGTGTCGTTCACTAGCTTATCTGTAAAGAAAACAAAGCACGCGTGAACCTCAGGGACTGCCGGAAGCAAAAACCAACATTAAGAAAGTCGTAAACATTGACTTTGGTACTTACTGAGGTCAAAGAGGCTTGAGTTGGATGGCGCGGCGTTAGTGTGGGCCGGAGGAAATCTGCCGGCAGTTGAGCTATCGGCACCCAATAAGTCTACAAACAGGTCAGGTCCAGAGGATTGCTGAGATGAGCCCATGCTGGAACCAACACCAGAGCTCGCTCCCATACCAAAGGGATCGAAGAAGTCATCCATGGCTGCAGCACAGTCACAGAGACACTTGCATCAAGAAAAACTGAAATATTTATAACACTTTAATGCCGCAGCAGATGAGCATTAAAGATTTAACTCATACGTTTTGAGTTGACCGCGGCCTCATTGGTTGGTTCACTGAAGAACAAGTCTTCCTGCACTGGGGCTGCCTCGCCAGCAGGGGGCGCAAACAGGTCATCGAGGAGGTTACTGTTGCTGGTCGCGGCTTTCATTCCTCCCTGAGCGCCTTGAGGCGCGGCAGAGGACGAAGCCGTGGAAGGCGCTTGAGGGTCAGTGTTCAAACCCAGGAGGTCAGCTGTGTCGCCCACGGGAGGTTCCTGGGCCGCAGGAGGGGGGATCTGGGGGAGACAGTGGGCAGTAAGCAAAATTTAAAAAAAAATTGGAATTGGGGAACGATGATACGGCGGAATCGACCTTTAAACAGCTGCCTTACCTGGAAGTCAGCATCAAAGAGTGGTTCGCTGGGATCACGTGACAGCGGCTCGCCACTTGGAGCCGAGTAAGAAAAGGATTCTCCTTCAGACTGATCACTGAAGTCGTCTTGGTCGTTCATGGAGCCCCTTCCTTGGCTTTCCGAGGCTTCTTGGGATGAACGCACATCTGCAAATACGAGAGGCCGCTGCTTGATACACAATGTTTTCAACACTGTTCAAATGAGCGGGGGTCAGCAAATGTTTCTTCGTACCTTCCCAATCCAGCGTCTGGAAAAAGTTGTTGGTGTTATCGTCACTGCTCCCAGGAGAATCTGGTTCAGGTGCGCTGGATCCTTCTGGGGTCTGAGCTGGCGGGGGGGAATCTGCGTCATAAAAGGCCGACGATCCCGGCTGACGAGGTAGCTCAGGCTTCCCTGCAGACAGGAAAGATTGTGGAACGTGCTACTATTAACAGCTGGAAGAAAGAATCCATCATGAAACCACAAATCATGGCTTTATTACAGGAACGTACCGAATTTGCTGAGGATCTCCTGTTGCTCATCACGTGAGGAAAAGAGGATTTTGGGGTTCAGGCCCTTGGTTTGGAAGCCCTCCCAGGGAGGGCTCTTGGTCTTGGGTTTGTCCCTGGGATCGACCTCTATGTTCAGATTGACCTGGAACAAGTCTGGGTACTTCTCCTGAATGTCGCAGGCATCCAAATCATACCTGGCAGGGAGGCAAAAATGAGCTTAAAGAGGCGTCCTCATCTGGGTAGGAGTATTTCAAATGTCCAAATTAAATACGAACTTTGCGAACTTGACAGTGGTCGCATTTCTAGGGACAAAACCGGTGTGGAACTGGATCTGAAACATCTTCATGGACGCCATCTGAAAGTGACAAGAGTTTACCCTACGACCCATTTATAACTGATGTGAGTGTGTGTGTGCATGTCTGCACACCTTGGCTTGCAGACGTCCTCCCAGTGTGGATCTAGCGTGATATATCACCACCAGGACATCTCCTTGGACTGTTACATTAAGGGGAATCTCCGCCTTCCCGTCTTCCATTCTAAAATCCCTGAAAAGAGAAAAACAATGAGTTGATGAAAAATGGTTCAGTTTCACCTTTTGAGACGTGCAAACTGACTTCATCCGGTCGTATTCCTGGGACGTGGTGAGGACTCTCTCGTCTCCTACGTAAACCTCACAGAAGGGCCTGCAGCCATTTCGCTGCTTGTTGAACAGCGGTACGGGCGTCATGACGATGGAGCGAATTATTATGGGCTTGCAGTGGGGAACGATGGGCTCCTCAGCCATCATGTCACACATGTACTCGATGTACCTGCAAAGGGGCAACAAGCACGACCACAAACGATGAAGAATGTCACATTAGGCTTAAAATCAAATATAATGACAATTATAACAAATACATTAATTGTTATGATTAAAGAGTTCGCTGCATATTTATACCTCTTGTGCGAGGGCGATATGCCTGGTGGGCAGCGCTTCATCGAGAACATGTAGACGGCCGCCTCGGCTGTGGTGAAAAGACGACAGAAACACAGGAAGGAGCAGACCGCCACAGCCGACGCCGCCTTGCCGTCCTACGGGGAGCAGAGCGGGAAGGGACCGTTTGAGGGATCTTTCCCCCTTCGTGCTGAGAAGAAGCCAGTTTAGCCAGGTGGGCCACCTCACTCACCAGACAGTGGACGATACAGATGTTCCTCTGGTCCTGTTTAAGCCACAGGTGCATGTTCTTGCACACGCTGTAGAGGCTGCGTAGGTTGGGGGCACGTCGCAACTGCCAGTTACACTCAGAAACCTGCACACACACGTGGACACACACAAACAGGCTGAGTATAGAAGTATTTAGAAAAAAAAAAAAAAAAAAAGCATTACTAATCATGAAGCAATTGACGAGGCGCACGTACGCCCTACGTACCCTGTTGTGGAATCGAGACGGCCTGTACGATCGTCTGGAGAGGTTGTAGACGGCGTAGTGGCCGGCGTGACGGGAATCCAAGAACAATCGCACGTCCTCTATGTTGTTCTTTATTGCTGACTCCACGCCCTCTGCTGGGTAGGACATGACTGCAAGTGCGAGACAAAAATAAAGTCAGTTTCACCGCGAATGAGGAGGATTTGTCGAGGCAAGGGGGGACACTTACCTGCTATTCTGGAAGTGATGTAGGAAATATCCAGGTCCCCTTTGGCATAGCTGTAAAAAAAATACAGGTCAGCAGCATTCATTTAAAAGTCAAACAACCATTAAAAGTAGTCTGGTGGTAAAGATACCCACAGCTTTGACAGAAACAAACAAAGCTTAAGGAGCTCAAAAGCACCCAGATTCTACTGTATGCAATAGTGGGCACTCAGCTACAACACATCGGATATTTACAATACACTGAAATGTCAACAGCATTTAAATTAATGTTTTAAAGCAAAAACCCGTATCTGCTTATGCAGATGACTGTCAGGTTACTCTGTTTCAGAACAGACAGATGATGCTGTTAGAAAAGACAAAGTGACATTATTTAGTAAATAAGTGATTTGTTCACATGTTCATTCAAATTTCTATCTACTAAAGTGTTGTTGGTTAGTTTCTGGTGGCTGATGCCAACGGAACAATAGAGATTTTTTTCTAACAAAGCGAGCTTGGGACCATTAGGATGAATGGTGGATGATGACATTAGCAGTTTAATGACAATATTTCAACGCTGTTTTCCCTCAGAGTTGCTCTTCCTGTCTCAGTTTGATGACAAGTGATTGAATGTGCGATGTTAGCAGCAAGGCGGAATGCTGGGCGCAGGTCAGTGAGTGGCTTAGTAGGAATTTTGTCTTCCGCTAGATTAAAAGACACAAACTACAGGAGCACACGGACAGAACAACGCATTAGTCGAGACACGTCGCCGACCGTTATTTACCTTGGGTTGCTAAGTGATGGACAGAGAGGGACCGTGAGGGATCGGGACGGAGAAAAGAAACAAAAATAATAATGAAAAGGCCCAAACAAATGAAAGACACTGGTGAGAAAAGGTCTAAATGAAACTGATGGACACAATTATGTTAGAAATGATGTGGCACCAGTATGTGGCACATTTGTTAAAGGGACCTGTCCCTGGGTTCACTCTCGGCAAAGACTTAATGAGAGGAAACTACGTTTCAATCAATAGCAAAGTGGTACCTTGTAACTCTGGGGCATGAAATAAATTGAAATACGAACAGCTTTACCCAGGTTATGATTGACGCTACTCTAAAATCTTTCAATGAAAAAGAAGAAAAATATGCGAATAATGCAAATAAAGTCCTCTAAAGCCTTCTAAGCCACTTAATCTGAATAAAACCTGCTGACTTAGAAGGAAACAGGCAGTAAAGGTTAAAAAAAAGAGGAAGAATGAGGATAGAGATGAAGCAAACTGGAGCTGTGTACCTGGCTACAGACTGGATGACCTTGGAGGATGTGTCCTTTATGTTGGTCAGGAAGCGCTCCGTTCCTCCCTTTAAGATATCCAGGAAGCCACTGCCTGGCTGGTCGGGGTCATAAACCCCTACCGGTGAGAAATAAAGACATTTCAGCAAAGTGGAATGATAAGGATGATGATCCAACATGGCAGGAACTAACCAACACTGCATTATTTAAGGGGTAAAAATAAGAACAACTTTGACTTTCAAGTTCAACTTTTTTTAAATCGTGGTGCGTTTGATTTGGAGGTAAGAACATTGAATTAGATGTCGGCTGAGCTGCGGCTGGTTCACTTTGGGAGAAAACAGGCAGGCAACTCGGACCGACTCATCGCCCTTAATTGGCCAGTGCTCGGACGTACATCGGCCAGAACGAGCGGAGTCGCTCCTACAGGGAAAAGCCCGTCTTCTGACTTTGCACAGATGGTTGACAGAAATCCTCTTAATGGGCGGCACGATGACTACGCTGTCGTTTATATTGATCGGAACAGTTTAAGACGGCAATGACAGGGAACCAACACGACATAATGGTGCTGATATTTAGATCAACGCTGAAATAAGAGCTAAATCCAGACGTCCAGCTGGTAAATTACAGTCTTAAAAACTCTTCCACGCTCCTCCACCTCACGCAGCCCACGTCTAAACTGGGAGAGAGTACAAATGCTGTTTAAAAGCACACATTACCTGCGTTGTTGTGGAGGTTCTGGATCGGCATGGGTGGCTGGGCTGCGCTGTTGCCGAACCCCCCGTTCTGCTCCAGCAGCTGCAGACATTCATACCCGTCATAAACAGGACGCCAGCAGTAGTACGCGCTTAACATCGTAACAGGTAGGTCAACAAAACGACAGCTCGGAGCCGGTGACCCGTTTGGAAGACTTCGCTTGAGATGTTTACTAGATATAAAGAAGGAGGAGTGACTGAGAGCAGTCGAGAGACTATTCTACATAAATGCCCCTAAAGGAGCATTCGGAAAGGAAAAAGGTAGGAATTGGTGATAAAAAAAACAGCTCTGGTCTCTCTCCCTCTGTGTAAAAAACACCTATGAAAAGCCACAAGATTAACAAATAAAGGTTCAAATATTCGTCCTTTTCAAAATAATCCTCATGCCAGACAGCTCGTGCTTCTCATTTCCTGTCTGCTATATTTCCTTTTCAGCGTTTCACTTCCAGCTCCGATTCCATCCTTCTGCCTCTACATATGTCTGTAGCACGGAACAGCACAGAAAAGAGGAGGAGGGGGCAGAGGGGGAGGAGGACGGGGATTATGCCCTCCTTATGTCCAACAGGGAAACCCCGTCTTAACTCTAATCAGATCAATGTAAAAGCTGCCTTCACTTTGCACTCATTTACTGGCAGCATCAATATTTTGTTTGTAAAGGCTGGTTGTTGACACATGAGCTCATGCGTTCAGTCATTTCAAGAGACGTTTGTGACTTAAACCCTCGTTTGAAAATAATAATATACATAATGCAGCGAAACTGATTAACTCAAGTCAGCCTGACATGCTGTAAATCACAGAGAATCGGGATTCCAAGATAAGTACGAGGATTTGTAGTGAGATAGTAAGGAAATGCTTAGTTTTTTTTTTCCTTATGAAAAACCCTCGATAAAACCCGAAAATCCGATTTGGCTGAATTAGCTAGCAGAAGGCGACACATTCAAAAGCAGTCTTAACATTGACAACACCTCCAAAAAGCTTAGCAAATAAAGCCAGTTTAAGGCCTTTCTTTGAACGTGCAAGCGTCACACTGGCATAGTGGGGGGCGCACTTTGAAGACAGCATACAGGCCTCTTCTGTGTGTGTGTGCAAATGTAACCGCATTAGCAATTTCAGCACACGTTTTCACACGAACACACGCGAACACACACACCGGAAGAAGCAGCGTGGGCAGCATGTCAATGGACCCTTCACAAAAGATGGGCCATGTCTCAAACTGTGACCATTTACAACAACCAATAATAAAGATAAGATCAACAAACCATCGACCCCGTTATTAGAAATACGAATGTCGTTAGAGCGTCACATCTTCAGGTTGACGTGGAGGAGAACAGGCCTACCTCTGTAATGGGGGACTTGGGGTTGACGTTGCGGGCTGCTGCTATTTCCTGGAGCAGGTTGACCAGCTCTGTAATGGACAGACGCTCCTCTGGGTTCACCTTCAACATAGAGCCTGAGCACCAGGAAAAATATGAAGTAATTAAAAAAAAACATGTCACAAATAGTTTACGGTGGAGGAAAGATGGCGGTGTCTCTTGTATTACTGCATCGGTGCAAAGCAAACATACGTATGAGGTCGTGGTACACCGTGTATTTGACGTCATTCTGAGGAATGGAATATTTCCCGTTGACGATCTGCAGCTTGGCTCCATCCTCGAATGGGTGCTGCTTAAAACACAACAGGTAGAGGATGCATCCGAGGGCCTGCGAGGTGAGAGGTCATAGGATCAGTGGTCAGACAAACAGCAGGGAGTCACCAGAAACTTAAGGGACGGCAATGCTCTGACCCAGATGTCCTGTTTCTCGTTGATGGGGAAGTTGGAGTAGAGGTCGATCATCTCTGGGGTTCGATACGCCGGGGTGGTGTTTCTTGTGATCTGCACGGAACCAAAAATAGTAGAAAATGAAGCAGCCGCGGGAGATTAATTCCAAAGATGGACAGGGTTTAATGAATCTGGAGGTCATGACATCCGAGGCCACCCTCCTCAAACCCCCTGTGGGTTTTATGGTAGAAACATAATTGACCTGAATGAAACCAGCGCTTCCTGCACGTCTTGGTGTTAATTTAATCAGAAGGTTTCTGGTTCCTGTTCAGCGCCATGACGCTCAGAGTACTGGCGCAGATCCGCTGACGCTTTTCAGGGGCTTCTGGGAACCTGGCTGACACAAGGAGAGCCAAATCCCTCCTGGGACCCTCTCATGACCCCACGCTGGAGTTTTAAACGTGTTCCTGCTGCCCTCATCGATGAAAACCTGATGTCTGATTACTGTTTACCATTCTGGGAGATGAGGGTTTAGCTCAATGCATGACTGCATGTGTGTGGGTGTGTATATACACACCTCATCCTCCACCATGGACCTCTTCTGCGCCGACCAGCTGTAGTCGGGGTAATGGGACACTGTGGTGGAGCTGCCAAAGTCGCACAGCTTGATGGTGCCCTGGTTACTAATCAAGAGGTTCTCGATCTGCACAGAGGAGGAGACGGACGCGCGATCGTCAGTCGCATTTAAACGCCGGTTATCAACGACGAAGGTCCCAAACGATGCCCGACCTTGAGGTCTCTGTGGATGATCGGAGGCTTCTGCTTGTGCATGTGTTGGACAGCCCGGCACGCCTGGTAGAAGATTTTCAGCACCGTGTCACATGACAGGGACGCCTTCTGCTCTACCCGCTTTATAAAATCCACCAGCTGACCTGAGGGACAGTGGACACATAAAATTCAGTTCAAAAAGGCCAAAGGTCACAGTCGAGGTCATTTTTGCACCACAGAAATATTCCGTCTGAATTTGCAAGCATCGAATAAGGTTTGAATGGAGTTAGGTAACTTTAAAAAAAGCTGGCTTCATAAAGCAGTCACATTAGCCAGAGAGGAAGCGGAGGAGGAAGGCGTGCAGTCAGACAGGAAGCAGATTCAGTTAAAGTCACTGAATCATGATTCCGATGGCTCGGATTGAGCGAAATTCTGTTTGCGGCACTAGATGCTGATTCAGGCGTGAAAACTGGAAGCGATGTAAGACGCAGGGGCCAGAGGAGTTAAAAGAAGTTGGATGGCTTAGGCACTAACCTTTACACAGCTCTGTGAGGATGAGGAACTCGGCCTGGCCCGTGTCGGACTCCTCCTTGCTGATGGATGCAGCGGAGCAGAACTGGACCGTGTTGGGGTGACCCGAGAGCTTTTTCTATGGAGCAGGAAGGTCAGGGAAAATCCAGCCTGAAAAACCTGACCTCAGGTCAGTCGTCTGAAGGCTCTGCAGAAGTCTCTAATTTTTCGTTTTTAAGCAATGCCAAAGTTTAAAGACAGAACCACGTCGTAATGGATTGGTCCGGTATAAAAATCCAGAGTTAGTAATGACTTTCTACACCCTCACACAGTAATATGTTAGTGTTTAACTTGCCTAAATCCCTGTGGCGAGGGTCTGTAAATGATAAAAAGGATACCATGAAGCAGACTTCCTGTATGATTTCCTTGTTCTTCTCTTCCTCATTAGAGAGCAGCCTCTGGAATGAAAAGCAAACACAGGTCAGAGGTTTGCTGCTGATCTGTGACAACGTGACTCACAGCAACAACACCATGACATTTATATTCCTAAACATGGTTAGTATAGTTTTATGTCTAAGGATCAGACTCATTTTTTGGCATAACTGCTGAGTTGTTTAAGTGTCAGCGAATAGGATGTGGCAATATAGCATACATCAATTAACAACACACGTCAGAATAACTGCGCTTGTCTCACCTTGAGGGCATAATCTTTACCTCCGCTCATGTCCTGGGCCTCATACACAAAAGCAAACCCTCCTATGAAAAAAAAAAAAAAAAAAGACATTATCTGATGTGTCTGGTTGGGCAACATTCTTCTGCAGCTCTGTGGGACGAGGGACGCCATGAAGAGAAGGCGATGTCCACATAACAGCTGACTACTGGACAGAACAAGCCGGTGTCTGAAGATCTAAACAACAGGGTCACTTTTGATATCCTGCCTCCCCTCCCAGCGCTTTATTGATTGTTTGAACTGTCCTCCCACAAGTATCAACACGTAAACCTGAACGCAGCCACACGACTGTGCGAGAAGAACAGCTCACTCCTCTAACACTTATCTGACCCTCTTGCAGGAGGAAGGCGCGGCTGAAACCACGACAAGCGGAAAAGGCTGAAAGCGAAGCTGCAGCAATAATATGTGGTGATCACTCTTGTTCTGTCATGTTTACCGTTGTGAATCAAACGTGAACATGCACCACTACAACAAATACCTGCGGTCCCGATCATCAGACCAGAAGAGCACATCCTGTACAGGCGGTTCCAGCCATCTCAGCTCTCAGACTCAGGAGAAAATACACCACTCCTCAGAAGGATGACTTCGTTTCTCACCTTTCATGTTGACGGAGGAACAATTTAACTCGCTTGGGTGAAACAGCTATAAGGATGATGAATAACAGCGTGCCTGAATAAAGAGACCTTTCTTTACTCGAGTTTCACCTGCTCAGAAGGGTGCCGCCCTTCCCAAAAGCTGGTTTATTATCTGAAGCTTGAAGAACCAGGGAACACAGCTGTGATCCCACAACCACAACAGTGGGCCCAGAACAGAAAGCAGCCATCTATCGACATGTTCTTTTGTCAGGATGACAGAGAGGCTTCAAGACAGCCATAGTCCTGGTGTTAAATCACCTCAAGTCTCAGTTTTCTGGTGTTCTAGAGGGACCTTATAAGTTACCACCTGTTGCTCAACAGGATTTAATCATATGCTGTGTACATATTGGACTATTTGTATTTCTAACAATAAACAAGCACAAAATAGAAAGCAATAACTTGCATTTCTCTATTTAGAATTTTAATTTCTTTATTTAAAAGGGGAACAATCCAGCTACAGATTCGAATGTTTGTCCAACTCTTGCTTTGCATCCTATGGATGCATGAGCCTTATGTTACCCGCATCTTTAACTACAGGTAAAATGGTGATTTATAGAAGGCACAAGTGAGTAAGGGAACCTGAACAGATCAGAGTAATAAACAAAGACGAGCGAACGCTCCCAGAATAAAACATGTATTTCCGTCACCGCCACAGCCAACCTGATGACAGGAACTCCAGACGATGAAACACCCGTGTGACCCAGGAAACACATTATTCCCGATCTCCTGTTTGTTTTTTCGATGCTTTAGTAAAGGTGTAAACGTGTAATCGTGGACTTTCGGCTCCAGGTCAGGTTCCTGATGCTAACCCTTAGCTCCCGGCTAACGCGCCGTCGGCGGCCGGTCGCCCCCGAACCTCCTCCCCCGGCGGCTTGGTCGTCCCTCTTACCTTCCGCAATGACCCTCTTGATCCTCAGCTTCATGTCGCCGAGCTCGACCACCTGGCCCACGAAGTCGTTCTGGTCCCGGCTGGCCGCCCCGGACGAGCCGGGCCCGGCGAGGAAGTCCAGGGCGGACTGGAACAGAGACATGGCCCCGCGACGGCGCCCCGGCGGGCTTCTGACAGACGAAAAACAAAGAGGCGTGTGGGTCTGCTTGGTTACGAGGCTGTCGGGTCGGCTGGTGCGGTCCTCTGGCTGGAGGAAAACATCTCCGTCCCGACGATGGCTGACCAGGCCGCCGCTACCGCCGCAGCCACTTCCGCGAAGGACGCTGACGTCACCACACGGCTCGTTCACGTGACGTGGAAATAAAATAATAATTGTTTTATAATTTTGTTTTATTATTTTTTTAAAGGCGCTAGTATTGATTGGATAGATAAACGCGCGATGTTAAAGATGTTGTATGCAGAAGTAAGATATACTGAACAATAAAATGTTGGCCCGTCGATGCAATTGATACGGGTTTCTCTTTGCGTCTGCTTCCATATAGGAGTTCAGGAACGTCTAATCTATTCATTGTTACACCGATATTCATGTAAACATTTTCTTAAAGTGGAATTGACACACTCCGTGTGTGAGAGTACATGGTGTGTGTCCTGTGACGGGCTGGAGACTGTTACAAGGCGTGTTTCTGCCATCTAGTGGTCGCTTCTGGGATGAAACAAAATAAAGCGCTGCCACCTCGCAGCAAGAAGGTCACGGGTTCGAATCCCGGTTGGGATGGAGGCTGGGTTCTCTCTTTGTGGAGTTTGCATGTTGTACTCTGGCTTCCTCCCACAGGCCAAAGACACGCACAACTGTTGATTGAAGACTCTAAAATTGTCCTAAGGTGTGAGTGTGAGCGTGAATGGTTGTTTGTCTCTTTGGGTCAGCCCTGCTACTGACTGGTGACCAGTTCAGCGTGTACCCTGTCTTCACCCGATGTCAGCTGAGACCCTCTGTGGAGGGCGATCTAAGCGATAGATGATGGATGGATGGATGGATAGATGACTGGTGTGGTGGTTGGCACTGTCACCTCACAGCAAGAAAGCCCTGGGATCAAATCCCAGTTGGGATGGAGGCTGGGGACTTTCTACCTGGAGTTTTCATGTTCTCCCTCCCTCTCTGGGTACTCCAGCTTCCTCCCACAGTCCATGACATGTGCAACTGGGGATTAGATTAATTAATCACTCTCAATTGTAAACATAGGTGTGAGTGTGAGCATGAGTGGTTTTCTAAGTATCAGGCCTGTGATTGTCTGCTGTCCAGTCCAGGGTGTACCCTGCCGTCCCCTGATGTTCTGGGATAGGCTCCACCCCCCACAACCCTCTGTGGAGGAATAAGTAGAAGAAGACAATGGATGGAGAGAGAATATTGTCCCATTTCCATGTGTGCTCAGACTGATGAGGTTCAAGGTTTCAGTGTTTTTCAATTGTAATACCAAAAACCATTAGTTTGAGATGAGAAAAGTGGGAAAAAAACACTCAATGAAAAAAAAAAAACAATTCCAAGGCTTTAACATTTTCACTAATGTGATCTTATTAGGTCTTGTGCATATCGTACCATGTCTTGCGAATTACACAGACATTTTTAGGTGTCTATATGAAACTCTGTGTTAAAAACACGTGAAACACGTGTTAAAACAAAATCACAGGGTCTTTTCTGCTGCAACTAACTAAGGGCGGATGATAATTACAATTCAGGATAAGATCGTAAAGGCAATAAAGTCATTTAAAATTGTAGTAAATACTTGCATTCATAATTATAGAGTTACAGCAAGATAAGTATTTCTCTTTTTTGCAGAAAATAAGTGGATAAGCACTATCATATAGCCGCGTAAAGTTGCAGAAAGTCATCACTGACTCTGAATTTTAATGCTGGACCAATCCATTACGACATGACTCTGTCTTTTAACTTTGGTCTCGCTTAAAAAAAAGTTTGCACTCGTAAAAAAAGTCTCAAAGCCGGGATCAAAAGTCGCTGGTCGTGCATTGCAATAATTAGTTAAATATGAAATCCCGTGATTGATCTGATCTCACCAGAGGAGGTTCGCTCCTTCTGTTCGCTCATTGGTCACACCCCTAAAATTCGTCGGACCCCTCCCGCTCCCCATTGGTCCGCCAGCCCCGCCGGAGGAGCGCGTCATTGGCGGAGGGGGCCGCCGGTCCGAAGGTGGCGGCCCGCCCCCGATAGGCCGACCTGTGGGCCGATGTGGGACCAGACGGCCCCCGCCAATCACAGCGCCGGGCCCCTGGCCCGGGGCGCGTTCACCAGCCGGCGCTGTTCACGATGTCACAAGAGCCGTTTGCAAGCTGCTCAAAGTGTGATTTCATTGTAGACTCTCAGTAATATTTAGGAAACGTTGTCGCTTTATAATATCTAGTGGGTGTCTATTTAAACATTTTCTAATTATGAGTGAGCCTGAACGGATGCTTTGTATAGTTTTCCTTTCCACGACGTTCAATTTTCATTCCTGCTAGGCTTTAACAACACGCCCAAGTGGGCTATGGTAGCATTTTATCATGCGTTTGGTACTTTTTAAACTCACTAACACATTCTGCTTTTTAACTATCCAATTAAACTCAAAATAGCCGGAATAAAAGCGAGCCTGCGCTAAATTGAGCAACATTTCGCTCTTGAACCGACCCCGGAAAGGACGTCATCGCGTCGGGGCGTGGCCTGCTGTCACTTTTCCTCGGCGGCTCCACGCTCCCTCATGACAGTTGCTCGCTGACGCAAAGCCCGACTAAGCAGCCCCGCCGATCTAATTCCACCGGAGCCCTCATCTGTCGGGACTGTTAGCTTCAGCGAGGCCCGCTGAACCATTTTTCTGTCCCCTCCCACCACTCCCCGCCCCGGCGTTAGACAAGAGTTAAAGGAACGCTACCAACATGTCTAAGGACGCGGAGAGAAAGAGCGAGAAAATCATGGACATGGAGAACAAGGTGCTGTGGTACCCGGACTCCAAGAGGAACACACACATGGACAGGTTCAGGATACAGGTCAACAGGGACTACGGGCTTAATCTGGGTGAGTAGGATGGAGGACGCAGACGGAATAAGAGGCGTGTTGGCGCGACTGGAACATCTGAGCTCAGGCACTGTTTTTTTTTTTTTTACATACACTGTTAGCTACATCACTTTGATTTATTATGCAGCTCTTTGCTAATTCAGATCAGAAACCAGCAGTGAGGGTTCATTTCTGCACGACACTGCGACTCTACTGACTCCAACAAAATCCTACTTGGATTTAAAAGAAGCGTGCTTCGTTTAGATCTGGAGGAATGTTGAAAGACCTGGTCAGCTGGGTTAGGAGACACAATGAGATGACTATAATAATAATAATCAAAATAATCTATACATACCACGTGGATTTTTTAAAATAACCTCACCCACATGCGCCTTTATATAAAAATACATTTCCCCAAACACTGAACACCCACCAGCTGCATACCAAATATCTCGGAGTGCAGCTGCTTAAATGAAGTGTACCATGTTGCATGTTGTAAGATCCCTTCATACACACATTTAACACCATCTGCATGCTTTGGATCAAATAGTTTTGAGTGACTAAACTGTAGAACTATGTAGTGTGAGAAAACTGAAAAGGCCTGAATTCCATCTTTTTTTTTTTGGCATTGAGTGAACAGGCCTGATCTTGGCTCGAACAAGTACAATCACAGCTGAGGAGGTTTGCACTTTTTCACACCTACATTTCCACATTTACAAGCCTGTGTGCCTATGTGGTAGCTCTATCAATGAATCAGAGCAATTAGATCCACACACATAAAGCCAAATGGTAGTAAATACACATCGGTGAGTATCTCCGTCCACCGACTGAGTCAGGTTGACATGTCAGAAGAGCAAATTTGGGTTTATCAGAGTATCATGCATGGGACACAGTGGGGGAGTTCAATCCGGGTTGCAAGTAATCAATGATCAAATATCCGCTCTTTTCTTGTATTTACTCAACTGTTGCAATGTAACCTTCAGTGTTTGAGCAGCCACAGCTGTCTGTTAATAACTCTGTCATAATGTTCTTGTCAATAATGGTCCCACTCCCTCCCTCAGCCAACTACAACGACTTGTACCAGTGGTCCGTGGAGCACTACTCCGAGTTCTGGGGCGAGTTGTGGCGCTTCTGCGGTGTCCTCAGCTCCAAACCTTACGAAGAGGTCAGTCCGGTTCTGTCAAGGATGTTTTTTAATTTTTTTTATTTTTTTTTGCATGATGTGAAGGCTCCATATTCACCAGGATGATGCTCTGCAGCTCTGATATTATTTGGGCTGCTTGTCCTCCATCAGTCTGGAACATGGAGTTCCCAGAAATGATTTCAATACCCCGCCACCTCCTAATTTATTATTAAGATGGATGGGACAGTCTGATCCTGCTCTATGTGAGCGGGAGAACTAACATTTAATCTTTACCAGTTTTGAAGGAAAACATAATTATATCTGTCACAAGGCATGTGTTCTCAGGATTTACATAGTAGATCTAACATTCCTAGCCTTTAGGCTCATTCCTTTATCTTAATTTGTGTTTATCTAATTTACTGTCTGGCCTCGGACTGCAGCTTTGTTCCAGGATACATGGAGGCCGCTCAGGTGGGCGTGGGCCCTCATAAATTATGTCTGAGGTAAAAGTGCAGCCGCATGTTGTTAATTCTCCTTCTGTACACACAGATAATCTGTTCCACTTCGCTCTTGGATGTGCACCCCTATACGTGACCCTGGGGGGGGGGGGTTATGGGAACACGAATAAGCATTATCTGTCTCGTCTGCAGTGAAAGATTTGAATTAAAATCCACAGGACGTCATCGAGGATGTGGATCCTGTTGAACACGCAGAGCTTCAGGACGCCTTCGTCCAAGCTGCAATCGCTCTCATGTGTGCTTTGTGGGCGTGTATTCCAGGTCGTGGACGTATCCAAACGGATCTCGGATGTCCCGGTGTGGTTCAAGGGAGCTCGGCTGAACTACGCTGAGAACCTGCTCAAACATGGCGACCAGGACAAAGTCGCGCTCTACGCTGCAAGTGAGTACAAAAGCTGGGCGAGTGAACGAGCAAACGGTCCGACCTCACCACTCGTGGGCTGCTGCGGCCGTCGCTCCCTTAAAGCATCCTCGCCATCTCTTGCGTTCGTGCTCATTCCTTCCGTCTCCTACTGATGCAGCTCAGGTCCGTCTGAGATGCGATATTAGATTAACTGCTGCTTTCCCTATCTGCATGACTGTTTTTGTGCGCGGCCATGTGCACGTGCGCGTGACCTTCACTGGGAGCTGTAATTTGATCACGGGAAGGCGTGTGTCGGCGTCTCGGTGCTGCGTGCATCTTAGATGTTAGTGAAAGGCAGACACTCCTACTCAGTTTAAATCTCTTCCCGTTTCTGCTCCCCAGCGGAAGCAAATGAGGAGATCGTGAAGGTGACGTACGGGGAGCTGCGGCGGGACGTGGCTCTGTACGCCGCTGCCATGAGGAAGATGGGCGTCCAGACTGGTGACAGGGTCGTAGGTGGGTCTCTCTCCCCATGAGCACTGCTGCTACACACACACACACACACACAAACACACACACACACATTCTTCTACTTCTATCTTCATGAAGACCTTCATAGACATAATGTATTACCCAGCTCCTCACCCCAACCATCCCAACTGACCCCCTGACCCTAACCCTGACCTTCTAACCTCAACATTACACACATGCCTCAAACAGTCCTTTGAAGCTATGGGGGCAAGCTGAAAGGTCCTCACGTCCCAAAAATGTCCTCACTTTACTAGTAGAATGCAGATTATGGTACTCAGTATAAGAACACACACACACACAAACACACACATACACACACACAGTCTGTGCTTATGTTCTGAGGCAGTGGGCTTTGCAACGGCTCCAGCTCTCACTGAAGGTTTCCATTTAGTTTTTCTGAGGCCATATTTGCAGACGGAGGCTGGGCTCAATGCTGATGTTGTTCTGAAACACACCACTGCATTGTACATTCAGCACCAGAGCCACACACACGCTCACAAGCCAGTGGCTCCATATTTCTTCTACATTATAGCGTAGAAGCGTTGAAACGCTTTTCAAAGGTCGACATTGTCGGGTGGAGCTGGAATTATAACCGGAGCAGCTCAGCTGTTGATCGTTTAAGTTATCAGTTTGTTGCCACTGTTGTTTATGTGGCGCATCATTGGCGTGGCTATGAAAAATGTGTGTGGAAAGCAACATTGTGATCTGTCTCAACAACTGTTTCCAATTCCAGCACCACCTCCTTCTTGCTGATCATTAAAAGGTCATTTCAGGGTAAATGAGTCCTGTCTGTGGACCTTATCCGTCCAGAACAAATGTTTCACTTCTTTTTTTCACACTTTCATATATTTTTCCCCGGAATTGTGTCGAGTCTGTCCACGGTTGGTCGAGCTACACTGGCTATAGTGGGCATTGTGCACTCAGAGGAAAGATTTCAGTCTGCTGGAGCAGGGAAATCCATTAACTAAATGATTGGAGCTCAGTGGGAATCTCATTAGAGACCAGGGAGGGGTGAGGGGAGGTACTTGAGGATGAGTGAGGGGAAGAGAGAGAGTATACTAATGAATACATGCTCAGTTGTAAGTGTCTGATATTTCCTTGTCCCCAGGTTGTAGCTAAGATGTCAGTGCCTGTAATCTGGAAGACATAAAGGCACTTAGCTAATGAAAACGTACAAGTATGACCTCGTCAACCCCCTGCTCCTGGGGACCCCTAGTGGTCGCAGGGGGCACAAGTGGGCTCTTAGTTAAAGGTTCCGTAAGGTTGGAGTTCAATTGTTGTTGCATGTTTCCTGGTATGACTCACTGTTGCAGGTTCTTCCTGTTGATCCTGTGGACATAAAGCTTGTGTTGTGACACCCATGTGGGAAATGTGGGGTGGGGTCAGGAACTCTCTGATTCACCTTGATAACATTCGTGACCCTGCAGCAGCCCCTGCGAAGGCCAGAGTGGTGGTTGCGGGTCATCTGACGAGTGGACAGGGAGACATGATGGCACGTTGTGTTGCTTTGACACGTAAGCATTGATTCCACCGAGCAAACACCAAGATTAGATTAGCCGCTGAGGTGGTGCAGCATTGCCCCGGGGTTATTATCCACAGTAATGTCTGTCCTGGTCCAGCGGAGGAAGATAACTGATGCAAGAGTCTGGAGCTGTCATCCAGCCTGACGCAGTCCTCTGGTCCCAGATGTGGGCAGCAAACTGGGATTAAAAATGAAGCACAGAGGTGAAATTATGGCTCTCTGGTGGATTAAATCCATAGGACTACTAGATCTTATTTATTATTGTGGGTTATTTTTTGGCGTGTGTTTTTTTTGTGTGGTTTAGGTACAAAGAGCTGAATCGTGGATGATCTGTGTACCTCATTTACTATATAATTAATGGTCGTCTAAAAAAAGGTTTTTGACGAATCAAATATGCCGGCAGGGGTTGTTTTGGAGTAAAACCTTGTTGTGACTGCCAAGCTGTACATGTGCATAATTTGGAGAGAGGCTGTGATGAATTGCTTGTATCAACACTTGAATTGCAGCAGGGTTTTTAATTGTGTGTGGCCCTGTTCATTAACCTTAATATTCTATAAGCAGTCGTCAATAAATTGGCTTTTATTTCTCTCTCTCTCTCTCTCTCTCGCTTGCAGTCAATGAATGTCTAATTTTGAACAGTAAAAAGAATTGTAGCGTCCTTGTTCATCACAAACTGTATTGATTAAGTAATAAATCACAGTAAAAGTGCTCCTTAAGGCTAATATATAATATACTGTTGTCTCAGCACTCAGGCTGGTCATATCTCTTTCTTACCTCTTACTTCTTTATCACACACCCTGACAGTTAATTTTATTCACTATTTGATGGCTTCCTTCTATTTTCAGGATACCTCCCCAACAGTATTCATGCAGTTCAGGCCATGTTAGCTGCAGCTAGTATTGGAGCTATTTGGAGCTCTACATCTGTGGACTTTGGAGTCAATGTAAGTATAAACTACTCACACCAACAGCAAAAGTGAAGAAACATGTTGAATTAAAAAGAAAGTGTGTCTTGTGTGTTATTTTGAGTAATTGATTTAAATGTGGTCTGTTTAGTCTGTGTCTGTGGTGATACTGCCCCTTCAGGCAGCTGCAAGAACTACAGGGTTCATCAGAAGTTCATGCTCTCTGTAGTTCTTGGCATACTTTTGCAAGCTTTCTACTGTTCAACAGTTTCTCTGAGCATGTTTTAATTATTCCTTTTGGTTTGCTCGTATTGCTTTAACGTTTCCTACCCTTTTGTGTGGCAGGGTGTGCTCGATAGGTTCTCTCAGATACAGCCCAAGCTGATCTTCTCCGTTGCTGCAGTGGTTTACAATGGCAAAACACACGACCACATGGAAAAGCTCCACAGTGTTGTCAAAGGTCAGCATCTCCATGTTGGGATCTATTTCTTATTTCAGACTCCTCCCTGGTGGTGAATCAGACATATGTGTCCTCTGATGACCTGGTGACCCATCAGGGTTTAATCCTGTCTCTCACTCGATTTCAGCCCAGCACCACTGGCAGTAAACAGATACTTCTGTTTCTCTGTAGGTCTTCCTGATCTTAAGAAAGTTGTGGTGATTCCCTACGCTCGCACCAAGCAAGAAACTGACCTCTCCAAAATCCCCAACAGGTAAGGGGCTGCAGGTAAAACCAGATGAGACATGTTTATGTGAAGAAGAAGCTTGTTGAAGCCTTCGTTGTTACTGGGCCTGACTTCTTTTCTTTTTTCTGTAACCATTTCAGTGTATTTATAGATGAATTTTTGGCATCTGGATGCGGTGAATTGGACCAGTTTCCTCAGCTGGAGTTTGAACAGCTTCCATTCAGCCATCCTCTGTTCATCATGTACTCCTCTGGCACCACGGGGGCTCCTAAATGTATGGTCCACTCTGCCGGGGTAAGAAACACATCAGCTTCCATCTAATATTAACATCATATTAAGAGAAGGGAGATATTGCTACCACTATATGTGAGTCACCAAAGACGCACAATTTAATGATATACCCTACATTTTTTATTCAGAACTCTTCAGCTGTTTGCACACGTTTGCACAAATATCTGTGAAGGTTCTCAGTCATCTAGGTCATGGTAATTCTGTTAGTTTAATCATAGCAACTGGACTGGTTGAGTTTCAACGAAGACGTTTCGCCTCTCATCCAAGAGGCTTCATCTTCTTCTTCTGAAGTGTGAAATACTCCTGGAGAATACAAGTATCTCAGACTTCCAACAGTCGGCTCGAACCGATGTCTTTAGAACTGAGACGTCTTCGTTGAAACTCAACCAGTCCAGTTGCTATGATTCAACGAACTGAAGTTTACGCAAATGTTGCCTACAACTTCCACCACGAGGTGGCGACAGAGCCCCACCTGCAGCTCTTTCCGGAGCGTTTGAATAACAGCCCCTCCACACACGCATGCACACACTAAAACCATATCTGAGTGAGTGAGTGAGAATGTCACCTAAAACGTATTTTTTTAAGGCTGAAACACTCAACATTTAAACCAGATTAACAGACTAAAAAAAACACAAAAAACTGCATTAACACATTTGTCTTAATTCTACCTCTCGCCCTGTCACGCATGCTTTTTGCTGCTCTGCCGTGTTTCATGTTTGCTTTTAACCCACTGCCTTTTCTTTCCAAAAGCTTTTCTACCCTCATCTTGAAAATGCCTTATCATGTTTTTACTTTTGAATGCCTCCCTTTTAGCTTTTTCTAAATTATTATAATGCCTTCTCTCTGTCCTTTTTGTTTTTCTGTTCCCTTCTGATGATAATTGGACAGTAATGTCTTGCTGAAAGTATGTAGTATGTTGACTCAGGAAGTCCTTTTCCAATTAGCCTCAGAGCTGCTGTGGTCTCTGCAGCTCCGTTAATGCACATCGGTACCAGGATGTCACGCACCAACGGACTGGTGAAAAATCATACGTCTACACACACTGGACACTTGCACTGTGGGCGTGTGCACGCCATATGCCCCACAGCCTATCCAACAAAATATCCAGGTTCGCTTATATCTGTGGATAAGTTGCACTTTTGACAAATTGCTCCATGCTTTTCAAAGGAAGTGCTGCTCTTCAGTCATCTGTTTTCAAGCAGAAAGGTGGAGATCAATGTCAGAACATCTGGTTTAGTCCACTGTGCTTTGCTTCCCTGCCTCTGTAGGGCACGCTCATCCAGCACCTGAAAGAACATGTTCTCCACGGCAACATGAGCAGCAGTGATGTCATCATTTACTACACCACAGTAGGTCTACAGTCCATCTGCTGAACCTCCCGCACCTCCTTTGTTATCCAGTCTTACTTTTAAAAGAAGCTGAATCTCACATATATTTATTTTTAATTTTATAATGATTTTTTTTTTAAACATTATTAATTAATGACATATCGGATAAATTATGTTAAAGATCTTTGGCTATCCGGGGCTATCGACTGAGTGTCTGTCAGTCAAAAAAGTGATTTATTGTCCAACCTGCAGCTTTTCTACCTTAATTTATCAGCTGTTTGTGTTGCGTGTGCAGACAGGCTGGATGATGTGGAACTGGCTGGTGTCAGCGCTGGCGGTAGGAGCCTCTTTGGTTTTATACGACGGTTCGCCTCTGATGCCCACGCCCAACGTGCTGTGGAACCTGACGGACCAGCTGGGGTGAGTTAGTCAAACACACAGGTGCAAGAGCAACGAACAGCAGGGACCCAGTGAATTCAGCTTTTTATGTTGCATTAATCTCTTCGTCATTAAATGGACGAGAGCATAAAAACTCCTGATGGTAAACATGTGACAGGTTCGAGCTAAAAGCAGGGAAATCTGTCATTCATCCAACGAATCGCTAATGTGTTTACCTAACTGTTGCCATGCGAGACCAAAGCCGAACCATGAAAATTTATGATTATCAAGCAGGGATCTTATGCAACTTCTCATGTAATAAACATTTCTGATTTAGTTTTTCACTTATTAATGTTTAGTTTACCAAAGAGAAAAGCAAAGGGGGGAGAGATGTGAGGAGGACGCGGCGCATGGAGCCAATGAAAGATATATATCTTATATATATATATTCTTTCATATACACTATATTATACATTTTTTTTTTGCAGCTCAGATAAGCTTCAAGCTGTTGTTCACGAGCTATTACACCACCCCCCACTAGAGGGAGGTATAGGCAGTCATTCTTGCAAATGCTGGGAGTTTGGATGGATGATTGGATGATGTATTTGGTTGTGTTTGATTGGCTGGTGGATTTAATCAAACAACTTTATTAACAGACAAGAACCTGCTGTCTATAACTTATGACCTCCCTCTTTTTTGTGATCCAAGCGATATTTTCACACAGCGCTGGTTCCCGTCTCAAGGAGTTTAGAGGATAAGGTAGATCGCCGCCATCGATATTGCAAATAGAAGTTGCTACGGCCTGAATTGATCGGCTATTGTCTGTTGAAGGAAGCGTAAAGAACGGCTGAGAACTGAAGCCCGTGTGTGTCCGGGCAGGTCATTCATTTCTCCAGCTCTAACTGGGAAGAGGAAGGTTGTGTCCCCAGTTTACCACCTTTCCTTCTGTTATTGTCTGTTGTCACCCCGTTGACACTAAAAAAACCAATTTGTGAACCAGTTCACTGACTCTCTCCTTAAATGTCACTTTTCAGATTAAAATCAATTCCCTTATTTTGATTAGTTGTTATAAATAAAATAAATCTATTCATGACTTAAAAAAAAAAATGCCCCGCACTTGCTTTTCATTCGAAAATGGAAGCGAGTGCACTTAATGGAATATTTATGTTTAATCAAATAAACTCATGGACAAAATCAGATCAAAATAAACAGCAGTATTGACCTGACATATATCAGAAACCAGTCTAATATACTGGTTTAATTTACTGGTTAATAACAGAATCAGCCCTCATCCTTCCCCTAAGTGCCTTTCTCAACACAGACTTCTGACATCTGCCGAGAAATGTGATATTTTTAAGAACCCCCCCACCCCCAAAATCTTAAAAGTCCCCCCCTTCCCATCTGTAAGCCAACAGATTGTGTCACACAAGGTAAATCCTGAGTGTGAGCGCGTGTCCCTGAGTTCCTGCTTTGGTTAAATTTTAAAAAAGAAATCCACCGCGGTCAGCAGAAGCGCGACCCTTACGACAGCAGATCGCCGCCAGTGAGGGAGGGAATAACGAAACGGAAGGGGGGGGGGGATGTGGCGGCGGAGCCAGGAAATAGTCCTTCCTCTGCAGAAATGTCTGCAGAGATGCGCAGGGGTCTTCTTCGGATGACGCGTTCGTCGGCCCTGCGTGTTGTGTTTAAACCTGCCTGCCGTGCGTCGAGTCTAATGAAATTACTCCTCTTCTGCCGCTGGGCAGAAGTATTTACATTTAGAGACGCCTTTCCATAAAGAACTTCGACAGACTCCTGCCCGTGTGACAGAAAGATGGATGGAACCTTTGAAACCTCCAGAAATTCTGAACCAATTAGGCGGCTAGGTTGCCCCCCCACCTCGCTCGTATATATCCCATATCTCAGCTCTAGATGATGCAACCCTTCGGGAGATGCTGACAAGAGACATTTTCACACCCTCATCGTTTGAATAGAGGCTGGACATTTTAATTGGGGCTAAATCTGTCAGCCGTTCGGAGGGTCTTGAATTAACTCCGAACCCCCCCCCCCCCACCTCTCACCATTACCCTGAATTTTGTTGGTTAGTTAGCACTGTACCGGTAGCTCCTCTTCCTTCATCCTGCCCAATGCTTGACATTTGTGGAGTTTAATTGTCTTCATAGATTTTTTTTTCTTCTCTTTTTTTTTTTTTGAAAGATGACATTTCCAGTTATGCCAGAACGCCGGCAGAAGTGGATTATCGCCCATTTTAATGCTTTACGTAAAGGGAAAAGGACGAAAGGAGATTCGTGTGTGTGTGTGTGTGTGTGTGTGTGTGTAGGGGGGGTTCTCCTACTTCATAATGTTTGGAGAAGAGTTGGGAAGCAAAAGAAAGGCAGTAAATTAATCTATAGCTCATGAACGAGTATGCGGATGGTTGGGGAGGGAGCAGCTGTAAGTTTTTTGGAGAAAAACTATGGTGGCTGCAAGGGAACAAAAAAGTATATTTCAGGTTTTCAGGTAGATTTGAAACACAGTTTTTTTGTAGTGAGAGATCCTCCATTAATCCATTTTAGATGTTAATCTGGGGCGATGTAGCACCCAGACCTCCTAATTTGTTGACCTTCAACAATGGCGTCCTGTGGCACTCTGGTTCATATCCTCTAATAATCCATTATTATACATCGGTCCTCTCAGTGGAGGAAAAGTGGCTTGCGACGCAGCTGAAGTACTCCAAGGCACCCTTGCATCTCGTTCAAGTGTCTCACATTGACTCTTTAGACATATCATGTCTCCATGGGAATGGATACAAGACATGGTGCGACAAACGGGGAGCCAAGTACTTCTCCGTTACTCTCCTTCCATCCATTCTCAGACGGCGGATTAGGAAAGGTCAACAGAGGGACCATCACCATGGTAATCAGCAGGAAGTCAGATCCAGGCGTGGGTCAGGGGGTCGGAGACAGCGAATGCTCGTCGCACGAATTAAAGGCATTTTAAGCATCTCCTTCTTGAAGATCTCACACCTGCGATGCACCCCCCTCCAATACCCAACCAGACATGCACGTCTGTTACTAGTAATCGATTTGAACCTGCGAGGCAATTATTTTCCTGGAGACTTGTTTGTTTTGTGTGTGTGTTTTTTTTTTTTTTTTCTAATCTTCCTGAGTGACACACGTGGTTATCGCGGTGAAAGGAGGTGGCGTGATTGATTTAAGACGGGCGTTCGGTCATTTGCGGAGGCCCCGCCGTCTCTCAAGATGACAACTCGTCACGCCCCCCTCCCCCCAAATGCGTCTCGCCTGTCCGCTGTCAGGTGACGGGCTCGCCTCCATTCGCACACCTGAAGTCATTTCATGGCGAGGCGTGCGCGGGCGAACATCCCCGTCGATACCTTCCCCAACCCCCGAGACATCTTAACAGGAGGAGAAATCACACAGTGACCAAGTCATTTTTGATTTTGTGCTTTTTATTTATGACCTGTGAAGGGATGAATGAACTGGGTGCACATGCGGCATTTCAGACCATTGAGCAAATGGCATTTAAGGCAAAAGGCGACTTCTTAGAGTTAGGAGAGCATCAGAGATGTGAAAATCATCATCAAACGTGTGATTGGGGCTTTCTAATGATGCTTCGTGAATGATTCACGTCGGGGAGGAAGTGTTTCCTTCGCTTGAGCTAACGGGGGCTTTCCTGTCGAGGGAGGGTTGTGTTCCGACACGATTCCAAATGAGTGTTATTAGTGTTGATGAAACGTCGCAGCCCGGCGCTCTCCTGTCTCAAAACCAGAGATGTCAAAAATCGAAAGCAGCCAGATTGCCGTGGAATCTGCCAACAATGTCCGCGCCACCCCAGGGTATGATTCACGATGTTTGCGCGTTTGGTTCTCTTTAAAGGTTCCGCTGTCACAATGCAGAACGCAGCGGGCCTACGTCCGTGTGGGAGGACGCACAATAACTGTCATTTCTGCAGGAACACAAACAATCGGCTCTCTTTGATGCAATCTTTCACCTACAGGAAGTTGAATCAGTGTGTGTTCCTGCTAATTCCTGCCTTTTCCCTGTTTTTTTTTTCTTTCTTTCTTTTTTAGAATCACCATCTTTGGAACTGGAGCGAAGTGGCTGTCTGTCCTGCAGGAAAAGAACCTGAAGCCCAGTAAGCTTTGATTTCACCTAACCCTTAGCCTAACCCTAAACCTATGACACAAATAACAGGAAGCAACAGGGGACCATTGACACCAGGTGGAGTCAACAGTCATTGAAATACTGATGCTGTCACGCCATAAGAACTCTCTGGCATCATCAGTCTCTGCACCTTTAAAGGGTGAAAAGATCAGTTTAGAATGCGGCTGAATCTGAGCACCCAAGGCGACATTTTTTTTTTAAGAACTCAATTTATAAAACTTCTTCAATTAATCAAAATCTTATCACTCTCCTGATGCTGAATTAGCTGGTACTCCTGATCTTTACTGTATAAACAGTCATACTGTAGTAGTTATCAGTTTTCATCCTTCTAACATTGTGTGTCTGTGTGCGCGTGTGTTTATTCTTGTAGTTTGCATATTGAGTACAAAAATTCTCATTCTACTGGCAAAGTGAGGACATTTTTGGGAAGTAAGGACATTTTGGCTGGTCCTTACAACTTCAAAATTGACTGAGGGTCAAGACCTGGTTTCAAGGTTGGCTCTAAATTGGGTTCAGGCTAGGGTCAGGGTCATAGTCAGGTCATAGTTTGGCATCTATTTGTGATGGGTGAGGTTTGGGTTAGGAGCTGGATAATATATTAAGAAAGTCTTCACAATGATAAGTACAAAGGTGTGTGTGTGCATGCATGTATATGTGTGTGTGTGTGTGTGAGAGAGAGAGAGAGAGCGAGAGAGAGAGAGTGTTTGCCTTTGTGTTTGTGCTTATTTGGATGCTTATCAGAGAAATAGAGCATGGCAGAAGATGCCATTGTGTGTGTGTGTGTGTGTGTGTGTGTGTGTGTGTGTTTAAGGGCTCTTGTCTCCAGTGGGATAAGAGGAGATTCTCCATTGGTTTTCCTCAGCAGTGGGGCTCTTTTCTCTGCCTGACATTTGGACTGGACACCTGGTGACGTGGCAGGGGGTAGCAGGAAGTGTTTGTGTGTGTGTGTGTGTGTGTGTGTGTGTGTGTGTGTTGGCTTTCCTTATAAGATTTGGTTGCTGGAGGCTTCTACTTTGCACAAGTGTGAAAGTGTGAAAGTTTTGACCTTTAGGCAGAGACAGTAAAGGTGTGTGTGTTGTATTACATGGAGATATTTTGCTCTATTGTTTTACATCAGCGAATAAAAGGACCTCTCAGTAACAGCTGTGGCCCTTGTACGAGACTTTGACTACCACCGCAGTACGATTGTTAATGCTACAGTTGCGCCTTGTTGGAAACAAATGAAAATAATGTGCATTTACTTGGTGTATTAAAACACAAATACACCCTAATAAAACACTGACAGGACCCCAATGAGATTCGTAACCTGTCAGAAATGTTACTGACTCTTTTGTCTGTACGTCAATGTTGTGCATTTTCTTTTTTTGAACAGTGGAAACACACAACCTCCACTCTCTCCACACCATCCTGTCGACGGGGTCTCCCCTC
Source organism: Lagocephalus sceleratus (assembly GCA_911728415.1). Lineage (NCBI taxonomy): Eukaryota > Metazoa > Chordata > Actinopteri > Tetraodontiformes > Tetraodontidae > Lagocephalus > Lagocephalus sceleratus. Next base: position 3,027,218 of record CAJVRN010000237.1, on the reverse strand, counting down.
AAACCACAGAGCTACGACTACGTTTACCGCTGCATCAAGAACAATGTGCTGCTGGGCTCCATCTCAGGTTGGTCTTTATTTTATTCTGATGCATAGATTCTGGACAGGCTGAGACAGAGAATGGAAATTAATTTCCAAAATGCAATCCTGTCATTCAGATAAATTGTATAGAACTTTACTCCCTCGCAGCCCACACTTGTACAGACCGGCCCATTCAGCAGCTTATTGTTGTGTTGACAGAGCAGAGAATGCTATTAGCCTGGATGACGTGTGTATCACGCATGCAGACACTCAAAGCAGCAAAGCTCATGCTGTGAAGGACAACACCCAAAGATGAACTAAACTACACATACACGCACGCACACACACGCACACACACACACACACACACACGCGCGCACACATCCAATGGCCTCCAAGTTGAAGGATGACACATATAAGAATCAGTGACAGTGGGAGAAGATGGGAGCGGTTCTCTCATAAACTCCCATTTAAAAGTTTCTGTATTTGTTTTGGATGGCCAGGAAGAAGCTGAGAGAACAGACAGCTGTGTCTGCTGACGAGCTGTCATGTCTCTTGTTCGGTTATCATCACTCAAAATCAGGAATTATTCTTCCTCTGGAATGATTAATATGAGCGGCCGTGTGTTTGTGCTGTTTACTGGTCTGTGTGTGTCTTCATAACAGCAGGTCCTGACCCAGCAGCTTCCTTTTTGTTGCCAAGGGCAACAGCAGGCTCAAACCTCTTTGGCTGTGAACAGACCTAACCTTGACCCCTGAGGGTCATCGCTTTGTGTGTGTGTGTGTGCGTGTGTGTGTGTGTGTGTGTGTGTGTGTGTGTGTGTGTGTGTATGGGAGTTCATGGGATTTATTGCAACATATGTGACTGACTGATGACCACAGCAACATATGTGATGGGGCCCCTTTGCCCGTGTGTGTGTGTGTGTGTGTGTGTGTGTGTGTGTGTGTGTGTGTGTGTGTGTGTGTGTGTGCGCGAGTGTGTCAGGTGGGATTCCAGACCCCCGCTCTCTGTCAGTGGGAGGTTTTAACACTTTCACTGTTGGGTTTGGTCGGTTCTAATATACCTCCGCCTGACTGCCCATATGCCTCTTCTCTCCTCTCCCCTCTCTCTTTCTCTCCCCCTCCCCCCTCTCTCCCCTCCTCTCACCCTCTCTCCCTTCTCCTCTCATCTCCTCTTATCATTTTAAGTGGAAGGATGCCTGCACAGGTTAGCACGGGTGGCCTTTTACTCTTGGTTGGTGGCTTTCTTCGGCCCCACGCTGTGCTGGATGCTCAAAGCGCTCGGCGTGTGGGAGCCGACGTGCACACGCACACAAGTGCGACACCATAGACACCAACTGGAAAGCTCAGTGGATGATTTTATTCAGTGTTCAGAGCAGTCTTTGTGAAAAGTTGCCCTCTGGTGTATACACGCACTGTGCAGATTTAATGGCTGCTGATGGAAGGCATCCCGAGAAAGCATGAGTGGGGAGATTTTTTTTTTTTGGCTGAAGATACACTTTGTGTGTGTTTTCCGTGTGTGTACCTACCATTAGAGTGTAATCATAAAATAACTGCGTGTCTTCCCACTATTTAATCAGAAGACAAAGTTTCCACTACCTCCAGGGAGCCAATTAAAGCTCAATAAAGAACTTGGCAGCGGGAGAGAGGGAGAGCGGAAGAGAGGACGAGTGTAGAGAACAAAAAGAGAAGCGAGAGAAGAGGAGGCATTGGAAGGACAGAGAAAGGGAAGCAAGGAAGATAGATGGATGGAGTCTGTGATATGGAGAGGTAGCGACACAACGAGGTGGCGATAGAACAGTGGGAAAGGAGATGAATAGAAGGTGTCAGGAATAGTAGATGATTGGGAGAGGAATGGATGGTGAAGGCGTGTCTTTGTGTATGTGTGTGCATGCGCCAACTACAGGTTTGCTTGCTGTAACGGTGTGGAACTCTTAAATAGGTCGACAGAGGTGCAGAAAGACGTGAACTGGTTTAAATCTGAAAACTAGTTCAGTAGTTGCTTATAATGGACAGGGACACCAAACCCTTACCCTGGGGATATCGCCTGTAGAGCTACATGCTATCAGAAGGTTCACAACAACTTAATATTTCATAAGAACTCAGTTTTAACCTTCATAAAAGCATCTAAAATCTATGTTTCTCCTGTATTTGAAGTGCAATGAACATACAAAATTCTATACAAAGAAGCTATTCACACATTTTCTAAGCCACACTCCTCAATGTGGGTGTGTTCTGCTGCTGTGACCAGGTCAGATTTATTTATTGGTTGAATAGTTTAGTCCACAAATGTTAAATGTGTTTCATTTGAGATCATTAACCAACCAATGACATCTCCCCTTCTTCCCGTTTTTCATCTCCCTCTCCAGGCGGCACCGACATCGTGTCGTGTTTCATGGGTCAGAACCCGACTGTTCCGGTGTACCGCGGCGAGATCCAAACCAGAAACCTCGGCATGGCTGTGGAGGCCTGGGGTCTTGACGGTGAGTGCGTGAACATGTGTGGGAAGTTGTACTCGATCCAGCACGCCGTCAGACTCTAAGCCGACAGTCTGCTGTCACTCCGATTCAACATGTGGTGCTGTTGACGAGAGTGATCCCCAGTACTGGGTTCTCGGAGCAATCTGAGCCCAAGAAGAGCAACAGAAGTAGAGAACAGACGACAAACGGGAGACAGAAGATCCGCGAGGCTCACTGCCACTTTCTGTTAACGGACTGTTATTCATCATCAGGCTCGCACTCACAGGAACGCAGCCAACGTGATCATTTTCCACCTGATTTGAATGCATCCATGTCATGGTTTTAAATGTGTGTATTGTGTGTGTGTGTGTGTGTGGCCAGGTAAACCTGTGTGGGGGGACAGTGGGGAGCTTGTCTGCTTGAAGCCAATCCCCTGCCAGCCAACACACTTTTGGAACGATGAGAACGGGAGCAAATACCACAAAGCCTACTTTTCCACGTATCCGGGTAATCCGAAAAACAAGTATAAAATGCGGGTATAAATAAAGCGGAAATAGAAAGAAAAACAGAATTCAGTGGCAATTTTTCTAATCGTGCTGTGTCTGTTCAGGGGTGTGGGCCCACGGAGATTACTGTAAAGTCAACCCAAACACAGGAGGCATCGTCATGCTGGGCAGGAGGTCAGCCATTAGCCCACCAGTTTAGCCTGATCGAGCTTTCTCCCAACATCACCTCGTACTTTTTTGACAGTCTGCATCATGTGACTCATCTAAAAATCTCAAACTTGTATTTCTTTTGCAGTGACGGCACTTTGAATCCTAACGGAGTCCGATTTGGCAGCTCGGAGATCTACAACATTGGTGAGTAAACACCTCATATTAACCTTATTGATTTATTTATTTATTTTTTTAAAAAAGGTTAAGATTCGCTGTAAGAAGACCCTTTTATGTCCTCTCCCCGCAGTGGAGGCTTTTGAGGAAGTGTCAGACAGCCTTTGTGTTCCTCAGTACAACGCAGACGGGGAGGAGAGGGTTATTTTGTTCTTAAAGATGGCACCCGGGAAGACCTTCTCTCAGGATTTGGCATCGAAGATTAAAGGGGCTATCCGTAAAGCTCTGTCCGCCCGACACGTCCCCGCCCTGCTGCTGGAGACTGGAGACATTCCCGTAAGAAAAGCCCAGATAAATTCTGATGCTATGTGAATGAACCCATTACTTGTAAAAGTCAGCCCTGATGTTAACGGCCTTTCTTCCTCTGCAGTACACCATCAGCGGCAAAAAGGTGGAAGTTGCAGTCAAGCAGGTGATCGCGGGGCGGGAGGTGGCGCAGAGGGGGGCCTTTTCCAACCCCGCCTCACTGGACCTTTACAAGAACATTCCTGAACTGCAGAACTATTAGAGACGCTGAACTGCCGCCACTGGCTCGACGAGTCTGTGTAATTCCACTTTCGGCCACACGGAGCCATGCGGGAGGAGGAAGAGGGAAAAGGGGGGTGGAGAGGGGAGCTAACCTGTCCATGTCGTAGTCACAGATATGACAGACTTTAAATTCAGATTACAACCCCTTCGGTGCTTTAGGGAAGTCAGGAGGCAGACTTTAATCCGAAGCTAAAGCTTTAGACGCCATGGAGCGTTGACGGAGAGGTCAGAATTAGACTCTGCGGGCTGACTATTGTAACTACGTCATCTGCTTTAATCTCCCTGTGAATCCATGGAAACATATGGATATCCTAAAAAAAAAACACCTCAATATTAGCTCTTGTCATTTTTATGTGCTTTGTCACTCTGTAAAATGTACATATGAATGTATCTGAATATATCTATATAGTTGCCTTTGTAGTTATTATAACATTGTAATTACACACTGGAAAACTGTCCGTGATAAGCAACAAAGTGGGTTCGTGCATTACAATCGTGAATCATTTAACCTTCGCTTAACACTAGATTTAAATTATTCCCATCATGTACATTAAATAAAATGGAATGTTCATAACATGTTGCTAGATCAGTGCAACCTGATTTTGCTGACTGGGCAAGTCAGAACGTTGGGTAGAAAATGTTTCCCATTTAAGTGTGAATGTAAATACGTGACTTGGAAACTTGATTAATCTTGAGTGGCATCGTCGGGATTCAATAAACGGTTTGACTACCAGAGTGAGTCTTGGGTTTATTTGTTTTAATTCAGGGAATTCTCCATCATGCTGCATCCCCAGTGATGCGTTTGAGGCCATTAATGTGGCCAAGTGATTTATTCTTTGCATCTTTGGAGCGTCAACACTGCGAGATGTCAGTAACGTAGAGTGATTAAATATGAACCAGTTGTGATGGCTCAGCAGTTGTTTTTATTTTTTTCTTTCTCGTCAGACATCTGATCAAGGCGTCTTTAGAAGGAAGCTCGAAGGTTTTGAAATTCTGTAACCTGCGTTAGTGTGAAGGCTAAGACCTGCCAGTCAGCCTGACTTCAAAACACAACTATAAAAGGAAAAAAGTCTGGTTCTTCGTTGAGGAAAAGCTTGACACGTTTCATTCTTGCAGTCATTCAGACATGAGAAAATGTTCAGATGCCATCCCATTTTGTAGAAGAGGATTAGGGGTTAGGAACGGGTTTAAGTTAGGATTAGGTTTAAGGGAAGAGTTGGCTGGGATGGTTGGGGTTAGGGTAAAGGGCTGGGGAATGTATGAAAGTCCTCACAAATATAGAAGTACACACGGATAAGTGAGTGTCCTGTGATGACTGGTGACTGTCCAGGTTGTATTTTTACTGTGATTTGTGTACGATTCAAGATTTTCACCTTTTCAGGTGAAATGAGTAAGGTTTCCACTCTCAGTTGACATGGAAACAGGTTCAGGGATGGATGAATGGACAGGCCAAGTCAATTTGTCTTTTAGCATCTTTTAGCAAGTTGTCATGACAACAACTGACATAGAATTTATGTGTGATAGAGCATATCTGATGAATTATTTAAAGAAAAAAATAATTTCAAAGTTCTTAATGTACCTTCAAATTGGAAAATAAATAAAAAGCAGCACACCCTCCCACGATGTTCCGTCACATGGAGCCCAGGGAGATTTCTGTTCCTCACCTCCAGCTATGAGGGTTTCTCTCATTTGTCTTTGAGTCTCAGAAGCCCCAGAACATCCCACTGTACTCCTCCACTGTGCTCAAGGGTCTCGGTTCCCCCAGACCTCTATCCTATATTCCATTTCCTCATTTACACTCAGGTGAAGACATATGCACAAACCCTCCTGTGTCCCTCTCACCTCAACACACAGACTTGTTAAACCGAAATTGGGTCCCAAAGAGACGCCTGATCACAGCATCGGTCGAGGGCCTCCCAGATGTCTTTGATCTTGAAATGAAAAATGCTGCACATCGGCGACCGGCTGCGCCGCTTTAAAGAGGGGGCACCCTTTTTAGTCGGGTCAAAGGAGACGGAATCCCCTCAGGGAGCGAGCTCTGTTTTGATCCAGTCTGAAACTGCAGCTTCAGGAGGAGGGATGACGGGGAAAAAAGCACCTTAAACGCTAAATGAAAAGCACTCCCTGTTTAATTTTTTTTTTTGATCTCTGAGTGATAAAGATTCTGGACAAATTTCTCTGTACACATGTGTAGCTTCGACTCATATCCTTCACAGGAAAGCGCGTCATTTTGCTTTGATGCTGGAAAGCAAACATAAACAGCAACAAGGTTAACAGGTCATCAAATCACTGAATCGAGCGAATCTGAACTCCGAATTTCCAAAGATTTCACATCCCACCATGGTGATGCTTAAACTCAACACGTCAACAATTAGTTTCACTGTAACTCCATCAGTGCCTTTTTTTTGAAAAGGTGTGCAACACATGCAGGTAAACACCAGGTGAAAGTGTGTTTTTTGCCCAATTAGTGACAGGGCTTTTTCAGCCTCCTGGGTTGTTTTGTTTATCCACCCACTCAGCGCGTAGCTGAAGACCGAGTGTAGGTGTGTGCTAATGAATGACTCGTTCAGACGTTCTTCAGCTGATATGTGCAAAGACAACTTCCTGCTCCGACATTCAGTACTCTCCTGGAACTTTATTTTCAGAATAACAACATGTCAGTATATGATTTATGTTCATCAAGGTGGGTGGATTTAAGTTTAGGCCCGCATGAGGTTACCTTGTCATATTTCTATATCATTGGTGTAAATCAAAGGATTTTCTTTACTCTTTACTAAGACTTACATATTAAGCAGACTGCCTCTTTCCAAAGTGTATTGCTTCTAAAATGGCTGCGAAAATGAAATGTTGTGGGCTGCCATACCTGATTAAGTGCATGGTGGCGACGCTGTCTCGGGGGTTCGTGGCATTCCTTTGCCGTGAGGTCAGACTCAGCAGGGTCCTGATACAGCGCCTGCCCTCAAACTGTTCAAAGAAGATTTATTTGGACCAACTCTGGAGCATTTACGGAGCAGTGGGCGGCAGAAACTGGGCAAATCTGGCAGTTTTGTGTCGATACAGATAAACCACTGACCCGGCCCTTTTTGCGTGGCAGTAATCACCGAATTTATTTCTCATTTCACATCCAGGATTTATTAAAAAAAAAACCTTTTTAAAATTCACAGAATCCACTGGTCTTTCACCTGATGGAGAAAAGGTAGCTTTTAAAGGTAGCTATGAAACAGTGCCCCCCCCCATTAGGAGTCTCAGGCGGGAGCGGTGGAATCGCTCTCTCATATTTCATTACTGCTTTCAAGAGTTTCAGCTATCTGATGTCAGCGATCTGTCGGCGCAGGAGGCCCACATCCCCTTCTGACTGCACACGGAGCGGGAGGATTCTGAAGCCTCTCTACTCCTCTGTCGCTTTCAGAACCACCCACGGGTGTTGTGCAAACTATCAATAAGGAACGCTGTTGGAAAGAGTTGCCTTACCCGGAATCTGACCTAATTCTCAAACTGAGGCAACCTGACGCTTTCCCATCAGGAACGCCGGAGCCACGGAGGAGACTGAGCAGAGTTCAACAGCGGCACTGAGGCCACAGGAGCCTGATAGTTTCACTTTTCAATCACTAATCAATGCCCATTTAAGCTTTTGAAGGAGATGATTGGAGATGAGGAGCAACAAACTTTCAAAACAAAACAGGAAGCAACACACACACGGTGTTAAACAAGAAAAAGAAATAAGGTAAATAATGAATGCATTACAGACATTTTCCTCTGTAATTGGGAGGCAATTTGGAAAAGAAAATGAAAATTTGTCCATATCTGAAATTGCTGCAGTAAGGGTATGAGACAGGAAAACACAATTACAATGAGAAAGAAGGAGCGGGGAGTAATCAGGTGGAGACAGGTGAGAGGTGGCGGCACAGGCAGGGAACAAGGAGGAAGAACTGAACAGAAGAAGAGGTGAAGGAGGAGAGAACTGAGAGCGAGGAGTCGCATTTGAAGTCGCAGGCAGGGTGAACGCCATGAACATTTTGATATTTCTCCAATTTCAGCTGTCACTCTTATTATCTGCCCCCCCAGCCCACTGCCTCTCTCCCCAGGATGGAGGGGCTGTAGGCGGCACCCGTCTTTGTCGACATGGCTCCTTCTCTCACCGTCACAGCTTGATATATGTTGCGTTTCCAGTGCCCAGAGATTGACTCTTTCTGTTCCACACTCCCCCAAATATCCTGGCTCTCGCCGCTGATAAGTGACTCACTGATTGGTCCAAACACCCTGGAAGTTGTACTTGTATTATATTTTTTCCCATAGGACATAGTTTTGTGAAAATGCTGCCAATGAGTGGGATGTGTTTTTGGCTGTTTTTCCCCAGAAAAAGAAGCTGTGATGCCTCCACAGATAGATGGGAGAAAATAGAAATAGCGACAAATTTAAAGCTGTCAATCTCAAATCGGTCGCTGTGGCCAACACAAAGTAACAAGCGACACACACACACACACACACACACACACACACACACACACACACACACTCCCCTGATGCCTTTTGAAATCTTCCCCCGTTTTAAAAAATTCTACTTTATTTTCTGTGTCCATTAAGGTGTCAATGCTATCCCACCTCTGGTTACCTCTCTTCTCCTCTCCTCTCCTCTCATCTCCTCTCTCTTCTCCTCTCCTCCTCTCCTGTCCTCTCCTCTAGAGATATTGCTCACCCCATAGTTGTGCACTGACATTTTACTGCTCATTATCATAGATTTGCAAGTTGATATATGTATTTCATGTATGTGTCTAGTTTCGCCTCCTTCTTTACCGGGCCATCAGCAGAAGGGTCCCCCATTTGAGCCTGGTCCTTGTCAAGGTTTCTCCCTACTAAAGGGGAGTTTTTCCTCGCCACTGTTGCTTGTTTTGGGTGTGGCCCTGATTTTCTGTAAAGCGCCTAAAGACAATTTTGATACTGACAGATGTATAAATAAAGAAGAAGAAGAAAGAAGAAAAGAGTCCTGAGAACCTGAGCTAGGTTCCTCCCACTGACACTGTCCCAAAAAAGAGCACAGCAGTGAGCCAATGAGGCCTCGGACTTCTCCAGGTGAACCATCAAGAGCACCTCGAGCGGCTGCACCGCCACCCGCTGTGGCAGCTGCTCCAGCCTCACCAGGAGGCGTCTGCAGAGGGTGGAAGCTGCCCCGGCACATTGTGCATGGAAGAGTACTCCGTCCAGTGTTGCAGGAAGAAGGCCAATCGGATTATAACAGACCCCCGACAGCCCAGTGACAGGCATTTCCAGCTGCTGACATCTGGTCGACGGCACCGCAGCATCAGGACCAGTACTGCCTGACTCGGGTAGTAAAGACACCAAACCTACACATTTCTCTAAATTTTTGAAACATGTATCTATTTTTTATTACTACCTGCTGGTTTGACCTTTTAGGTGTTTCACACCCAGTGATCTTGAATCTATTTTAATATTGTACCATCACATAATTCCCACAGTTTAAAAGTGTTAACGCAGGGTAAACTGACATTAAACTGTATAAAATGAAAGTTTTAGGGACCAAACGTTGGGAAAAGACACATTTGAGGTGACCTTTGTGTCCAGAAAACTCTGAGCCTTGAGCCTTGGTAATGAACGCATTAATAATGAGTCAGAAGAGAATTCTACAGGTTTTTTTTTCCCACGCTTCACTCCATATTCTAAATCTACATTGATCGGCGGCCTTGATCATGTTCACTGAGTGGGCAAAAAAAATAAAAAAAATAAAAAAAAACCTACAGAAACGCACCCAAAACCAGTCCGATGCACGGATACTTCCTATTTGTGTTTGTCAGGGTCACTAGATTACTGAGGGATAAAGTGTGTGTCCTGAGTGTGTGTGTGTTTACACTTTCACATGCATAAACACAGGCAGGAAAACACCTTTATCAGGGTAGCTGGATTACACAGGGATAAGGCTCAACTCTTGTTATTGACCCAGTGACTAAACACACATGCACACACACACACACACACACGTGCAAACACACACACACACACACACACACACACACACACACACACACACACACCTACACTCACATGCAGTTTGTTCACACTGTGTACAGAAAACATAACCACACAGGCAACGGGCAGTCTGACCTTTACTCCATCCATCCACCTCTACATCCGTCCATCTATCCATCCACCCCTCCATCCATTTTTTTCTTCCATCATGTATACTAATGCCCAAACACATTCAGCGAGGATCAGTACTCCTGTAAATTAGGTTGAGGAATCATTACTGGAAGTCTGGAAGTGATTTTAATCTGCTTTATATAATTGCTGAAGCCCCGCTGTGGGAAGATCCTCACCCCAGCCCTCCGAGGGGCTGTGGATCGATTACATCTCCATCTAAAATATTAAAGAGGGCTAAAGAATCATCACCCGGGAGTGTTTTCCCAGCTACGCGGGTCCCTCGGGGGCAAACCTGGAAGTCTTGGTGGACCTCTAAAATCGTGTCTGATACGGATGGAGCTGACACAAACTTATTAAACGCCAGGCAAATAATCGGCTAACGGCAGCTCTGGAACCGCTTCAGAAGCGATTTTCCTGCGATGGCACCGCTGTTACCACTAAATTTCATCGTCCTGGTTGCAATTTCGCAGAGTGCTCTTCCAGGTGAAGACAGCGGGTGAGAGGCAGGAGCAGAACTTCATTATTTTGGTGGACACACACACATTGTTTCAGTGTGATTTTCTATTATTTCTCTCTCAGTTGAGTAAACTTGCTGCAAATCTTTTTGCTGTGTCAGCCTTCCTGCCTGTTTTTTTTTTTTTGCTGTGTCATCCTCCTGATTGTCCTGATTGATGTCACCTGTTCTCACTTGTGCCCTTCCCCCTTTCCCCCAAAGTCCCAGGTCTTCAGGTGTGAGTTCCTGTGAGTTCCAACCTGTTTACATCATGTTTCTGATGTGTTGACGTGATGGAGACTTTGCCGGTGTTTCTTCACAAAGGTAAACAAAGGTCAAGTCCTTCCTATTTCCTTCTCTGTCTTCTTGTATGTTTGACCTCCATTGTCTGGGTGCTATGTTCTGGTACATGTCTCAGTGATCAGTGTGGTGAGATAGTCAGTAATGGTTGGTCAGTAATTGGTCCTCGGGATTGTAGCAGGAGGGAAATAGTTTCATCTTGAATTTCTGATCATTTCAGTCTGTGGTCGTAGGCTGTCTGTGGTCAGAAGGCCGTGAATACAAGTCAAAGGTGATAATACTAACTCACACGGCATCACATATCCTGACAGCGATTTTGTATTATTAATCGGTTGATAAAGAAAAGCAGCAACGACTGGAATTGTAACATTTTTGCACTATTCGCATCGGATCAGACACTGATCAATTATCGACTAATTGATGAGTAAACAAACTGCGGCTGACTGATCTCTGGTGGACCAATGGAAACATTTTTAAAACATGATACCGTTAATCCTCTACATATGAAACATTCCTGTGAACCAGTCGCAGTGAGTGTTTTATTTACTTTTTTGTGTTTTTTTTTTGTACCTGCTTATTAATAAACTGGAGTCAAATTGTGACTTGAAAAATGAGTTGATTAGGTAACAGTCTGATCACATGATCACACATTATCCCGCTGTCAATTTATCCAATCATGTCTCATTAGAAGATTAATCAGCTCATTTCTTATCTGCTCCAAACATGCTCGGAAACTATGCGTGTCTAATTAGTGACGCAAATGCTACCTGAAGTTTCCTAACAAAGACTGATGAGCCTCTTGTTTCATGAGAGGCTCTGGCTGTATGGATTTGAAAGAGTGCTACTTAAGAGTGCAGTTAAGACATTTTTTACAAAAACAAATGTGAGTGCAGTAAGACAAGTCAAATAGTTTTTGTTAAATTAATACAAATCTCAAATTAATGGAATGGATTCATAAAAATGTGGCTGAATAATTCACAACGAAGGCTTTTGTTTATTCAACTTCGACGCCAGGCGTGCTTGGAGATCACTCCGATTCATATTCAAGGTTTCAAACAAATAATTGTTCCCGGGTGTTTTTCCGAAGGGAAAATTGGTTCGGCAACCTGCCGCATAATTCATAATTAAAAGAAAAAGACAGAATCCGGAGTATTAACAGTGGATGAATAAAAGATGAAACGAGCTGATGTTTGTGTGTGCGGTCAGTCAAAAACAACCTTTTGTGTTTTGCATTACTAATTTTAATTCTGCCTCAGACTCACAAGTGACCTGGGTTTCTCTTGGTAATTATTCAATGCTGATGTGCTCCTCATCCGTTAACAGGTGTGAATGAATATGTGTGTGCACCTTTTAGCAAGCAATTCTTCACCACTAAGGTTGACACATCCGCCATTAGTCGCTTTAAATAAACAGCCTGTGCTCTTCCCCATTTTACTGCCCTGATTATGAAAACATTCGGAAGAGTTTGGATTAGAGGGGACTGCATTCTATATGCCTCTGTTGGTCATTAACAGGATTTTATAAAATATGGCCTGTTTTTAGTGAAATTGCAGAGAAAAAAGCTTCCCAAGACCCCAAACGTTCAGATTTACTGGAAATCCAGAGGGGTTGGGGCTGTGTGCTGAACATACTTGCAGGTTCCGTTTAGATGACAATGGCTTCCGAATCTACAATGAAACTGCTCCCTATGCAGACGCCAATATATCGAAAACGATCTCCATCACTGATGCAGATGCCAAACTCATGTAGTACAGACACTGGGCCAGTAGGTGGCGATAACGAGAGAACCATGTTGTTATGGCTCTTCTGCTCTTGAATCTTTTTCTTTTATGCCTACATATGGTTCATGACTACTTGCACAAGCTTTTAAATTGTTTGAACCAACTCTGTCATTAATCTACATCTTAAAAATCGAACTCGGGCGCTAGAGAACATCTGTTGACAGGGAGTTTAAAGAGCTGATGAGCTGTGAACTACCACAACCATCAGGCCAGGGACGTTCACCTCGTTAGACACCTTTGTCTCCTGCTCATTATATTTTCTGGGAGGGGTGGCAGATCCATGGGAATGTGCCGCTTCATTTGCAGAATGAAACAAACACGGCCCCGCAAGAATAATGGTGGTGTCGTGATCGATGAAGGGTCTTGGTTAGACAAAAATAACAGGGAGGGAATGAAAGAGAAAGCGTTTGTCCCTGTTTAAAAACTAATACTCATGGTCAAGGTTTGTCTTTTTAACAATTCACTGAATCATGCAACATTAAATCCTCGGTGGGCCTCCACCTGAAATGATTCTGAGCATTATTCAGTGTTATTCGGTCATGCATTTAAAAAACTGTGTGATTGAGTCAAGAACAAATTGGACCAGATAAACTGGGGACAAGGACAGCTTTCTAATCAGAAATATATCAATTCATTAAGAAAACAACAAACAGTTATCATCTAAGACACCTTCCTTGGAAGGAGAACTCAGTCTTGACTAGATATGTTACAATCAGTTGTTATTGTGTACTTTAGCAGCAGAGATTCAGGGATTATTCCAGCTGGGGTCTTTCTACAGCTTCCTCCCAGAGTCCAAAAACACATCAGGTTTGGAAGAAACTCTTATCACAATCATCTGCACACGCTGAAACAAAATGGGTCCTAATGCATCCAGCATCTATTTCCTAATGTTAAAGTTACTGAAAAGGGCAACCAAACCTCCCGTTTTTGTTGTTGATGTTGAGCCCGCCCATGAAGAGCTGTGTGTGTGTGTAACCACATCTATGTCGGACGGCCTGGCCGGTCGCTCGTGCGCGTGGGTGAAGCTGAACAAATAAAGCCCGTTTCCTCTTTGATTGTGTTCACAGTGTCAAGCTCTCAGTCTGTAATTAGCACACAGACAGCCATCTGTCCAAACAAGCGGCTCTAAACTCTGTCCTGCTCACTTTCACAGCCGCCACAGCCGCCAACCGTCGCTCACTCTATTTGCTCGCCGCTCAAACCATCTGCCGGCGCGACTTTGCGCCTCTGCAGGCCTTCATCCTCATTTCTTTAGTCATTCTCATCATTATACTCTAAATTTAATGTCAGTCTGCTCAAACAAATAACATCAGTGCCTTCAGTTATTCTTCACTCCAGCTGTAGCACAGCGGCGTTCTTCAGCGTGACTTTAATCATGAGGAAAACCAAAGGTTTGCTCAGTAAGTCTTTCATTTCTGTTTATGAAAGGGAGTTTCAAAGTAGCTGAATAAGAGTTGAGCAGTGGAAATACTGAGATTAGGCACAGTTGACCTTGTTGACCTGTGGAAGGTTTTACAAACCTTATCTGTTTTCTTTTTTCCCTGTTAAATTAGTGTCACAGCAGCTTCTGGTTGAAACGATATTTACTGGTCTTGCCTGCGTGACTGCGTGTGACATTAACATCCTTCTTATGAGTCCCCCCCGCCACGCCAACCCCCTATTCCCCTGGGTAATCCGCCAAGTAAATTGGATATTTGTTTGAATTGCCACCCGGCTCGGCCCGCGCCTGTTGTGTGTGTTATTGTTGTTATGGTTAATTGTGTAATCTCGAACGCGAAAGCAGAGTATTGAAATGGTTCCGTCTGCTGATCAGCTAATTTCACAGGGCCAATTGGAATAATACGCAAGCGCAGGGGCCGTTTTCACATCAGCACAGCATCAAACGAGCTCGGCCGCTATCATTTAGGTTTACACTGCTGGTTACAGTCGCCGAGTTAGATTTATTAGTTCCTGTTGGGGCCGTTTGCTGTGTTGTTCAACCTCTATAAAATGATTGATCCCAAACATGTTTCACATGCATGATTGTAGATCAGATCAGCTCTGAATCAATCAGAAACAATCTTGATGATGTCACACAACAAGCCAGCTCATCATGCCTTTCAGTCCAATATTACCCACTGTTCCAAAAAGTGTTACTCAGGATGTAGAAAAATGTGCACTTCCTTAAATTACTGGGGATTTTTTACCCCTCAACCCCAATCTTTCCTCCCTAGCCAAAGGCAGCACTTTACACATCCCCCAGAATTCTGGAGGGGCGTGTGCTGAAGACTGATTGGTGGAGCACACTTGCAGCCCTTTACTTCATTTGCACGAGTTGAGAAAAGGAGCAGAAGAAAATCGATGAATTCTCCTGTGGAGTATAGCCACTGACTCAAAGGATTGAGTCTGTGAAAGCATAGCCAACAAGTTGGGTGAAGGGGGGGGGGGCTGCTGCTTTTAGCCAGTTTGAAGAGGTTTATTTACCTGTGGAAAGCCCAACTGTGACAAATGATATTCAGATTTTCTGCTACTTCAGCATAATCAAACAAAACCTACAAATATACACGTGGAGAATTTCTCCCTGTGTTTGTGTGAGTAAACACACAGGAGCCCCGAAATAGAAGGAAAAAAGATAAAAGTCACACACGTGCACGAATACGCCCTCGCCGCTGGGCGGAACGTGCGGATGAAAACGTAGAAAGGGAGCTGCGGCTTGAAGTCGGGCTCCCACACAGTTCGTGCTCGGCAGCAACACTCGATAACAGTGGGGACCGCAAGCGTTTTAAGATTCCAACCACTGAAGTATCAAAGAGGCGGTACTCAGGAGGGACCGCGCGCTTGACGCGATGAATCGCTCGTCGCAGCGCAGCGACTCTCCTCGGGGCAGCCAACCCGGTAACAAACTCCAAAGCAAACAAAACGCAGCAACTAAGAGCCAGGGAGGGAACTAAAGCAGCAGTCGAGAAGAGGCCCGGTGGGGCAGGCGGAAAGGCCAAAGGTCAAACCTCTACTCAGATGTGAAGAAGCCACACCTCTGCTTGACTCTGTCTAAAATTTTTGACTTTTTTGCCTTTTGACTAACTTTGTCCGATATCATTTATAAGTGAATGGTTTTCACTTCATTAAACCAGTTTGGTGCACACAGTTGGTAGATTTCCAGAAGGAGTAACAGGAAAAGTTTGCAGCAATGTAGACTTATTTTTTGTTGTTCTTTGTGGCTTTTCTTTTGCTTTTTGTAGCATTAAAGCAGATTCCTGTATGCAAATATTCCAGTTATTTGTGCCTTATTCGGATCATGCACTGTGTTTATGTGTGCCTTTCCCCCACCAGCAAAGTTTTTCAGAGTGCTGAGGATTATGGGTGAAGATAACTTTGTTATGCTTGACGTGTCTCCAGAAAATAATGCATCTTTCTGTCTGGTTTTGTTTCCTGTCTCTCTCCTCAAATCCTCTTAATCTCACCTCTGTTTTTCTTTGCCTCCCACTCTCCCATCCACTGGTTCCTTCCTCTTGCCCCCCCGCCACCCCCACCACCTCTTTTGTCTCTCTCTTTCTATAGCTCAATAATTGATAGTGACCAGTGCTGTTATTTCACCCAGAGAAGTCGTGAACAGACGGAACTAATATGAAAACCTCAAGTGAGGGAGATGGGAGTTACAGCACGTATCGTGTGGGTGTGTGTGATGAGGGGGGGGGTCAAGGCCAAATTGACATCAAATGCTCTAAATTAGCCCCACTTGTCTCCATTGATTTACGGTGGTTGAGTAAATTGCATCTATACAGACAGAGAGCCGAGGAGGGGAGGGGGGTGGGGTAGGGGGCTGGTGGTGGCTGATTGTTGTAGCTTTCCACGGTGAGAGGAACGGTTCCCGTAAAGTTCCTGGCCCCCCAGTATTCACCAGGAGCTCCCGCGGAGACGCGCCTAATGAGAAAGGCGCAGAAGAAATGAGAGGAGCACCCTCCAACGTCTGAACCCGATCTTGCAATTATCGGCTTTTATCGGGATCAGACGCTGCAGACATCTTCATGTGAGGACGATTGTGTATATTCTGGGATGTCAAGGGGTTTTCAGTGGCGTGCCTGCTGGATCCAGCTGCACGTGTGGAAATGGAGCAATGGAGTGAGGGCATTTTTAGGAAGCGAGGACATCCTTTATGGTCCTCACAACCTCAAAGAACTGTTTGAGGGTGAAGACCTGGTTTTAAGGTTGAAGCTAGAATGGGTGTCAGGTAGGGGTCAGGTGTCAAGGGTTTAGGTGGGATGGTTGGAATGAAGGTGAGGAGCTTGGAAATTAGTTATATCTATGAAAGTCCTCACAAAGATAGAAGTACCAGAGTGTGTGTGAGCGCATTTATGTGATATCCTCCAATTTCAGACTGAACAGAGCCAGTGTGTAATGCAACACTGCGTTATTGATTCCACACAGACGCAGACGCCGCCTCTGACTGAACACGCCTTGTGATGTTCTCGCACTGGGTCAGTGTGACAGCAGGACCCAGCCGGAGATGGGGAAATGCTGAGCTCTGCGCCTGACCGCCTCCACGCCCCTGCAACTCGACCTGCAAGCGCAGGCACAGATCGGACACGCAGGCGTGGCAGGCGTGCACTTGGAGCCTGAGCAGCTCCATTCAGGTTTAATTTGAGTCTGATGTATTCAGTTTGCTCTGCTGAACAAAGAGACAGAGCAGAGGATGGAGGACAGTGTGCCCGCGTGCGCACGCGTGCGTGGGCGCGTGTAAATGAGGAATAAACAGGGAGGTTAATCAGTGGCCATCTTCCTCCGTTGTCAGTACGAGTTGTTGACAGATTTTCTTACAAGAAGTCTTTGACCTGCTTCCGCGCCTCCTCTCGCTGATCATCAGACATTTCCGAGGCAAACGCACTTCTCACCTTCATCGGCACCATCTGCTCCGCTGCAGTTTTAGAATTAAGAGTTTTGATTGACTTGCAGCAGCAGAGATGCTTCTGTGTTGCTACCTTCGGTACTTTGAGTGGGAAAAAAACTTTGCAGAAGAAAGAAGCATTCAAAGATCAAATAATTATGCATTAACACAAACTTCTGGACAATCAGAAACAAGCACAGTTGCTGCCTCGCTGATGGGCGCGGTGTCTATCAGAGGCAGCCTGATCAATAGCTGCCTCTGATAGACACCACGGCTTGATGCTGCAGGCCTTGTCCGCAGGCGTTACACAGTTCTGGGCCGCAAACTACTCCTCCGGTGCCAAGCTCCCGCCGCCAGACCCAGCCACAGTCTCACCATGTGGCAAGTTGGGCTTGTTGATCTGCGATTGGCTGACGGTGAACAAGGTTAGCAGGCGTGTGACACACGTGGGTGTTGGTCGCTTTATCTCGAAGGAGAGAATCTGCAGCACAGATGTGGAGTGGCTCGCGGTTTAAAGATCTCCTCTCCACAGAGATGACTGAAGTGGAGAAAGTCTGAGATGCAGCGAGTTCGAGATGGATCTCCAGTCTGTCTGTCAGCAAACTAATCCTTAACCATGCATCCTTTACCAATCCTTAACCATTCGAGTGACCTGCAGCTCCCTTAAATAAATGACCTCTGAGAGCACAGCGCTGCACCGATAGGAGGCGCTGTACTCCTTTACCGCTGCTCTCCTGCTCTTCAAAACCAAACTCTTTCAGGCATCAATCAGGAGCAAAACCAAGGATGATTGTAGACAACTCCCGGAGACAGAATCGTTTAATTACTTTATAATCACAACAGTTTTGCTGCACTCATCTTGACAAAGGAGAAAACTAGAACAGCTGAACCTCATCTATCAGTTTGGTTGTGAAAACGCAAAACAGTCACGACGCACACAGAAAAACAACATTCTTCATTTATCATAAAACATCTATTCCAAGCTGGGTTTGAAAACCTGACAGTTCTCCGTTTATGATGAATGTGTCTCTTTTTGTGACTGAATGAATTTTTGATGCCTCTAGGTTTTCTCTTCAATAACCTTAAAGAGAAGGAAGGAATATTAGTTTCCTACCAGATTGTCTTAAACTCCCTATTGGAGTGTTTTCACCATTGCTGAACACAAAACAGGTGTAGATAAACCCTTTTTAAAATTTAATTTTGACAGATTTTTTTTTTTTTTTGGTTAGTCTCTCAATGACTCTTGTTTATTAAATGTTGTCAAAAAGCCTGCATCGGTGTATGGACACGACCTCCTCGCACAAATTTTGAATGTTTGCGGAAAATATTACCTTTTGCTGCATTCTTGTTTAACTAGGGCCTCAGCTAAAAATAAAGTCAACAGAAATTACATTTTAAAATCCCGAGTCCAGGATGCTGGTGAGGTAAAAGTCGTTGAGCAGAATCAGGAAGTTTAAGAAAACAAAACAAATGGTACGCTCAGAGTGAAGAAAGCGTGGACTTGGAATACACATCAGGGTCCTGCACCAGGGCAGTGGTGATGACACTGATCTAATCTAAACCAGAGGCGTCCTCCATGATTATGAGCGCCTCAAACGGTCTCTTCCTCTGTCCTTACACTAGGGGGGGCTGTCGCTCCTTGTTAGGCGACGCGGGTCGCGGAGTCAGGAGCGCTGAGACAGACGGGGGCACAGGGACGCACGTATCTCCATCTCCGGAAATCCTCCCACCCCTCCGCCGGCGGACTCATTTGCAATTCAATAAGTCACAATGTCATCTCTTTAGCTTTTACACGTTTAGCTGACACAGATAACCAAGCGCGGCACATTATGAAATATCGGCCTCACAGAAGACCTCGGTGATCTCTGTCTCCTGGCTTCTTCACCCTCACGCACACGCAGGCACATTAGAAAGTGAATGACTTTTATATTAGGAGGCAGCAGGTGTATCACGTTTTGAGTACGCGCGCTGGGAACAGTGGGCGGTCGTGCGTTTTGATGGTATCGAACACGGAGAGAACAGGTGCCTCGCCGGTGTTTCGCCTGTGGTTGAATGAATTATGCAGACAGAAGCTGCCTGAAGCACAGAGGCCGCGCACAGCCCCTCTTCAACTCCACTGTACTCCTCAGGAGTTGTTAGTGTTTTCCTCTCTTCCGCGTTTCGTGGGCACTAATGTTCTCCTCGTGCTGTTTTTTTTGTTAAAGTCTAAATGTTTCAACATTCCCTTTAGTTTACCCCCCCGAAGAAATCAAACCCAAAGAATAACGTTTCAATACGTGATGGAATCCAAAAGCCGAAACAAATTCCCACACCCATAATTGGCTGCGCGTACCTGCCATTCAAATCCACAAACCCCGCCCTCTTTCCCCACCTTCAGTCCCCAAGCCCATGCAGACCCTCCTCCTCCTCCTCTTCCTCCTCCCTCCGCTCCGCCGGCTGGTGGAGGCGTCAGACCTCCTCCTGTTCCCTCCTCTCCTCTCTGTATCCCGCGGACGATTGTGGAAGCAACCTCTCAAGTTGAGTCAAGACCCGTACACATATGAACGAGCAGAGCAAGAGGAGGAGAGTCGGAGGACAGACAGGCACGCACGCACACACACACACACACACACACACACGGCTCGGGAAAGAGGGAGCCGCTGCTGCCAGGAGAGAGGAATTTAATTTGGGTTTATTTAATGCGGGAGCCTGAAGTGACAGTTTTTTTTTTCTCCTTCATCTTGGGCTTTGATGGTTCGAAACGGCACATCAAGTTGACTTTTGAATTCGCCGGCGCGGCTCCACGTCAACTCCGCAGCCGTGGTTAAACTTTTGAAGAAAGAAAAGTGCAAAGAAAAGAGGGGACTCCCTCATCCCTTCCATGTTTTGACTCCGGTTGGGATAAACAAACCAGAGGAGCGCGCCGGAGGAAAAATTTCACCCGGGCGAAAAGGTTGGATTCCACGCGCTTCTGGAGGAACCCAGCAGACTTTTGCCGAGAAGGAGGATAAACATTCGCCCGCCTGCATCGGAATTGCCAAATTGGAGCCGTCTTTGTTTCATTACAGACTCCAGGAGGATTTATAGTGACTTCAAACCCAGATCTGCGCGGTGTCTCAGGTCAAGATCGCAGTTTGATCAAAACTCCATTAGCAATGGCAGCGACGCGCCACTGATCTGCTTGGAGGTGAAGGAAAGCAGATCAAATTCTGAACGAGGCTCCCTCCACATTTTGAGAACAGTTCCGGAGGTTTTGGTGCCGACGGGAGGGATGGAGACGACGCGGAGGCGAGGCGCGTCTGTGGGCTGGTGTCTGTGGAGGACCGTGTTTCTTCTCTTCACGTGTAAGTCACCCAAATGCGAGCACACACACAAAAAAAAAACTTGTTGCCGGTTCGAAACAATGTCGACGTAGTCCGACATGGAAAGGATCCGCCACGGCGCTTTTAAAGCGCTGCATCATTCGCAAAGATGCGTTTTTTTTTTGGGGGGGCGGTTGGACGTGTCAGCGGAATATCAGGAAATCGAAGATGCCAGGCTCCACACCCACACCTTTTTATGTTGCGTGTCTTTTATTGTCGTTTTTTTTAATGCTGCTTTTCTGTGCGCGATTGTGCGCTTTGAGGAGAAATTATGTCGGAGATATGCGCACAATTCGAAACGGAGTCAAAGTCACTTTTATGCATATTTATACCTATAGCAATGCATTTTCTAAAGTATGAAACTGAATCAAGTTGACAAATTGAAATAGATTAAAATAAATGTCGTTGACATGAAGACGACTAAATGAGTTTACCATAATTTAATGGTTTAATAAAAGCCCAGAAAGCTCACAGCTGTCTTTTTTGGTGCCAAATGGCGATCGATCAACCCCCGTTCACCTTGACACCTGCTGTATCCGCACATGTGACTAGAATAATAAAGCATCGCATTAAATGACGGATGCGTAACTGAAGTTGGCGCTCAGCTTGCTGAAGTGTCAGAGGAGGCTGGAGAGAGCTGCGGAAGCGACTGTTCTTAAAAAACACATAAACTAAAAACTCTTATTTATTTATTTTTGATTTGCGAGGGAAGGGAAGACTGTCTAATCGCGACGTCTGATTTAAACCTCGGGGAAGAGGTGGCGAAGTGACAAAAACAGAAATATCACCTTAATTATCCCAGGAGTCGTCTGCGTCGAAACAGCAACGTGAATTTGGGGCTGGGGTATTCTAAATCTGAGCTCGAGCAACACTCATTTACTTCCGAGGGAGGGAAAAGACCACACAGGAGGGAGTTGAACGTCTCTCTCGCTCTGAAGTTTAAACCCCTCTGTGCGCTCTCGGCTCTAGTGCTCCGCGTCAGCGTCGACCCAATCCAGCTTTGCGCGCGCGTGTTTAATCAGCTCCGATCACTCGCGGCTCACTGAGCTGTGGCCGTGCGCTTGGGAGCGCGGTGGTCGCCGTCGCCTCTGCTGCTGTGGCGCACGGCGCACCATCAGGAGAGAGCAGGGGCGACGCGCCGGAAAACAGCTGTGGCCGGCAAAACGGCTGAGCAACCAAAAGATGAAGCAAACTAGAAAGACCCCTCCTCCTCCTCCCTCCTCGTGTCAGTGGTTTAAACATTTTTTATTGGACATTGGGGAGCCCTGGCTGTCATTTTAAAACACCCACGTAAGCTTGAGAAAGAAAGAAAGCAAACCTTGCAAGATTTTTCCACACCCCCCACTGTCCTTTTCTTAGTGTGGTCCTCTCAGCATTCTCCTTGCCTTTTTGTTCTGTCTGTACACATTTGTGTCTACCGATCTCTCCATCAGTGCTCAGAGTTGCTGGTGGTTTCTGAGGATGTCACAGCTGATTCTTCCTAATGTGAAACTCAGGTGTGGCAGAACGGAGCAGCAGAACACAGAGCTCCTAACAAAGTTCTTTAATGGCCTTTCATCTTGTCTCCTGTGCCACCGACTCATAATTCCACAAGAGCCTCAACCGTGTTTCATGGTAATTACAACACGCTGTCGTCATCCAGGTTACTGTTGCTGGTTTGTTCAAAGGCGATGCTTGAAATGGAGAGAGACAGAGATCTCAGAGGCAGCCAGTTTGGTCTTCCGTCTTCTGCAGGATCAGGAATTTGACACAGATTCCTGTCCTCTGGTGATTGTGAATTATATCTGTGCACCACACGCCACCAAAGAGAAACAGAATTGGGAAGGAAGGCGAGAAACATCTTCACAATACAAAAGTCTCAGTCTTTGTCACAAAGGGCTTTAAGGAATGACAGAGCTGCTTTGCATGTTTCAATTCAACATTAAACACATTTAAACCCTTATTAGAGGTTTCATGTTTTTAGGTGATGGGCATTTCAGAGTGTGTGTGTGTATGTGTGTGTGTGCGTCTTCACTTGAATGCCCTCTCCTCTATACACTGCTAATCTGTAGGAGAAAGTCAGGACCGTGCACCATTACTCATGCAATATAGAGCATTAATAATTACTGATGTAAAATCGCTGGCCTGCATGCACTTGTACACACAAACACACACACACACATCCTTGTTCTATCTTTGTGAAGACTTTAATATACATACTGTACTAATCAGCCCCTTACTCTAACCATTGCAACTACCCCCCTTCCCCCAAAAGTAACCTAAACCTAAGTCTAACCTCAAACTTAAAACCAGGCCTTTACCTTCAAACAGTCCTTTGAAGTTGTGAGGACGAGCCAGAATGTCCTGACTTTGCTAGTAGAATGAGTATTTTCATACCCAGTATGTAGCAAGTACAAGAACAGACACACAGTAGCTGTTCTGTCCTTTGTGAACTCTTCTGTCCTCGTCCTCTGCATATTTCCTTTGAGTCACATCCCCCAGCTCCCCTACCCCCACCCCCCTGATTTGCAGTTACACACGCACACACACACACACACACTCAGTGTGACAATAATGGTGGTGAACTTTAAACATGTCATCATGAATGTAGAACGGTGTGAAAGCCTGCTAAAACAGCCATGATGAAAATAGTATGTTTACCTCTCTCTCTCTCTCTCGCTGCACACCCTGTCACATGACTTTTTTTTTTGTCATGGTGACAGTGAGGGGGCAGAGGCTGAACAGTCACAGAGGCACCGGAGGAACGCTGTTTGAACTGTGAGGCAGGGATACGAGGCTCTCTTCGGGTTGCAGCGCTCTTTCAAATCGAGGTTTTTCAGCCATCTCCCGTGTTGATTCACACTTTGTGTGGATTATTGAAGTGTGACTGTGAGGTCACCTGCTTGGGAAAACAGAAAAAAACGATTGACGTAACACAACAAAGAAATGCCCATTTGGAAAGCTTGAGATGTCCTAATTTCATCTGAGGGAAGGGAGCGAGGATTATTACTGTGAGACCTCTTAGTCTGAAATATGGGGGGGGGGTCTGAATATTCTGATGACTAAAATGAGGGATTCTTTGTGGTGTGACATCACTGAAGGAGAAAGAAGACGTTAGGAGAGTGACCTCACCTTAGATGTTATAAGGGGTGACAGTAAAATCCAAGAGGGACCCTGGAAGTTCACCCATTCTGGCCAGACATACAAGCAGAGAGAGCCAGGAGTGAAGAAAGTACTGGGGGACAGGGGAGTTGGTGGGGGGGGGTCCAACAGATGGGAAGCTCTAGAGTGAAGGAGTGTTTTTGTTACTCTGCAATACTGTGTAATCACCGACAGATTATTGGTGTTTGCTCTCCTCTCTGCAAACGATCTTCCGAGTCTGTCACAGTTGGGAATCTTTTAGTCTAGAGATGTGCAGATATGCTGCTTCGCAGGGTTGTTCGATCGATTCTTTTGCAGCCGGAGCCATCACGATCGCACCGTTACATTTTTGGTGGTCGGGGGTTCGGGTCCCCTTGGGGTCTCCCATGCTATCTCCAATGGCCCCCAAGGGAGGTAAATTAAAACACAACTCATCTGAGAAGTGTTTAGTCGGTCTCTCTTTCCCCATCTCTTTCTCTCAACTTCCTGCGCCGTCCCACCCGAAGTGTTTAAAGGGTGTATCCACTCGGACACACGGGGAGGCGAGCGTCTGCCCTGGAGACCACGGATGATAAGGGAAATAATTGGCTTCCATTGACACAAGGAGAACAACTTTTCTTGTCATTGCACAGGGGAAGAGAGAAACTGCAGAGATGGAGAGATTGAGGAAAGAGACGTGTGTGTGTGTGTGTGTGTGTGTGTGTGTGTGTGTGTGTGTGTGTGTGTGTGTGTGTGTGTGTGTGTGTGTGTGTGTGTGTGTGTGTGTGTGTGTGTGTGTGTGTGTGTGTGTGTGTGTGTGCGCGCGCATGTAGGGTGGGGTGGGGGGGGCTTTCTCTGTCCCTCGAGAGTGCATTCATTCTGTGTCCTCTCCTCCTTTATCGGCCAATCTCATCCCCGCAGATGCCGTTCGCTGCAGGCTCTGGACATATTTACTCTGACGACATGCTCACACACCCGGGCGCACATTATCTCTCTCCGGCGTATGCATGACAGCATCATTATTAGGAAGGCACAACATGCAATTACACTTCTACTCTGACGGTGCTGGCATATTAGGAGCTAGATCACAAACTTTCTTGTATTCTGCAAGGCCTGACACTGCAGCTGTCTGAGGTTCAAGGTCAGGCACACAATTGAAGCTCACATCAAATTAACCACGCTTATTATTGATGCTCCTCCCGAGGAAAGTATATAGGTTAGGAGGTGGAGCGGAGCGAGGGCGCGTGGAACCAAGATTGTTTCTAAATTAATAGTCATTCACTTCAGCTTTGAACCCGTTCCCTCTTTGGTGTAGATGTTTTATCCAACTCTGTTTTGTTTCCTCTCTGGAAAGTCATGTGATTAGTTGGAGCGCTGCGGGTGCACGTGGGCCCGCACTGCTCGGCGAGCACCCCGTGACCACCGTTTAAAGGCCTGTCGAGAGGTTTAAGGGTCTCGCTAATGAGGAAGTCGTTTTCCTTCAGATTAATATGAATGGCCACCTAATTTGGTGTGTGTCACTTCATGCAAGTGTGTGAGCTGGCGCTGGATCTGGAAGTCATGTTTGTGGGGTTTTAAGGTTCAGCTAATTAGCAGCATATTTTCCCTATTTCCTCCTGTGTCATTTGGCAGATTAACATGTGTGTGTGTGGGTGCGTGCGTGCGCGCGTGTGTGTGCGCGTGCGCGTGTGTGTGTGTGTGTGGGGGGGGGACACTGCTTATCACACTGTGACTTAGAGGAAACCAACAAAGGATCAACATTAGCTTTCATATTTTAATGAAACTTTTACTTTTGTTTATTAAATTTGCGTAAAGGCTTCTCTATCACTACGATATTCTGTCCCCTTTGAAACTTTAGACATGGAAGGCCCCGCCCCGCCTGTTTAGTGGACTTGTTCAGACTGCACGTTGACATTATGTCTGTATTACATAAATGTAGCACACTATATATCAGCCAAAAATGACCCAATTGTTTTAAAAGGATCTGCCATCTAGTGGCTGAAAGTAATAATAAAGTCTTGAGGATGAAACCATTTCTAAGGTATAGTTTGCTGATTTTATTGCTACACTTCACGAAACATTATGTAAAATATCTTCTATAATTAATGCGAGTGAAATTTGGATTGTAAACTCTTCAAGGAATCAAAAATAGGTAATTGAGATACTCTGAAGTCATTTAAAGTGGCCACACCCTTAATTATGCATAACGCTGAGTCCCAATTTAATATAAATGAATGAATTATATATACATAAAACCCACTGGCGGTCTTGTCGCATCTCGTCTTGTTTTATCTTATCTGGGTCGGGAAGTCCACCCCCAACCCCCTCCCCCCGCCACCAGCTCCTCCATGATGATTCAAAGGCTCCCTTAAATGATGTAATCCCTACAGTATGTCCTGGGTCTGACCCCTGGGGTCACATCCTGGCTGGACAGATAACTAAACCACCTTATTGACTTTGTAACAGCAGCACTCAGAGCTCCTCCAGCCAGTCTCAGACCCCCCCCTCTCCTCCCCCTTGCATTTGCTGCCTACGCGTACTTGTTCTTGCTGACCATCGATGAGGTTCAGCGCTTTTACGCTCAAGCTCACTTCAACTTCCACATCCACCATTTTTTTTCTTCTCGGGAAGCGTGACTTGTGACTTAGAGGGTCTGATCCTCATAACAGCAGCCTCACCCTGGGCTAAAGGACGAGTGGGTCATCTACAAAAAAAAGAGAGGAAATCCACTTTAGTGGTTTTAGGTATCGCTTTTTATTGCCTGCGCGTGAACAGCTTTGGGCTTTGCTGTCAGTCAACCCTATGTTGCACCTTCAAGGTGCGGGAAGAGGGAGAGAAATGCACATAAAGACTGTGTAATGTACTTCATACCACCCGGTGTTCCTTTCCTCTCACTTATCCCAGTAATACTGCAGTCTACCACCAGGGGGTGAGCCAAATACCTCTTCATTTGCATTTAGAGAGCTGTTTTGTGCTTCAATTTTACATATGCACAATCAAAATCAGCAGTGGCTGGCGATTACTGTGCCAAGCAACATTTTGGAGATGACATCCTCTCCCTTGATTTGAAATGTCCTACTCCTCCCTGGATTTCGCTCATTAGTCCATGTCTGATTTAGTACCCCCCCCACACTTCCCCACACATGGGTAATATTTAGCCAGCGATGTGCTGCCTGGCTGGGTCTTTTGATAGCTAATAGTTTATTTATGTTCTTTCATCACAACACTATTTTTCTGTGACAAACATCTGAGGAGCAATAATAGGAGTTTAATGGGCCAGCACTTAGACCAATCACAAGGGGAAGAGACACATTTCTCCCCTACTTTGCTTTTCTTCTTTCTGTCTTTGGTGTATGTGTCCTCTGGGCTCATATTGTCCCATTTCTAACAATTATGAAGTGTAAATATATAATTTTTTGTGTTCTTTATACCCTCTTCTTTCCTTTAGCTTCTTTATCACACTTTTCACTGTTAATTGATTTCTTTCACCTGATCTCAAATTTTGCTCTTCCTTCCCTCTAAAATGCCATATTTCTCCTTCTCCATTAGTCTAAACCATTGTCTCTCCTACCTTTTTCACGTTTAGCCCCCCCAGTTGCTGTCTCTCATCAATATTTCCACACCTGCCATCCTCCTCTCCTCTCTCATCTCCTTCACTCCATCTCTCCTCCTCTATCTTCCCCGCTCTGAGCGGCTCTCAGCCACTCCTTTGAGAGTGTGTGAGCTGCTCAGCCTAAATGATTTTCTATTACCGCCGCCTGTTAACAGCGCTCCATTTGATCAAGCTAATGAAATTGAAAACTTTCATCTCAGCCAAATTGATTTCAAACCTGAAATCACACGTGGCCCCAAAGAAAAGTTGCAGAAGGAGGGAAAGAATGAGAGAATGCTGCCTTCGCTGAATACAAAACAACTCCACTCTTTTGCATGCCTGTGTTGTACTTTCTAGGAAGTGCGAAAGCTAAATATTACCCATATGCTGGGTCTGCGTGGAAAGTTGCAGTCAGACAAGATTAGATTTCCAATGTAAATTGTTGCTTTTTGTAATTTCCTGGTCACATTTAGAGGATGAATGATTTATGCTTTTATTCATTGTTTTTGGACTCGCGTTATTCCAGTTAAATCTGCTCCTGGCGTCTGCTT
The DNA here is from genome assembly GCA_911728415.1 of Lagocephalus sceleratus. Lineage (NCBI taxonomy): Eukaryota > Metazoa > Chordata > Actinopteri > Tetraodontiformes > Tetraodontidae > Lagocephalus > Lagocephalus sceleratus. The sequence goes on along the minus strand of CAJVRN010000237.1, from coordinate 2,999,150 downwards.
TAGCCGGTTATATCTCATCATTTATAGAAAAACGATGGGTTGATGTGACACACATTCATCTCGCCACAGAGCTGCCGCCCCAGCGTTCAGACTGTTGGACGCCTGCTGCAGTCTTAAATGTCCTGCTGTCTCTGAACCGCTGCATCTGACAGTAAATGTGTCATTTGTGGGGTAATTTGCGTTGTCACAGTGATCTCCAAGGGTTCTGGGGCCCTTTTCCACTACCATCGCTGGGCCAAGTTCCTGGTAATCTTTGTCGTTTCTGTGTGCATTTCCACCTCACCTCAAAGTTTTGGAAAATGTATTCAATGGTAAAAGATCTTACAAAAATCTAATAATCTTGCTTTTTATGAACATGGTTTGGTACGTGTCCTTCATTTAGCTCCATCACTATTCATCTACAGATGGATGTTTTTGTCCTGCTGATTTTCTTCCTCTGCAAATACCCTCAAAATAGCCGGGACCTCTTCATCTGTCCACTTTCCATAGCTTCTCTTTTATTGTTCCATTTTTCAATTGATAACAACACAAGGTGAAATGACACTTGTGGTGAACTTACAGACAAGGTATGTATTTCACAGAATGTTATGGACTCATGGAAAAAATAATCTTGAATGACTAAAGATGCTTAAATAGATTCATTCCAGACCGACATGTGACCTATTTTGTATTGCAACAATCCTGTGTGGAGGAAATCCTGTATTACTTTTTCATTTATAAATGTGTGAAGAAACACCTCCTCTTGGTATCATGCCTGACTGTGTGCGTGTGTTTGTGTGTGTGTGTGTGTGTGCTTGTGTCTGAGCTGAGGAAACACCAGCTTTGAAAGTTTGGCTCAGGAACGCTGCAAACACTTGATGGCATTAGCCACAGTCTGAGAGAGAGAATTGGGGGAGTTAAGGGGAATGAGAAGCAGAGGGAGACATTAAAAGGCCAGACCAGGCCAAGATCTGGATGCTGCAGAAAAAAAAGGGTGAAGAGAGTGAGAGATGAAAAGGGGATGAACAAGAAGTAGTGTGAAATGAGACTTTGGGTATTGGAGGTTAAAGTGGGAGATTAGAAAAAAAGAGAAGGAGAGGAACAGGGTGGTAATGGAAGGAGAGGCAAAGAGCAAATTTGAGGCCAAATAATAGAAAAAAAGGCGTTGAGGAGAAAGAGAGAATGTGATGAACAGATTCAGAGTGAAAAAACTGCAGTTTTGGAAGGGAAAAAAACAGGATAACGAGTTTTTGGAGACAGGATGAGATTCTATGTTGTTCCTAGCCCCCAGTCTGACATTAGACTCAAGATTTCCTCTATTTACAAGGCTGGTGCCTTCAGAGCTCCTGTTTAAAATGCTCTGCTCGGCTGAGCTCTGGCCACAGAAGGAAGACGCTTGTGGAGGGGAAAGGGCCATGTCACACTCACTAATTGAATTAAAACCGCTTCCAAAAAGACGTTTAAACAAACTGTGGTCTATCTGGGTCTTGCGATGGAGCGGCAGATCAGTTCTCCCTCCAGTCTCATCTGCAGGAATCTGAAGGAGACCATGTTTCCCGGGAGACTATCCGCCCGCTGAACTTCTGTTTTTGACTTTTTACACCTGCTCAAATGTGAACCCTGTCTGTCTGTCCTGGAAATGAACAACTGGAGCTGCATCTGCTACCGACCTCAGCGGCAGAGCGGTGATTACAGACAGCGAGGCACTGAAAAGAAAAGACTATTCCCGCTGATTACACCGCAGTCGCACACTTCTTCAGCCTTTTTAGAAAAAAGCCCTTTTCCCATTTCCATTGAAATGGTCTTTTTTGTTCCTGCCTGCCTGTGCGCGAGGTCTGTGCGCCCCCCTGCCGTAAACGTATAGGCATAAAATGTAACCAAACTCATCCATATTCATGCTCACTTCTGCTCTACAAGATGCGCCATGTTCTGAGACCAGCATGGCCTTGGCCCTTGCGTAATGAAAATCAGTTGGGTGCCGCCGTTTGCCCCAGATATTCGACATTACAGATCCTGGAGCCTCCTGTAGGTTCTCTCAATGTCCCCAATGTCACTGTTAACTCATTAATAAGGCATGCATACATATGATAGAAGATGTTTGTTTGGGGCATCAAAGGATCCAAATGCTGCTCAAATAACAGGAGCCTGCATGCAATTCCAGGCTGGAGTTTTGAGAATGGGTGCTACATAGATCCACGCCTCGGTTGTGTCATCATTTAAGGGCCTTGGCTCCCAGCGGAAACCCATTGCAGGCTCTTGAGAAAAGCCATTCTTGGCCTCTGTGCCATTGTGGTTTACTGGAACCTGCACAATGGAGCGCTGAGTGCAGTTCCGGCTCCACTCGAGCTGCGCTGTGCAACGCTTGACATCAAACCTTTGGATAATTCTTCATTTGCGCAATGGAAGTAAACCCTTCCAGGGCTCTACAGTGAGAGGCTCTTTTGTCCCATCTTGTGCATCGCGCTGATGCGCATCTTCTTGCAGTGCTCCTCCTTTCAGGACTTTCAGGCTCCACTATTTGTTAAAGAGTGAGGAAGCGATTAGCTGCCTGTTAACAAACCTTTTAACGAACCCCGGTAATGAACCCCGAGGGCAGCTCTGGGTCAGCCTCAGTGCTGCACTGTAATTAGACTGGCGAGTAAGAGCTCGTTATGCAGACGAGTTAAAGTTAATCTGCATATCTTTACCTGAGACACTCGCATTATGATGACAAATGTTTACCCAAAGGTGATGAGAAGGAGAAGAGCAGAGAGAGGAGATGAAAAAAGGGAGAAAAGATGAGTACAACCATGTTTAGTGCTGTATAGTATGTGGCGTATTCAGCACTTTTCATGTTCATGATTACATCTTTGGGCCGATAAAATCGTTAGCTCGAATGCCCATCCATCTCGGAAAGTGTAAAATATGTTGGCCTGCACTTTGGTGACTTCGCGGAACAGCTGAAGGACAGAGAGCAACTTCTAAACATGCAAATCTGACCTTCATGACCTGCGAAAACAAGTGTCAGCAGAGAAGGAATGCCGTGGTCAACTCGTATGGAATGAAACTGTTCTCCAAGATCCAGTATGGGTTCTCTAGGGGCTTTTCTACAAACTGTATTGGCACAACTTACATACGCAACCACATGACTGAAACACGTAAAAGAACCTTAAGCAATATTAACGAGTTCGTCAAATGTTACCGACACGCAAAATTTTTCTCTTTCCTATTTTTCTCATTAAAAAAGGAATTGTGAAGGAAAACAACAGTGTTACTCTATGAATACACTTCTAGTCCTTTTTTGTAAAATAAAAACTTTCCTCTATTATAGTGTCAACTTTCCTCTATTGCGTCTATGTCCGCTGGTTCCCCTGAGCACCCATCAGAGATTTCCAGGTTTCAGGTCTCACCGTGAAGCTCCCTCTGGATTCTCACCTGCTACACAGCTCTAGAACAGTGGTATATCGCTGTGGGACCAGGGCATCGCTCTGCTTCCATTAGTATTTATTTTTTTATAAAATAAAGGAAAAAAGCGTCTTCGCTGTTGTGGGGTTTTAAAAATGGCCGGTTTGAGTTTTCTGTAACGCGTCGTTCTCCATTTATGTGACCAGACTTAACTCCACTCCGTCCTGTCCAAAAATGACGTATGGTGTGCCGCGGAGTGCAGAAAGGCTTGTCGTGATTGGTTCTTGGCTGAAGTGTGCCTCCTGGCAACTGTCTCCAGGGCTGATGGGATTGACCTCCACGTGGCTGTAGGGTTCCTGACGGATCAGTCGCCACCGCCAAAACACGCACCCAGCAGTCTGTGGCTGATATAGATGCTCTATATTGTTCTGAGGGCAGTCCTTGAAACCTCCCTAATGTGGGATGTCTCTGTGTGTGTGTGTGTGTGTGTGTGTGTGTCCTGGTAGCGTTATGATTTTTTGGCTTTTGTCATAATTCTCTCTGTTCAGGAAGGTCAAAGAATAAATCCCCTTTTCCTATATAGTGAGAGAGCATGAGGTGAAATTTGTTTGTGTGGTGGCTCATTAGTGCAGTAGTTCAGAGGTGATTATTTATTACCATGTTCCCCTGCTGAGTTGAGGGGACAGTAGACACACACACACACAAACAAACACACACACACACACACACACACACACACTCTTCCTGGCTGTCTCCTTCTCTCCCCTACCCCTGACTTTGACCCTTTGACCTTGGACGAGCGTTGCCAGCGGCTGCTGCTGTGATTTCTGCGCAGGGGGTTGGAGGGCGGCTGGAGGAAGGCTTGGCCGGGGATCACACGACTCCCATCCCTCCATCCATCCGTTCATCCCGCTGATGAATGAGAGAAAAAAGTTTTCCCCCTCTGCTTTGACAGATGGCTGCCGGAGTTTGCAGGAAGCGGCGAGGAGTTCATTTGTTATGCTCTCCTTTGGATTCCAGCTCCGGCTTTCTAATTGTTCCTGAACGTTGTTAAAAAAAAACCAAAAACAAAAACTTTCAACTCCTCCTTCTTATTTTCAACCTTTTGGAAACAAGAAAAATATTTCTTCTGGATCTGAGTCACATAAAGACCTTGACACTAACTGCTGGGTGTTAACCGGGCAGGGTTTGTTCAGGGTTGAGGCCGTGAATAATGGAGCTGAAGCTATGATTGTGAATATATGTCACATTTAAGATATGCTGGCCCTATCAGTTTGCAGTTGCAACCTTTCAGCCAACACAGCTGCTGGCTGCCATTTTGAGGAACAGCTGACATTTGCCTTCTCTCTCAATCAGATACATTAGCGGGCACAGGCCTCTGACATTTCTGACTCTTTGTATGTGTGTGTGTGCGTGTAAAAAGGGGTGGGTGGGAGGGGGTGATGAGTTACTTGGGTGTGCCCCCCTGACATTTTATTGGATGCTAATAGTATTCATCGCCGTGGCAGCTGGCGGGGGAGGCGGGCATCCCTGTCCATGTGTAAATGGCGGCTGTCAGTCACCCGCAGGCGCGTGCACGGGCCGAGATAGGGCGAGCTGGAGGGCATCTTCGTGGACGAGCCGGCGTGTTTGCCCCTCCGCCAGTGAGCGCGCGTGCTCGTTGGTGTTTGCGCTGGCAGGCGGCGGCCCTCTGTCTGGAGGGCAGGGAGATAAAGGTGTCTGCTTTTCTCTGATAAGGACTCCCACCTCCACCTCTCTATCACTCCACTGTTCTACCGCTCTCCTCTCCATCATCCTGACCAGCTTCATTTTGCCCGCACCTGTAGTGAACCAGTCTCCCCCTTTCTCCGTTTTCTGTACCCCTTTCTGACACTCTTGTCTGCGTCCGTCTGTATTTTGAGAATTTCTGTATGAGCTGACATGAAGATACATTCCCCGCCTGCAGGCTCAGTCCAACGGATGTAGTATGTAAAAAAAAAAAAAAGAAATTCAGCATTTTGCAGTTAAGTGTTGCCGGTAACCGCAATTTCTTCATTATTTCACCATCAAGGCAGAAATGGTGAAATTAACCTGCAATTTTAGTGTATTTTATAGAAGAAACATGGCAGGAACATTATCATTCTGTGTAAAGTGTCTCTTTCCGCTGAAACAAATGAACCCAGTCCACCAGAAACCACAGCGACAAGCTCTCGGCGGTGCAGGAGGATGTTTCAGACATGGTCAGCATCGGGCAAGTGAAGGAGAGCGTGCGGCTGAATCTCCTGTTTCCACGAACAGCTCTCCATTCTCCAAAAAGAGAGCAAATTGGAGAATTGTTGGTCGGCGGCGACTCCAAAACTCTCACAATAAAAACAAAAAGGATTGGCGAATGCCACAGGTCATACTGCTGCTGTGTGAACGCACGTTTAGTGACGGTCTCCTCCATGAAGGGTGATATATAGGAATTTTGTGTGGCCTCACCAAAAATATGAAAAGGCAATATAACATTTGTATAGTATTTGATTATTCTATAAACAGAGTAAAGTTAGATTTGTCTTTATTTCCATATCTTTTGCAATTCTTTTTCTTTTATCTGGGAGTTTATCTTTTTATTTTTTTAAAAAAAGGAAGGGGGCGTTAATCTCACTCAGATGGTCCACTTTGCAGCAAAGATGTTCTTTCCTGCCCTTTCATCCCATTGATGATGGTAAATCTGGAATACATATAGACAGAGCGGTGAGGGATTAGCCTGTCAGTACAGCTCAGCAGGAAACCATGAGCCTGTGGTGCCGCGCTCTGATCTCGCTCTTTTTACAACCTCCTCACTCTTTCTTAGTGCCTCGTGTTAAAGCCGAGGAAGAAGGAAGAAATGCAAACAGAGGCTGACGGCGATAAAAATACACGTTTTTTCTGGGGCTGGGCATTTTAGCATCTGACTCATGACATCACTGTGTGCAGCAGTCACACAGCCAGTTCTAGAAGAAATGTCTGATTTTTGGTTTTAAAGTGAAGTGTGTGTGTGTGTCTGTGTCTGTGTCTGTGTCTGTGTGTGTGTGTGCTCAGCTCTGACCCAGCAGCGACTGAAACACGCCGTCTTCCAGCTCAGAACACTCTATCCCTGTTCACCCTCTCTGACTGTGCTTTTCCAGCACCGTCCTCCTCTCTCCTCCGTTTCACATCTGTTCATCCTCTCTTCAGTGCTGGAAGAGGAGAAGACAGACCCTCCACCCACCCAACATATTTTTTCTGTCTCCTGCCATACAATAGTATGGCCTTCTCCTCTTTTTTCAGTGTAAGTTTTATTTCTTATCACTTAAATGGACCATTCCTCAAGCACAATGTGTGTTTTATATCAAGAACTTCTTTCTTTCTTTCTTTCTTTCTTTCTTTCTTTCTTTCTTTCTTTCTTTCTTTCTTTCTTTCTTTCTTTCTTTCTTTCTTTCTTTCTTTCTTTCTTTCTTTCTTTCTTTCTTTCTTTCTTTCTTTCTTTCTTTCTTTCATACTCATCTCAAGCACTTTCTCCATTTCTTTTTCAATTTCCCAGCTGGCTGTTTAAGAGCTGTTTGCCATTTGATGTTCCTATGAGAGGCAATTAAAGACTACAATGAAGACTGCGTGTGTGCGTATTGCATGCGTGTGTGCGTGCATGTGTATCCCCTTCAGGGTTAACTGCACTAACTTTAAAGCCACACTGACATCATAAATGCATTCCATTTTTTTCTTCTTTTATCATTCAAAATATTTTGTGAACCTTTCTGTGTTTTTGGTTTTTCTCTCAGGTTAGACACCTGACAGTCCTGGAGCAACTGGGGGGCTGGTGTCTAGCCCAGCAGGTTTTTAGATTGTTGGAGGATACTGGAGTACTGGGAGAAAACCCACACAGGCACTTGGAGAACATACATTAAAAAAAAAATTACCTCGAGCTGGGATCAGAACCAGAACCAGAGGCGACTACACTGAATGCATACTTTAGATTCTCCAGAGATCAGCTGTGGTTAAACCAACAGAATAATTATACTTAATATCAAGCTTCTTTGTGTTTGAGACTTAAGGCCAGACTCCCTCCTGTTGTAGAACATCAATTTGATTAGGGACAACTTCCAACATTGGTAGTATTTCTACATAAGTGACCATGAACATCTCATTCCACAAATGCATCATCTACTCAGGAAAATGCTTCTAATCATGTGACTGCTATGGAAACCAGTGGAAAGCAGCACCCACAGCAAATGCTGTGTTTTGTTTACCCTTCTGAGTCTTTCCTCTTTTCATTCATCCTTCTTTGTCTTCCTCTCACTTTATCTCATCTGCTCATCTCATGCGTTTACCCCTTTTTCTGGTCCCACTTCAGCCACTCCCCTCGCAGCTACTTTTCCTCATCCATCACTTCTCTGCTTTTTCCCCCCTTTCTTTCCAAGTGTGTATTTTCAAGAGATGGGGAGCGAGAGGAAGATGGATTGAGACGTTGGGTTTGGTATTGGTTGTGTTTTGTGTTTTTAATCTGCTTTATCAGCGTTTGGTGTTGGGAGGAAGGGTGAGGAAGAAATGCAAAGACAATGTGATAAAGTGTGGATTACCTCGGTAGGCTGCCTGTCAAATCTGTTTCACTTCTGCATTATTAACTACAACATGACACGAGTTAAACACGAGTTAACAAGCTAGTAAATTAACGTTTAGTGCCCCGCTGTCTCATGCTTTATTTATCCCGTGACGGTTGAATGAGCATTTTCAGCGATGCTGCACTTCACATTTATCCAATTACATGTGTTCACACCTGGGAGCTGCCCCATTCAGCCGCAGAGTTTAACTGTTTGCCGCAGAGCTGCTCTGTTTGGCTAATTGCTCTGCTTAAAGATTCATCCCCACGCTTATTGAATTTCATTTACATTTGTGCTTATTCATATACTTCATATCTCAAACAACACTAGTTAGGGTTACGATCCTACAGAAAATGATGTAGATTTTTAGATTTTGAAATGTATTGGAGATAGCTCAATATCTGCATCCATACTGGCTGTTTTGCACATTACAGTGGATTTGTTTTAAAGTCAAAAATAATACAGGAAGAACTACTTCACATAACAAAGATGATGTCTAGCTCAGTGCCAACATTTTTATTAACTACATGCTGCTTTTCAACAATTACCTCATCAATGTCAGTAATCTGTAGTTGCAGCCTTATTAAAAGGCTCATTTTTGTCCTCTCTAAATCCAAATGTAAGCAAAATACCATCAGTTTATGAGCTTTTCTCTCTGGAGTACTGTGTCAAAGCAAGTCAGGATTTGACTTGTGGTGTATCTATATTTTAGACTCTTCTGACACAGCAGAAGTGAAACACTAGCTAAGTGCTAAATATACAATTTTGGGGTTATTCACATTAAAATCGATGATTCAAAGTTTATGACATTGAAAAAGACATTTACCATCTTAATGTTCACATTAGGCCTGAGTACAAGTGAGGCATATCTCATGCCATCCGGGACTGTAATAGTTAAAGTGTGACCAAAGCAAAGCCCAATGGCTTAGTGGTAATGTTCTTATTTTTTCCACATGAAGCTTAGCTGATTTGCTGAACTACTGCTAGTTTAATAGCTTTTAGTACAACAGTGCCTCAGAAGTCATATTGTTTGAGATTTTCAGTGATTGAGATTAATTGTCCAAACATGACACTCTCTTCAGTTTGATGTATAAATGTCAGAGCCTTTACAGTGTGCAAAAAAAAAGAAGAGGAAAAACTGGAAAATATCAGCTGCAATTTGTCAAACTCAGTCAGAACAAGTTTCAAATCAATAAGAACTGAGAAAGTGAGAGACGAAAAAAAAAGTGCTAGGGAGAAGCAAGAAGTCTGGAGAAACTATAATACTGGCTCAAAAGGAGTGTTGAACATGACTAGGACCAAAAGGGAGACTGGGAGGAGAGGCGAACAGCTAAAACTGCAGTTTATTGATTTTGAAGGTTCCTTTATTTGTTGGCAACGTTTGAGGATTAAAATACCTTTGAATGCACCAGAAAAAAGGGACATCCAAATGTATTGACAGCTTCACAATCTAAGGAAGGCAGAGGCTGTAGACAGAAGTAAAGGAAGGATAATGATGGTGAGGAAACTGAAATTTGACTTGTATACAAACATGTGTTTGCTGGTAAATTATATTCTCAGGCATTGTTTTGAGTATGGCTCAAAATCCAACACTTAAACTATGACATTTGAGAAAAGGTGACCAGATGAAAGCTATATTTTGTAGACAAAACTCTGAATTCTCAAACTCTGTAGATGTGAGTTAACCTGTGATGTTGAAACTAACACACATAGGACGTTAACAGATGGTAACAATAACTGGAAGATTAATTTTATGTTCACCATCAGACTGCAGCAGAAAACCCATCAGGTTTGACACAATCAAGCACGGTGGACAGCTCCTACCACACCACACTGATCCCAGAATCAGCACTATGGACAGCTCACATCACACCCCACTGGTCCCAGTATCAGCACCATGGACAACCCCTGTCACACCCCACTAACCCCAGCATCAGCACCACGGACAGCGGCCGCAACAGCCGCTAAATTCAGAATCAGCACTGTGGACAGCTCCAGCAAAGTCCCACTGTTTCCAGAATCAGCACCATGGACAGATCATGTCCCACATCCTGCTGATCCCATTACCAGCACCACGGACAGCTACAGCCCGATCCCAGTATCAGCACCATATACAACTCCTACCCCACCCTTCTGATCCCAATACCAGCGCCATGGACAGCTCCTGCCCCACCCCACCCTACTGATCCCAATACCAGCACTATGGACAGCTCCAGCGTCACACCAGTATCAGCACCACAGACAGCTCCTGCCCCACCCTACTGATCAATCAGATCAAATCCATCTTTATTTATATAGTGTCTTTTACAATCAAAAATTGTTTCAAGGCACTTTAGAGAATCCCAGGGCCTAACCCCAGACAAGCAACAGTGGCAAGGAAAAACTCCCCTTTAACAGGAAGAAACCTTGAGCAGGACCAGGCTCATGTAGGGGGACCCTCCTGCTGATGGCCGGCTGGGTAGAGAGAGGAGGAGAGGGAGGACAGGTAGAAGATAGAATAGGTAGAGGATAGAATAGGTAGGAGAGGAGAAGAAGGGAGAGGAGAGGAGAGGAGAGGCACAGAGCATAGATATAAACACAGAATACATTATATTGAATAAGCAGCCGGTTGAATGGGTCAGCAGGGTCGGAGGTCATTATGCAGCTCTGAGGGCGATGATACCTGTAAATGAATACTGAAGGGGGTGGAGAAGCAGAAAAACTACACAAGAAATAGCATCACTAGTCTACTGATGAAGCAGAGGAGAGGAGAGGAAACCAAACCATGACCAGTGTGGTGACAAAGGCCTGTCAGGTGATCATGTTTTCAAAGAGGTAGGTTTTAAGCCTAATTTTAAAATTAGAGGTGGAGTCAGCCTCCTGTACCTGGACAGGAAGCTGGTTCCATAGCAGGCGGGCCTGCTGAGCATTTAGCTACCAGGCATTAATTGGCATTAATCTACTCCTAAAGACTCTGGGAAGTATATGTAGGCCAGCATTCTGAGAGTGGAGTAGTCTTTTCGACTGGTAGAGTGTCACTAGCTTCTCCAGGTAGGATGGAGCTAGGCCTCCAAGGACCTTGTAGGTCAAAAGAAGGGTTTTAAAAAATATTCTAAATTTAATGGGCAGCCAATGACGAGACGCCAGTACAGGAGTTATGTGATCTCTTTTGTCAATACCTGTCAGAACCCTGGCTGCAGCATTTTGAATCACCTGGAGGCTTCTTAAAGAGTTGTTTGGGCATCCTGATAGTAGAGAATTACAATAGTCCAGCCTGGAAGTAACAAATGCATGGACTAACTTTTCGGCATCATGCTGCGCCAGTAGCTTTCTAATCCTTATGATGTTCCTCAGGTGAAAAAAGGCACTTATACAGACTATTTTAATGTGTGAGTTAAAGGAGAGGTTTTGGTCAAAAGTTACTCCAAGATTCCTTACAGAGAGACTAGATGTTAATGGCATACCATCTTGAGTGATCATATGGTCCATTCTATCCCTGAGAGGTTCAGGACCAAACACCATGACCTCAGTTCTTCCTGAGCTAAGGAGGAGGAAATTTGAAGACATCCAAGACTTTATGTCTTTAAGACAGATCTGAAGCTTCACTAACTTCTCTGTCTCCTCTGCTTTCATGGATAAATAAAGCTGAGTGTCATCAGCATAGCAATGATAATTTATACCATGCTGCCGAATAATGTTCCCTAAGGGAAGCATGTACAAGGTGAAAAGGATTGGTTCAAGTACAGAACCTTGTGGAACTCCATGGCTAACCCTACTGTATGAAGAGGGAATGCCATGGACACGAGCAAACTGGTATCTATCTAATAAATATGATCTAAACCAGTCTAGTGCTGTCCCTTTAATCCCAACCACACGTTCCAGTCTCTAGCAGGATGCTGTGATCAACTGATCCCAGTATCAGCACCACGGACAGCTCCCGCCACAACCTACTGATCCCAGTATCAACACCATGGACAGCTCCTGCCCCACCCCACTGATACCAGTATCAGCACCATGGACAGCTCCTGCCCCACCCCACTGATCCCAGTATCAGCACCATAGACAGCTGCTGCCACACCCAAACCCTATTGGTCCCACAAGTGGATCATGATTAATTAATGATTAATTAACAATATATTTCTGGAAAACCATGATCAATTCTGTGGAGTAACCCACTGTCTCTACTGATTTTGATCAAAACAATTCAACAGGGTGTGACCTGCACCCTTGTACATTTCTATTTGAGAGGCCTATCTTTCAAAAGTGACAGGTTGCGGCTGATGACAGAACAAATACTGATCTCAGCCATACTGCTCTGAGGTAAACATCACCCAGATCTGGAAGCTGATTTAACCACCGTGGTGGTAACAAGAGTTTTGATAGCATGATGTAATCCTCCATCTGTCCTGTGAAAATAAATGCCAGGAAAGGAGAGAGAGTAAAAAGGTGAGTGAAGGTACTAGGGACTAAGAGATAACGGCTGGAGAAAAGACTGGAGGTGATGTTGGATAAGAGTGGAAAAAGCTCTCATATTTGAGTAAAGTAAGGTGTGATAGAAATGTAGTAGATCTATGTGTTTAGCAATTCATTTTTAATTTTTTGCTTTAATCAAACAGGGGTCCTGTTTGACAAGAGTTGTCTCTTTTGGTAAAACGTCAGTGATTTAGCCTCAAAGATCTGAGCATTCAGGAGGAAACAGCTTAGACAGAGAGCTGAAAAGGAGGATACAGGGAGGGCAGGGCTATAGGGAAGTAGAATGGTAAAGAAATGACTGAAAGGAGGATCAGATTAAAGATAAAGGAAAAATGATGCTGGCGATATTATTCTGGGTGAAAGTGAGGCCAACTTTTTCTTATCTTCCCTTCTGTCGTTTACTTGGCAGAAAAGCTTCTCGGATTGCTCCAGTTTGGCAGCATCACTTTGTACTGAACTTCTCTTTTTCTCTCTCTGCGAGTTAATGGAGGATCAAATAGCTGAATGTTGTGGTTGAAAATTCTGACCAGATGAGATATTCCAGACTGAGCTCAAGGTGGATGAATGCAGGATTTCATTTCTCTTGATTCCCCTTTTGGCAGGATTGTCTGTTTTTTTTCCAGCCAGGTTAATTTGGATACACAGGTCATACCCGTGAATCTGTAGGAAAGGGAAACACCAGGTGCTGAAATAGTCGTAGCTCATGTGTTCTGAAATGGAAAAATGACTGTTTATTTTTTAAAAAGGCATTATTATTATTATTATTTAAAAAAGGCATCAGTGGATCAGCATGTTAAATGTGACTAGAGTAAAAATGGTGGTGAAATCAGATGATACCCTGTGTATTTGCAGCTCTGCCATGCACCATTATTTGCACGTCACAACATTTGCACAACACTGAATTAATGGTAAAGTGATCATGGAGGTAGCACAAGGTGAACCCCCCCCCCACAGGAATACCAGATGGGAGACCATTTAATGCCTGGAGCTGCTGTGTCATCACTTATTTTATGCTGGATTGGAGACATTTTTGTGGTATCCCTACAGTGAGTTTTGCATGTGTCCACTTGCTTCTGCAGCAATTAAAACGCTGTGTCCATATTCTCGCGGGGGCGGCCCGTGCACACGCGTGCGGGGGTCATTGGCCGTGCTGCTGAGAGAACAGCTGTCAAGGGAGTGGCATGAGTGATGATGGCTGTGCGTCCACTGTGTGAGTGTCTGAAAACAGTGTCTGCTCATAACTCTGTCTGACTGACTGTCTATAAGATGCTGTGTGCCCTCGGCCATGTGTGCACTGCGCACATGGACTTGACGCCTCCAGTCTGACAGTCTGTCAGAGAAGCCCTCTAATTGTGGTTAAAAGTGGTGGACCGGAACCAGGATGAATATCATTCACAGAGTACGCATATATGCGATCTGTTAGGATGGATGAGAATTAAAAACACGTGAATGAGACATGAAGAGGACGAACAGGTGAGGCGAGACTGAAAAAGAAAGAAGCGGATGAAGAAAACAAGAGACAGCTGATTTTTGTGTCAAAGGCTCTCATGATGCGCAGGCGCGACACTTTAGAAATGCGAAACCAAATATACAAATGATATGAAAACAATGTGCACTCGGAGCGCAGCGTGGTAGGAAAACACTGAGATGAGAGCACAATGACGGGGTGGGGGGGGCGTGAAATGGATGGAGGAGAAAAAAACAAGAAATAAAGGAAGCAGAATGAGAGAATTTGCATTAATTCATGCTGGCGGCTCGCAGAGGCAAATGGCTGTTTCCAGCCTTTTCTTTCACTCTTCTCTCCAACCTTTTTCCATCTGGCTGATTTGTTCCCAGAGTCCTCCACAGCTCGGCTCCCATTGCCGTTTGTGTGCCGTCATGCAATCCCAGCGGCTGTCTGTTTGCGTGTCCGTGTGTTGGAGTTTTTAATAGTTTTTAGGTGTGCGTATGGAATACTGATGCATGGATGGTCCCCTGTCTAAACTGAGCCGAGTGACAGGTTTTACTCTTAGTTTTTTTTTGACTCGCACATGTTAAAATCCAAGTATCTCACTCCCTGAAGTGTCCCTGAATCTGTGGTAGATCTTACAGGAACCCATAAGTGTTTGTCCGATGGCCTTCTCTCCTCCATGGGCCAAGACTGAAGGATTTTACAGACGTTCCCTGAGAGCAGTAACAGTAGAAGATTATTGGAGGGGTCATGTTAAACTCTGAGTGCGCTGTGAAGCCTGTTTTTGAAGGAAGATACAGTGCTGATGATACAGTGCATGAACCCGTCTCAACACTTTTGGGCAGTTCTGCTTCTGAGGGTTAAAGGGACTGATGTCAAGCAATGACCCAAGATCAACAGCTAAACCTGAATAAAGAGCACTGATTCCTGTCATTCACAGACCTGTCCAGGTTCTGTCATGGCAGTAATCTCTGCTCAGACTACCAGATTTTTTTTTTTCTTCTATGAGGTTTCATTCATTTTTCAGACTCCAGGACGCTCTTCAGCTTAACTGCCTTCGGCCCATTTGAACCTCTGATACTCCCAGCAAGCCACGCTCACCCTCTGGCTCATTCTGAGCCTGAGAGGAGATGATGATGTAAAATACAAGCCTAAAGGTGTGACCGCCAGGGAACCGTCCACCCCAAGAGCAGATTTGTCAATGTCAAACAGGCTGCTGTCAAATCCAGAGAGATTTACCTGACTGGGTTTGATTGACAGGGGTTTAAAGACATGAACACTTATTTGGTAAAGTTCCACACGGCAGCTTTGAGCTACTCAAATACCTTTTAATTATGCAGTAAAACAGACAATTAGACCATGAATATATTGTGTCTGTTTTGGGCAACAAACATAAAAAGCTCTCAGAAGGAACTTTATGTTGAACGAGCAAAGACTTCAGAGGAAATTTCTCATTGTGCAACCCATGGAGAGCCTTACAGCTGTTAAGGGATTTAACCAGCAAGTGCTCTGCTCCTTCGCTATATCACTGTTATGAATTAAAATTACATGATCAAATACATGCCGAAAAAAAACAAAAAAGGCTAAATAAAGACATTTCACAACAAAAAAAAGGAGGGGGAAAAGGATGACAGTTATTGGAATCTCCCCTGGGGTTCAATAAAAAGGAAGATATTTCCCAAGGTCCCAGTAATTTTACTGTGAATACAAAGGCTGTCTTTTGTGTGTGTGTGTGTTACATCAGTAACACTAGCAAAGTGAGGACATTTTTGGGAAGTGAGGGCATTTGGGATGGTCCTCACAACTTCTAAGGTGTTTTGAGGATACAGTATGTCTATGAAAGTCCTCACATAGATAGGTGTGTGTGTGTGTGTGTGTGTGTGTGTGTGTGTGTGTGTGTGTGTGTTGTGTGTGTGCGCACGCGTGCGCGTGTATGTGTACGCATGCGTGCATGTGTGCATCCGGAGTTTGACTTAATTCCAGGAGCCGAGCTGGACATGCCTAAGGCCTGTTGTACTTTGCCACCAGAGGAGTTTCACTAATCCTCTGAGAAAGTGTGTGCGTGTATGTGTGTGTGTGTGTGAGTGTGTGTGTGTGTGTGTGTGTTTGTAAGACAGGCAGCACCGTAGGGCATCACCTTGGCAGTGGTATTAAATCTTTTTCATCCTCTCCGCAGGCTGTAGGGCAGCAGGACAGGAAAAAGATTACCCCCCCGACACACACACACACACACACACACACACACACACACACACACACACACACACACACACACACACACACACACACACACACACACACACAGACATACCGGCACACACACATGTGCGTGCACACAGACCGAAATCTGACAGACATAATGCATACACATCTTCACATACCCAAACACATTCCTACTGTCACACAGCCAATGTTGGACAGTCGACTGGCTTGTAAGCTGACATTCTTGCTCAGCTGTCAGGGGGTCACTGAGTCATCCCCTCTGACTCACCGCTGGGCCCCATTTACCATGAGAGAGTGGGAGAAGGGAAAATCACCTACTAAAATAAATCTTGTTTGATGTTCCCTGAGAACTGATTGTGTTCTTTCTACTTTAAAATATGATTAAGGACTGAATAAGAGATGTCGCTATAGAAGAGTCTCACATTTTTCTGAATGGTTATTAAATGAAGATTGCACCAACAATAACTGTTCTGAATTAGAAATACTTTCCTCAATGCTTTCCTCAAAACTCAGGCAACATGTCCAACTATTGAGGTTTTGTGTTGCAATGAGGACCTTTACGATTGTTTACATGTTTACTTCCATTTAGATAGCAGGAAAGATGAAAAGTTTGCATTCTGTGTCTTTCAGAAATATGAGCGCTAAATAAACTTTAAAAGAGAAGGTAGCAGTTGTGAATAAATCTACAACAAATGCTCCCACAAAAGTGAACAGAAGTTGGGTGAGAGTGACTGATGAGGACAGCAGAAGGGGTGTAAAAACAGTATGTGCCCCCAGATGTGTTTAAAAGGAGCCAGAGTTCTTTATTTGAACCATGTGGTTTCATTTCTGAAGGTGTCTGTATGACTGCCTGAGATCAGGAATATAGCGCAGCACAGCTTTGGGGGGGATTATGTTGTCATAAATCCTCAAGATGATAATTCCCAGATGTTTGAAACATTATCGTGGCTAAGGCAGATGTGCTGCAACTGCAACCCTTAAGAATAAATACAGTTTAGTCCTATATCAATAATTCAACATGCACTATTACAAAAGTAATTTTTTGGTTCAGGATTCAAAATGATATGTTCACATTATTTAATATCATAAAAAATCAAGAAAACAACTCTCAGCTAAGAACTGCTGGATTAAAGTATTAGTTTTTATGCTTGACTGCATCCTTTCTTTTTAAAAACCAGATAAAATGGATTCATTCGACAATAACAAGGACATTTAATTCTGTTTGGTTGATGAATATTCCTCTTTTTGCCTCCTCATTAGCTAAACTTCATCACTTTCCTCACTCACCTCCAGGCTGATGCTGCTTGGCTGACTCTGTGTGAAATCTGTTATTCTAATTTCCGACCCTGAGTCTCGGTTCTGGTTCTGTCCTGCAGGAGCGAGTGTCCTCACTGGCAGACAACCCACAACAAACCTCTTGACGGTCATCTCAAACCTGCTAAAACTTTGAGTCTGGGCTAATCAAACGAGAGTTATTTTAGGGGTTGGGGCCCAGGTGAATCAGAACGACTTCCCAGAAAGGCGTGTCTCTAAAACGTCTCCGAGGGATGAGCAGCTGAACTGAGTCCAGGTTAACATCTCTAACAGTCGTGTCGAAGCAGCTGCTGTAAAAGCTTTTTAGCTGGTGTTTCATCCATGCCTGCATGTTAGCGAGAGGACAAACAGGTGAATGAGGCAGTTTGGGAGGTTCTTCCTACCTGCTGCGCCTCCTGTTGTGTTGCCAAGGTTGCCCTCCTTGTCTTTTTCTTTTACTCTGTTGCTCATTTGTTCCTCTTGATCTCTGTTCCCTTTATTATTCTTTCATTCAGTTTCATTCCCTCTTATCTCCTCCACCCACTGTCCTGTGATTTTCTTTCATCCTTCCTTTTGCTTTCTTCTCCTTTTTTCCCCCCAATCTCATCCTCCATGATTTCCAAAGAAGCTGTTACCAGCATGCGTTTGTGCATGCTCCTGCTGCTTTATCGTCAGTGCTCCTCTTTCATACTGGATTCACACCGTTAAAAACTACAGAAAGGACTTTACTATCAAACCACCAATCGCTGTTGTCAAGGTAACGCTGAGCCCTTGACATTATGATGTCGCTCATTCGAAGGCGGTGTTCGATTAATTCCGTCAAAGCAGCTGAAATGATACAGAGAAAGGGAACGCTTCATTTGTGCTTTCCCCCAAGAGTGAGAAGTCGTTCCCTCATGTCAGCTGAACTCCAGCTTCATCCAACTCCACAGAATCATTGGTTCAGGCTGACCAATGACCTGCTGTTATTACAGAGAATTTAACTTTCCATCATGGAACGCTTCCAGGAGTTTTCCCTCCTCTGACCTGGTGACATTGTGAAAAATGGAAGTGTTGTTGTATTTAATGGGAGATGGATGAACACACATTTATGCCGGTGGTGGTCCCTCTAGACATAAATGGTCAGACTAAACAAATCCTCACTATTTTGGCTTCGACTCATCCAAAATGCTGCTGCCAGGCTCCTGACCTAATCCTACAGATGGTCATATTTTGGCCATTTTATCACCCTTGCTCTGGCTTCCTCTTCAAGAATTCACAGGAAATTTTGGAAATGATTACTTCTTCTAACCGCCTAACCCCCAAGCAACTGAAAACAGCATTTTGAGTCATTTAATTTTAGTGGACCTAATTTCTGTTTGTGACTGCAGGGCCAGTGTGTAGGTTCTATAGGCATGGGTGGTGGAACACATCTGATGTTTATTTACATTTAATGGACAATATTGTATGAGATTTGAACATAAAATGAAAAAAAAGGGTCTGCAGTGAGGCACTTGTCGGCGCCAACTTGATGTGAGTGAATAATGATGTGCACCGAGTGAAGAATGCTGCAGAGAACAGTGAATGTCAGCAAGATGCTAACGCGATTGCTGGTAGGATGGGAACTTGGTCCTCAGAGGAGCAGATCTGTGAACGCAAAGACTAACAACTTATCTCGTGGACAGAGATGCAAACTGTAACAGACGGCAGAAGGGAAGAAGAAGCGGAGAGGTGGACCAAAATTGAAACCAGACTGATGAAGATGAGAGCAGACGGAAAAATAACATTCATAAGGGAGGCGTGAGACATGAAGACAGAGCACTGATCACTGAGGCATGCTGTTAATGTGTCCTGTGTTTACAGGGATGTTTGTGTGTGTGTGTGTGTGTGTGTGTGTGTGTGTGTGTGTGTGTGTGTGTGTGTGTGTGTGTGTGTGTGTGTGTGTGTGTGTGTGTGTGGCGGCTCTGGCCTCCCTGGGGCTATGGGTACCAGATGTACGAAACTTCATCATTGCTAAAAATATACTTGAACAAATACACACACACACACATAATTTTTTTCAGAATCTTTTTTTTTTATTAATTCTCACACATTCTTTTCTCACTAATACACACATTAACAGTACACCCACCAATGTGCACCCTGCCGACTGTTAACAAATTGATGGTTGTAGTCACACATACAGATGTCAGTCAGTTGTGCAAGTCATGCATACCTTATGCACACACGTTTGCACATTCTCTAGCCCCATGGCCACAGGAACTAAATAACTTAAGCTGCCCCCAATTTAATTCAAAATCCCCATAAATTTACTTGTTTTGCATTTTCATACTTTGGTCCACTATGTAGCCTTTACAAGAACACACACACACTCACACACAAAGCACTAACTATCGTTACCACTGAAACAGACTTGTTAAAGTAAAGAAACATCTCTTGTTTTATTTTTTTGAGCTTTTTCTATCTCCCACTTTGTATTCCCATGAAGCAAGCTTAAAAGAATTCTTCAAAACAACAGCAAAAAGCTGCTGCAAGTCGGAATCCTTTTAAAGTCACTCACTGCTGGTTGTATAGTGTTCTCGCGCTTTGTATTAATGTTCGAGCTATTTTTCTGTTTCATTCAGCCAATTTATGGCTTCAGTGCTGTCGGTAACCTTGCAGGGTTTCGATCCCTCCATAAACTGCTTTCTAGAATGTCATAATGTGACTCTTTCCATTCGTTCTTCATTACTTTAGGTATGTGCATTGTGTCATTCACATTTTTAAATTAACATATGATAAATGGCATTTAAAAGTTGCTTGAGCTACACATTGTTTGAGCTGTAAGTAAAAGTTAATCTTCAGAAATGACCTGCTGGTGACAGGAAACCTGTGAATGTGAAGAGACAGAAGGTTCCTCCATGGCTCTGGGTGATCAGACGGAATAAGTATAGTGATTATTCATGTTATGCCTTTCTTTACATGGTGTCTTTAATGCTAAATATCATAAATTTGAAAGAAGATAAACCAACTCCTGCTTTCAAAATTTCTCTTTCAATTTGGAAGCCTCGCTTTACGGGATTTTACTTTCTTTAACCATCACCTCATTTTCATTCACCACCATTAGCCAGTGTTGCAAAACAGGGTCTTCTTCTTTTTTTATCACATCCATGTAACCAAGAAAGACACTTAACCTTTAGCAGATATCTGTTTTCATGGTGCTGAACAGATAAATGCCCCTCAAAAAACACTGCCGTATTGATTTTAAACAGACCCGTCAGTAGGAAAATATTTAGAACCCCCCCCGTCTTTAAACTCCATGTCCTTTTCTGTACTGCCCCTGAGAAACTGACTGTGCACAGCACCGACTTCACTCCCACAGTGCTCTGCTGACATGTACAGCAGCGGAAAACAGAGGTGCGGCGTCTCTCACACTTCTCCTCAAATGTCTCTTTATCCTCTCCTATCGGCTCTTGTCCTTCTTCTCTTCTGCTCTGCTTTTCTCAGCTTTGGCTGTTAGGCATCCTCATGGGGGGAAGAGGAGGAGGAAGTGGGGGAGAGAGCTGGAGGTTGACACAAAGGCACATTCCCCATCTCTCTCTGCCTTTAAGGTCTCTTTTGCATTGCGACTGGGGGGTCAGTTGGTGTTAGACTGTGTGTGAAGCAAAAGAAAAGACCGTCTGCCACGGAAAACTTAACAAAAGAACCTCCGCATAGGACAGCTCCATATCAGACTGTGATATCAAACATGCAACGCATAAACCATTAGCCAAAGTTTAATGTTAATCCGTCCGTCCGTCCATCCACCCATGGTGTTGTTTTATTCAACAGCCTACCAAGAGTCTTTTAAAATGACAGTCCTTGGGGCTTCAGTGATCCACTTTTATTTCCAGTGAAGTGCAATTTGTTGCTAAGCCAACAAACCACCCACAAACTGTGCTTTGGCAATGCTAGCTCATTAAACCCTCTCAGATCTGTGGCACAGAATGACTGATGGCTCCATTTCTCCTAACCAGCACGGACTGCCCGTAAACAGCCACCCAATCACTTGTGATCTTTCTTGTCAGGGCTCATTCCTTCGTGTCTAATTTTTCCTATTCTCTCTAGCCCCCCCCCCTATTTTTCCAGTATTTGTCACGCAGCCATGTTTGTTTTTTTACAGTACATGTGTTCATTTCTTTTTCTTTTTGTGGTTCTTGGAACTGTTCATGTAGGAGCAAAGCTGCTCAGTGGAACAACCATTGTTTGCTCTTCTGTGTGTAACACATTGGCTTTTATGAGCAGTTTTATAACAGAAACTGTTTGGATTTGGACCATTGATACTTACATCATAAAAGAAAGCATGGATCGGATTTTCACAAAAGGTACGATCACACAGAAGTTGATAAGCAAGTAGGAAATCCATCTGTGCACTGAGACTCACCCTATGTACAGATGTGCCTCTGTATGCTCATGTCTGTCTGTGTGGTGTGTGTAGATATACACATGTACACACACTTAGTTGTCAGGTGTTATAGATAACCTTTAGGTCATCTTTGAAAGAAAGATCCTCTTAAAATCTCTGATAGTTTAAATTGAATCTTGTCTGCTTTAGTCTTGACAAAAGAGGCACTTTTATTTCTATTTTGCTCTATATTAACTTCCATTACATGAAATGAACCAAATACTTGAATAATTCAAATACCACAAGTTTAACTTGTTGTGGTCGCTGTCTCGGCTTTAACTCCTGGTTTTTATGTAACACTCCAAATTACAAAATGTAACAGAAAGAGCCCGAGCAGAGAGTGGAAGAGCTTTGTCTTGTTCGTGGAGCTCACAGGGGAATCCATATGTATAAGCCCACTCACGAACACCAAGACTCCAGGTCCAATGTTGGGCCCAGCACGTGTGAATTCTTCCTCTGAGCTCCCAAAGTGCTCTCAGGCCCGTGCAGCTGTGGCTCCAAGAGGGCGCGTTCTCTGCTCGGACGTGGACATACGCTGGAGTTTAAAGTCTGTGCAGCACACCCGGCATTGCCCGTGCACAGTGAAGCCATAATAGGATGAGGCGTTTGATACAGAGTGGCTCTGTGTTTCAGAGGAAGACACCTTCATCTGTTTATCATTCATGTCTGTCCTCTATAATATTTTCCCCTACCATTCTCGTGTTTTCACTTACTTTCAACCACCAATCACTCCTTCACTCCCCCATCTGCTCTCTCTTCTCCCCCACCCTCGTCCTTTGTGCTCCCTCTCTCCCGCCGCCCTCTGTCCTCATCCCACCTCTGTCTCTCTGTCTGCAGATTGCCTATCTGCATGTCTGTGTTTTGGTTGTGTGGGCGCCATCCTGTCAGAACCTGCTGTGCACGAGCGCACGTGCGTGCTCACATGTGTGATTGCTCCAGCCAAAGTGTAAGGCGGCATCTGTGTGTTGTGAATGAGAGGCCTGCGTAAAGCGCACCTTCCGTGTCATTTTCTGCTCCTCTCTTACTGCGGTAGACCGGAAAGAGTTGGGAGGGAGGGGAAAAAGAATTCTTTAAAAATAACCCGCTTTCTGTTTCTTCTGGATGCAAGAAAAGTTGACTTTTCTGATCGATCGCTCATCCAAAGCCCAGCTTTGATTCCTTTTTACACCATGCCTAATCAATGCATCCTTACACACGTCTGCGCCCGCTCGCGCGCATGCACAAAAGGAAAGTGCTTTGTGATTTTCTTAGCTGTGGATTCAGATTTTCAAACAAGAGGCAAGCCGCGAGTGCCTCTCACCGAGCTCCCTGCCGTTTTCTTCAGCAGAAAACTTCCTGAGAAGCACTCGGCATCAGAGTGCTTTGCCCTTGTCAGGATTTGAAAGAAGTTATTTTCTTTTCTTTTTTTAGTCCTGTAAGATTTTACCATGGGGGTAGGGGGGTCCTTAAATTGTGAGGACCCAAGAATTGCAGGGTTGAGTTAGGCTGCATGTTGGGGTAAAAGATCCAAAAGTGAGGGAAGAAGGTGGGACAGACAGACATTTACGTCATCTGGAGCCTGTTGTTCTGTCTTATATGCATGCAAAAGCAGTTGTAGTTCATGCTGCTACTAAACTCATCACCATTCGGTACATTTACCAGCAGGGAACCGTGAGTCCTGGTGGATGTGTACTTCTGTCTGCTCTGAAACCTTTTGAAATAGTCACAAACTCAAATTGCAATTGTTTCCAGCTTACAGTCACATTATATCAGTCTGACTTTTAGAAATTCGATAGAAGTTATGTTAACATGCGTAAAAGCTCATTGAATATCCAGTTTTAACCAGGCAAGCACATCAACGCTTTTTCTTAGCCGCTGTGTAAACTTGCTGAGCGAGAAGATTTGGGAAATGCACACGGACACCCTAACACACAGGAAATGTTTCTGCCATATTTGATACTATCTGTTTGGATACAGATCTTTGTTTGTGTGATGGTAACATGTCCAAAGGCACTCGGTGTGCAGTTGGCACTGTGTTGAGCAGCGTTGGCCCAACATAGTCAATACCGATGAGACTTTGTATGTTCCCCGCTGTTCCCTTCATGAATGTGTCCCAGCATTTATCCCAGTAATGACACAAACTAAATGAACCATGATGATGTCAGCATAGTTTTAGACTATTAGACTAATCTGTACAAACCAGCTGAGTCACGCTATCATGAGTATCTCCCCTTCCTGTGGGTGACAGCAGAATATGCAAGTCATGCCATCTTTTGTCCCAGGCAGCAGACGTTGCTTAATTTGGTATTCCCCCTCTGACTTCTTGATCAAATACTGAACATCTCACCTTCAGATAACTGCATCAAATCATATTTCCTTCAGTACCTCAAAAAAAGAATTGAATTCACACTCCTTCCAAGATCACTGAGGACATGTAAACATTTTTGTTTTATTTCCGTCAATATTTGTTTTTGAATGGTTATAAATCAGAACCCTCGGGACACTTCAGCTGTAGTACGTGAAGGAAATGCTCGTGGCTGCTGGTGGGGAGTGATTTCAGTCCACCCGCAGCACTGGGTCCCATTTTTAACAGGCCGACAACAGAAGTGCTGCTACATTCTGTCCACATCCTCAAGAGAGGCTGTGTGAAAAGCTCAGGCTTGGAAACTTTGGTTAGCTATAGTATGTGAAGTGAATCCTTAATGGTCTCAAGTGTAGTTTGGATGCATTAGCGCAGCTGAGTTAATTACTGCACTGTTAGTGGAGCCATGCATGAAGCGAGTCCTGACATCATTTAGGTCCATCATTAATTATTATAATTGCTCGGCTCGTCCCCTCTCGTGAGTGAACAAGTGGCTGAGCTCTCAGATCAAACAGCCTGTGAGAGGTTGCATTTCACAAACAACAAACTGCGTGACCTTCTCTTCACCTCATCACCGCGCTTCCCCGCGTTCTCCTCCTCCATTAAAGCTCTCATCCTTTCATCCACCTCGCACATCCTGCCCCT
Source organism: Lagocephalus sceleratus (assembly GCA_911728415.1). Taxonomy (NCBI): domain Eukaryota; kingdom Metazoa; phylum Chordata; class Actinopteri; order Tetraodontiformes; family Tetraodontidae; genus Lagocephalus; species Lagocephalus sceleratus. The sequence goes on along the minus strand of CAJVRN010000237.1, from coordinate 2,974,404 downwards.
GCTGCCTTCTTCATTTCTCTTTTCGCTGTTGACTTTTGAGCACTCATCTCTGTCATTTCCTTAATGACAAATGTCAAACTAGTGTGTGCAAAAGGTCGTCTGGGGGCAGCAGCACGGGGCAGGAGGTGAGGAATGTTGGAGAATGAGCTCTAGGAGTTTGAAGGGGGATCTCTGTGTGAGGGATGGAAAACTCACATCGCCCTCCTTGAGGTTTTGTAAACCAGCATGTTGGGTGGGAAAAAGCCCACGTGGGTCTGCAAGGCTACCAGAAGATTGATTTTGCAGCAAAGGAGAAACATCTGAAAGCCTTAGGAGATTTTATTACATCCGACAATCATGTTTGTACAACCTAAACAAGTTTTTTCATTAAACAAACAGATAGCCATGCTCGGGAAAAAAGAGGGGTTATTGGGTAAAATATGATAAAATGAAACCAATCAAATATGATAGGGCATAAAGCCTCGCTGGCTCTTTTTCTGTGGGATAATTGCGTTTAAATCTATTAGCATACTCAATTCTGACTGTGCAGCAGAAGAAACGGGGCTCAGTGATGGAGGTGGAGATCGAGATATGGAGAAAGAAGTTGGTGGAGGGATAAAAAGACGACAAATGCGCAACGACAAACATGAAGATCGCAAACGGTGGGCGGAAGAAGAGAGGCATGACGGGGAATATTAATTGTGATGAGTAGATAGATGGAGGAAGAGGAGGCGTGTGGAAGACAGAGCGACGAGGGAGGGAAGGGAGGCATTCAGCAATGACTGCGCCATGGTCGAATGAAAGGGGTGCGTGGAGTGGATGGAGAAAAGCTGAGCTGATGATTTTCACTTGGGGGAGGATGGATGGGGAGACGATGAGACGGGTTCACGGGGACCAATGAGAGTCATAACCTGGAAGTGGGAAAAAGTGAGAGCAGAAAATGGAAAGACAGTAATAGTGGGAAGGGAGGGAAATTGAGGCCGCAGGAGATGGATGGGTTGCTGAGAGGGGCAGAAGTGCAACAAAGAGCAGGTAGAGAAATGTACCCCCCATCCCCTTCCCCTCCCCTGCCATGACAATTCGGGCATGAGGCGGCATTTGCGGCTGATCTCAACCAGCATGCAAAACTCGCCAGATGCTGAAAAGCTGCTCTTATTTTGTTTTTATACATAAAAATTCCTCAAATGATGCGCAGGAAGAAATGACGGCAGGAGATCGTTGAACCAGCAGAGCTGATTCTAATCACACTCATTGAGTCACAGCAGTGAACCACACTTTTGGAATCTGTCTGAAGGCATGTCTGGAATTCCTTCACGACAGCGATTGAGACGATGAATGAGAATGTGATGCAGCAACTGCCACGGGAAGCTTCAGGTAACTCTCCTTAAATCTGAACCAATCTAGGAGAGACAAAAAGGCATGAAGTCAGAAACTCAATCTGCAAAATAACCCTGCAACATTCTTTTCCTCTTCAAACATGAAAATAACTCTGAGAACATGATGGATCCCCTTCCACTGGTTTTTATGAGAAAATGTGAAAAAATGTGAGCGGGATTCGAAAACAGGGTCAGTTAGGGTTTTGAAAGTAAGGGTTGGATGATGTGGATCCAGACGGGGCCCAGAAACAGCCTCATGAAACAATGGGGATGTCACATTAGTGTAGAGACACAAACCAACACATACACAACTATGTACAATACTCATTTACACCCCTTCCTTTATGCAGTTTTGGCCCGAGATTAGTTCCTGTGTGACTTCCATCCAGAAAGATCAAACATTCCCTGCAGAGGGCGGGGCAAAACTTTGTTGTAGGCTGATCCTGACATGTTGGTTATCTGGAGTCAGACAAGTGTGCAGCTCAAGGTAATGTTTTCAATAAACTGCTGTTAATGTAAAGACGCTGCTTTCTGAGTCCTTAAAGGAACAAAAAATACTGTCTTTGGATCAGACACTGCATGTCAACTGTGCATCCAGAAAATTCCACTAGGGGGCAGCTGCAGCCTCAAGGCAAGGTACCAAACCACAAAATTTCTCCCGTGGCGGCGTTCTTAGTTATGCTCGTTGATAATTTGCTATATAAATGCAGTAAATTTACCACAACGCGGTCGGTTTTATCAAAACTTGGATGACGGAAAATCCTCTGCGTTCAATAACTTCTTGAAAACTCTATACTGAGTCTGAAATGGCACTTTGACGATGCACACAAAGACAAGCGCAACATCAGAGCAGCTTGTCTCTGTTTCTACCTCACACACTCATCACACTCTCCGATTCAAGCCCAGGCCTCTCATCTCTCACGCTGCTGCCACACTTTGCTCTTCTTTTCCTCTTCAAACTCTACCTTCTCTCTTCTCCTCTAAACAAAGTCAGGAGTGGCAGCTGGTGATTAAAAAGATGAACAGAGCAAATAGATGAAGGGCATCAATGGAGGCAGAAAAGGGAGAGAGAGACATAAAAAGGCATATGCAGGAGGCTACAAGGGAGAACTGGTGAATTAAAGTTGGTTTAAAAAAAAGAGAAAAAAACACGGAGTGTAAAAAGTGTTTCACTGAGGAAGGGATAATAAAAAATAGAGTAGTATAGAAAGGTAAAGATAACAAGTGAGGGAGATGTGGGAGGAAAGGGTAAAGAGAGGGTAAGCCTGCTGCACGAGGGCACACGCCTGTTTGTGTGGAGACGTTTATAAATAGATTAAACGGAGCAATGTGATGAAGTTAACGTACTGGAGAAGTGTGAAGAAGTGTGTGTGTGTGCGGTGTGTGTGTGCTTGTGTGTGTGTGTGTGAGGGGCACAGACACGGTGACTTGAGAAGCCTTTTAAAGCCATATTAGCCAGTGCCTTGAAAGCCAAGTGGCAGTTTTTGTGCTTCATAATGAAAACAGACGTGTGTGTGTGTGTGTGTGTGTGTGTGTGTGCTTGTGTGTTGTTGTGGGTATGGGTGTGTGCGCTTCTGCAAGGCCACTTAATGTTTGTAATGATCCACTCTGTAATAGATCTGTCATATAGTTCAATTATAGACACACACACACACACACACACACACAGAGACACACACACACGGTTATGAATTGTAAATATGTATTATGGATTACATCACAAGCTGTCCCATTTAATTTCCTGTTATAATTAAAGGTTATGTAATCCCATCCTGTCAGACCCAGAGCTCAGCTTACACATACTCACACACACACACACACACACACACACACACACACACACACACTTAGACATATTTACTGTAGGTACACACACTTTACACACCAACATACAAAAGAAAAAGCTGTGTGGGGCTTATGACTGCAACAGGTTTCACGCTGTCATTAAGCACCTGGATGTGAAAAGTGATCGCACATCTACAGAGAGGCAAAATTGAACACATACATGTATGTACGTGCACAGGATGGAACAAGAGAGCTGGAGCGAAGAGCGCTGGGTGCAAGGGATCTGTCAATTATTGAGGCGAAACAAGTAGTCGCGTTGCAGTATTGCCCACAAAGCGCGTAAAGGCACCGATATTCCAACATGCTCCTGGCCTTTCAGCAGGTAACCACCTGATGAAAGTGGTCATTTACTGTGTGGAGGCAGCCTTTTTTTTTTTTTAAACCATATCTACTTTACTGTACTTGCCTCCTGCATTTGCATGAATTCTAAGGCAGTAACGATTCGATCATCCGCGTTCGGTCATCTTGCATCCGTGCGCTCTGTGCTGGTGGCCCCACACACCCACACAGAGAAGAGATGGGCCTGTTTCACCTGGGAAGGCTTGCATTACAAGAGTGTCAGCAGACTATTAATTATGAATACAACTCTTTAGCCCAGGTGGGGGCAGCTGTCCTTGTACGTCACTCAGTGTGGGGAAACTGGCTGATATCATTTATTCATTCTATCCCAGCAGGGATGTGTGAGAGGCAGGAATACACCCTGGACAGGTCAGGTCCATCACAGGACGCACACAGACACACACCACTGAGGGGCAGTTTAGAATCTCCAATCAACATGATGCCAATGTTACTGGACTGCCTTGGTGTCTGCCATCAGTTTGTCAAGACCCCCCCCCCCCGACCTCTGCCTCCCCTGGCTGGTAATTTATACATGTGGATCAAAAACAAGCAGTGGATGAGTATCAACAGCCACTCCCCCATCCGAGACATGCATCTTTATTGACATGAACAACCGCGGCAAAGTTGTACTGCAGCTCGGTCATTCAGGTGGTGTTGGCAGGGATGTCACCGGGGTGAGATAGAGACAGATAAAAAAATATCTGTCCCGGTTAGGGAGACAAAAATGAGGAGGGAAGGTGGTGGTGGTTTGAGGGTACGATATCCATACTGAGGTAAGAGGTGGGGGGGCTAAATAGAGTTTCTCTAGGTCCAGGCCATGGGAATATGAAAGGAAACAGACGGATAGGATGGAGGCCGACAATGAAATAAGAAGACACATGGATGGATAGATGATAATAGCTTTTTTTTTTCTTTTCTTTTCTTTTTTTTTTCTTTTTTAGTTCAAAGCCATACCAATGAGGAAAGGAGCGGGTGATGAAAATAGATAGCTAGATAGATGGATGATAATGGGATTTCTGTCTAGTTATAAGCCCTGGGACTAAGCTCCATGTTTGCTGTGTACAGACTGACTGAAAGCTGCTTACGCGTGGAGCGCGCGCAGCACTAAGCCCGATGTTACATTTGTTATTTACAGTAAGCCGGCACATTACGGTGCCGCTGCACACCAATAAACAGCTGCTTCCTTAAAAAAAAAAAAAAAAAAGAATCAGGACTCCTCTGACGCCTGAGCTTAACCCCACCGTTCTACTATTGCACATATCTGACATCCAACACGTCATTTCTTCAAAGCTTGTTTATTTGAATACATGTTTTTCCCTGCAAATACACAAAGTGATAAAAATCCCAGCAGGCAGAATCTAAATTCTTCTCTAATCCTCTGCGAACTCCCACACGATCCCCATCGGAAAGGTCTCTCGGCGTATGTTCAGGAGAGCATATTTAACAAAGTAGTACAATCTGGTGAAAGAGGTAATGATTTAACAGCAGCGGATCTATGAGCTGGCCCTGCCAGCTGCAGACTGCGAGGTCACACCGAGACACACGCTTCACTTCATGTTTCAGGAGTGTCGGAGTGTGTTCGCACGTGTGCGAGTGTGTGTGAGGGGGTCAGAAGTTAGAGGACAGTCAATATCAACACTCCAGGACGCCAGAACAACCACTGATCCAGACAGGAGGAGAAATGGAGTCGAGCTCTCTAAAAATGATTTCCTGATGATGGAGTACATCCAGTTCTGTGGCTGAAGTCACCGTAGTCCCTCCTTTAATCCAATTATTGAACTTTTATTCCTTATTTCAGCACATTTTTAGCATAAGAAGAACTTTCCTTTCCCCTCACACACACTCTGCTCTGCCCATAAAGCACAATAAACAGCTCTTGAATCATTTAGTGGAAACAACAGATAATCTTCCTTTCTCTCTCTCTTATTTCAGCTTCTTATTCTTAATGGTTTATAAATGCGTGTAAGGAGGAGAGTACAATATATCTGCATTTTGTGTCCGTTGACTGTGTTTTAGCAGATATAACTCAATCTCATGTGGCATTTCTTAATTAGGAACATTCAGATCAATAAATGTAAAACTCAAAACCAAATTGTTGCCCCCACCTAAAGTCAGAGGACTTTGTTACAGATAAATGTGTCTTTTAAATGTTTATAACACATTCCTAGAGATCAACAGAAATTAACCACCGACAATGGACAACCTACATTTTTAGTAGGCCTGCTTTTTGAATGCTCTACTTTTTGTGAGGATGGGAGGTTTTTGTCACGTTCAGCCGCCTTCCCTTTTCACAGCTGGTCCACATCTGGTGCAGCATTAGTCCTCTCTTTGTCTGCACACAAGCAGGTGTCATTTTAGATGTCATTTAAAGACATTGATTGATTGATTTCTGTCATGACAGGATAGGTCAGCAAACATGAAATGTAATGACTAGAACTGTCGCCATGTTCTCCCTTTGAATGCAACGGCAACTTTATGTAGCTCTTCTCTGACGTGCAGTATTAAAGCAACTGAGACGGAGGGAAAACCTCCTAAAATAAAAATGCAGCCACTTCGGTGAAACCTTTGTAATTCTGTGCAATGATCTGGAAGAAACACTGGAGCCAGGAATAATACACCTTTCCTGGCCAGCTCCCTGTGACATTGCTACACGCCTTGGACTTGTCTCAGCTGCTCAGCGGGGAATTTTGGCAAAAAAAAACAAAAAACAACAAAAAAAACGTTTTTGTTGCTTTTCTTGCCATATAAACACCAAACTACATCCACATTCACTTCTGCCCACCCTCCTTCTGGTGAGGAGGGAAGAGGAACATCAGAATGCATAAAGGATGCAGAAGTCACCTGTAACTACCTCTGACCGTATGTCCGACAGATTGTCTGTGCTGTTGTGACAGCGTCCAGCCGCGTGGTCGCGCCTGCATGCGCGCCCCACCCACATGTTCAAGAGAACATTTGTAAAGTAAAGGTAGGATTACCAGCGTGATGTTACAAGATAGGGTAGGATTACCGGGACAGAGAAACCTGTGATGGAGGAGAGGAGCAGGACAAAGACTGGAAGTGTGACAGGAGCTCAGATGGAGAAATGTAGATGGATGAAGTGACACTGAGGAAGAGGAGGAGGAGAACCTGAGGTGACAAATGACAGATGCAAGTAGGAACAAGAAAAGGCTCAAGAGGTGGATGGCTTTGTCCCCCCAGTTCTGAAACTGTAATGACACCTTTGTCTTTCGCCTGGATGTTGTTCAGGTAAAGACTGAGGCATCCACCAGCTGAGTAGCGACTCGCTGTGAGAAGGTCTGAGCAGTTAGCTTCTGTTTCCTGGTGCTGATACGATCTGGATGGGAGCGTGTCGGTTCCAGTATATCTCTTATTTAATGAACTCCGTGTAACAAATACAGCACCGTGGCTTTTGATTAGATCATCAGTGATTAGGAGCGGTGTTTACTGCAGGGTCCAGGGCACTTTTGCACTCACTTTAATTAGCAGGAGCACCATCTGAGGAGCAGAGGGACACGTTCCATCCTCCATCCTCCGGACGGTCTCTCGGATCTCGGATCTCATGGAAACTCAGTGACCTTGTGGATCACAACTTTCCTCACTAAACTCTAAACTAGAAAAATTGTAAATTGTAAAAGTATATTTTAAATCATCTGAGGGCAAATGGGTTCCATCCTTTGGTATCCTCACAGATCTGAAAGATCTACAGCCTCCACCCTGGGAGGCACTAGTTAAAATATCATCTACAGCCTTTTAATAGATAGCCTAGGTCACCTGGAACCAGCGGCTGCACATTAATAAGTTGATTATGGATTGTAGAGACAAAGAAAGATGCTTCATCACCAAGCCTCAGGCACACAAACAGAATCCCGGAACATTTTCTAAAGTAAGAAGAAGCTGGACTGAGGACAGATCAATAACCAGCATGTAATATTGCTCATTAGTTGCTGCGAAAGGTTAATCTTGTTATGCAGTTATATTAAATGGATTGAAGTTCCTCCTGACAAAGAAATACAGGGGGAAAAAACAATAAGGTATTGATCAGGGTTTTTTTTATTCTCTTGCTCTCCCCAAGCACCGTAAAGTCAGATATGGAGTTTAACCACACTGCTCTGCCATTTGTTTTGGTATGGATTATTAAATAGCTTTTATTAACAGGGTGACATACTGTAATTCATGGTCACAAATATAAGATGACGTGACACGACGCCACCTGATTTTCATTTTAAAAGAACCGAGGAGAAATGATTTTAAGACCAGAGCAGGAAGTGATTTTCCCCGTCAGCTTTTTTAGCGCTGAGCTGATGAGCTTCATCCTGTCTCCAGATTTGGCGGCTCGCAATCATATCCCCGACTCACCGCGCCCGGGCACCAATGCAGTCGGGAAGAATAACAGAGTGTGGCATTATTAAAATAAGGTTGGGGAAAAAAAAAGCCTTTGGGTTATTAATGTTTGTTTATGTTTGGGTGCGAACGGAAATCTGTCAGTGTGAAATGAATGCAGAGTGAAGCAATAAAGGTGGTGACGGCTGCTTTCCTCAGTTTTATGCTAATCAGCCATCACTTACACATTCATCCAAATGCAACTGTCTGCTCAATGTCACCCCTCACACACACACACACACACACACACACACACACACATGCTGGCACACATACGTGTGCGCACGCACACAATGTAAAGCAGCTGTTGCTTGGATGTGGCATCATCACACCTGCAGGTGAGACACAGAAGAGGCGAGCTAGAGTGATCTCTGTCTGTGCAGCACTCTGGGTGAGGTGAGATTTAAAAAAGAGCAGCGTGTGCGATGAAACAGGCGTTTTTGTGCGCATCGGCGCCCCGTGGTGAGGAGGGTGGGGGAGGTGGGGGCATGGATGTGTGTGTGGTGACGTGAGAAGTGAAGCTTCCTTGAGGTGGGGAGTGTTTTAGGATTGGTTTTGGAAGCGTTTGTCTTTTTAATTTATGTTCCTGTGAATTTGTGCCCTGCTTTAGAACTAGTGAAGAAGCAAACCAAGTGTTTATGTGTGTGTGTGTGTGTGTGTTTGTGTGTTTGTTTTCTGAGTGTAAAGCTACAAACATTAATGCAAGTGTGTGCTGACTACACTAAAGTGCAAGTGGCACCCCATCCTTCACTTTGACCCCCAATCAGCGTACACACACACGCACTTATAGCTCTGTGGAAGCCCCGACTGTCCCTTTAATGAAGTTTAATGGCCATGACGCTGGGCCAACAACACTGGGGAGGGGGCTGAAATCAGAGCAGTAATATTCTCTTCCTGAGACTTGTATAAACAGGAAATAATAAGATTAAGTAACAATGCACTACTCTGCCCACCCCGGTTTCATCTGCATTTAAAGACGCACAGGGTGTTCCTCAGAGACACTGACTCATTACGTCAAAAAAGGAGACAGATGCTGCTGTATTGATGATTTAATAATGCTAATTCTATATTTAGGTTAAATACATAAGAAACAAATATTTGACAAATGTGCCATCATCTGATCCATAAAGATAAAGACAAGAGTCAACAGGACTGCTGAAAGCAACTGGAAGATGTTTCACTTCTCATCTGAAGGCCTTCTTCAGTCCTGGCAGCTTTGGTGAGAGTTGAATTTATTTAAGCCAATGCTGTATGAAAGGGATGAAAACCCATCACAGGGGAGCAGGCTTCATGAATAACAGCCGTTAAGACTCATCACCTGGACAAAGGCTCATAGAAACCACTTGATGAGGGTGATCTTCGGGTGAATCCTTATTGTCACATGTCCCAGGAGAGAAGGTAGTGTTGACACTTTGGGCTGATGTTTACCTGTTTGGGGAGAGATGAACGGTTATGCCGTTCAGAGATGGCTTCTTTGACCCCTCTTTCAAACCTCTTGTCTTCTCTGGCTAAAACTTTTACGTTGGGCATCCTCCAATGATAATTCTGGTGCAGGTGAACAGCTGATTCCTCCTCTGCGACTCAGATCTGTGCTTTCTTTACTGGGCCACATAAACAACATTGCTCTGTTTTTGCTGAGTGTTTTGTTGTTGGGTGGTTTAACGTGAAAGTAATGCATGCACGTGGCTTTTTTAAGCTCAGGCAAACCTGCTAATAACAGGCAATGTCCATTCCTACATCCAGTAGAGAGACATCCAGAATTTTTCCTTCTGGTGCATCTCTGCAGATATCATTACGTTTATGGAGAACTGTAATAGATATTGGAGAGCAAGTGTCCCTTTTCTCTGCTTGATTTTTCAGATTCTTTTTCAAAGCATACAAACTCATTGCAGACTCAGTGATTTTCGAGTGCTATTTGAACGGTGACAGAAGGTTTTTTTCCTCTTGGTGACCGGTGTGATTATAAGACATGCGACTACTTAATCCAACATCACTGGAAAAAAGGCATGCAAATTAATCTACACATAGCATTCCCAGGGCTGCCGATCAGAGCTGAGCCAATTCTTTTGTAGAGTCATTGAACCAGGAGTGAATGCTGAGTATACTCATTCCCACCAACTAAAAAAGACTGATACTAGAGCTCTGTTAGCCCCCCGACCATACTTATAAAGGACAATGTCCTTCACCATCATCATGTGATGCTCAGGAAGTGCCATTATTGGTGGAAATGGTTCCATCCATCAGCTTTCGATCCATCTCTGCTTATCAATGCATGGACACCTGAAGTCTGTTTCCCATTTGTGCTGAAGAGAAACTACTGTTGATGTAAAATTGCAATCAACGGCACCGCGCAGTGTAAAATGCAGCTGATGCGGAAGGGATAAAAAAAAAAAGAACTGCGCTATTTCACACGTACGAAGCAATACAATTAAAGTTCTACTAACACAACACAGTGCTTTATCGGTAACTCTTGTTCTTAATTAGTTTGTTACACCTGGTCCAACAAGTTCTAACGTCACCATCAATCTTAAAAATGCACTGAGGATCCCCCCCCTCATCCTCTTCCCACCCCCGGGCCTTGATACGGCACAGTCAGCAGTTGCACGGATCAACACCAGCCTGGGAGTAAGCAAAATTACTGAGGGAGGGGGGTTGCACAACAGGGATCCTGCTTTTATGAGCACACATGGTGAGGCCACATGGGGAAGAGGAAGAGGCTGAAGACAAACATGTCAAATACTGGAAGAGTGGGCAAAACAAGGGGAAAAGATGAATGCTAATAAATCATCGAGAAAAGTCAGAGCATGGAAGAACTGTTTATATAGCCGAGAAAACGGCTCCGGCTTCCAAGGGACAACAGTGGAGATGCTGCATCCATTTCCTATGGATCCGCTGCTGACAGTGACGGGGCGGTCACGATTTATATTCCGGCCCACGACGTCCTGAATTTATGCATAGGTATGGCTTTATGAAAGCGTGCGTGTCTGAATAGGTCAATCCTTCAAGATGACTGAGGCCCGCTGACAGGTGGCGGCGGTGATGATGAATGAATTAGCCAATCAAAGGGCTGTTAACTAATTTCTTTCAAATGAGGAAGAGGAGGAATACAGAGTGGGCAAATATTATTTATGATTTGTGGAAATGAGGGAGCGGCTCTGGGGGGAGGGGATCTAAAGATTCTGGTACGACGCTGCTGATGCTTCTCTCAATTGGGGGGGATGGATAGCGTTAAACTGAGTGTTTAATCATTCATTATTATGTTGATAGTTCAGCCCAGAAGTAGAGATAGATATGATACAATATGATCTTATGATATGAACTATTATTATTATTGTTATTATTATGGCCCTAAACAGGCCAATCTGGACCCTTTTTCTGCTCCAATGGTGCTTCTTCCCTGTTAGGTTGCACATTGTTTAATCCAAGAACTTTTAAACACAGCTCCATAATGAATGTTTAAAAATGTGGAAAGTCTAATACTTTAATTTAAGCATATGCTCTCATTCATCTTTTGGTATTTCACCGTCGTAGCTATAAACCCACATAATAAGTCAAAGCTTTCAGAGTGACTCGAGGAAAGTGGGAAGAAATGTAAAGGCAGCGGAGCCGACTGCACAAAAAGCCTGCTTTTAACACTTTTCCTCTCACTCGTGTTTAACTTTCAGAAAGAGGTCAGGTCAAAGCGTGCGGCCCCTCCCTCTGGGGGTGTTAAAGGCAGGCGGGTCCCCTTGTCCCTCTTTTGTTTTATTCCATTACCGCTGTGGAGAATATCTGCAGGACAGTTATTTGTCTGAAGAAAGAGCACACGGCCTCGTCCATCTCTGTAATATCATCTGTCACCTCTGCTGGGGAGGCGGGTGGGGGGGGTCTCAATCTCTGCCTGCACGCTGAAGCGGCCAGACGCACCCGGCCTTTATCAGCCACTCGCGCACCTTCTCGCTCCTTTCAATTGCGTCTGGCCGCCGGCCACGGCTGCCGTATGAATGGTTTAAACAGCTCCGTCTTACCAGCATCTGGTGGGTGTTTGCCCCCCAACCTCAACGGACGATTATCATAATAACGCAGCAGGATCTAAAAGGTGTTTAATAACCAGACACTTCCATAATTTCATCCAGCTGCAGGCTTTCAAATGGACTGAGAGAGATGAGTCATTTCATAATAACATATTTGACGTTTTATATATATGCATCTATGTATATTAAAGCCCAAATTAACATTTAATCTGGTTTTGTTTTACATATTCACTGAACATTTTTGAGTCCTGGTTTGGGAAATTTTGACAGTTAATGTCAAAAAGAAGAGACAGAAAAGAGGTTGAAAGAGCAAGAGATGGGCTGTAAGGTCTGTCCACACATTTGTGTAAGCAGCTGACGCGTGGACGCAGCTGCGGGTTTTAAATGATGACCTCAGGGAAGTGCAGTGGTGATGAGGCGCGCGGTGGGGGGTGGGGTGGGCCTGACCCCCACAAGGACGCCAAGGTGCAAAAGTGCAACAGCGAGGATGATTATTGGTCATCGCCTCCTCAAATGACTGCTCTCAGCTGAAGGTTAATGCTGGTTAAGGGTGGAGAGTGTTGGCGTTTCGACCCGGATGGGTGGGGGGTGGGGGTTGTCTTGGATGGAGTGTCCTCACAAATTAGGGACTACGTTTGTGCAAATAAGGACTGAACCACGGTACCCTTAGAGTGAATCAAAGTTAAAATAAAAACAAACAAGGCTTTCAACTGTGTGTGTGTGTGTGTATGTGTGTGCATGTATGTGTATGTGTATGTGTATGTGTATGTGTATGTGTATGTGTATGTGTATGTGTATGTGTGTGTGTGCCCTGGTGCATGTGTTTTCAGATGCAGCGATAAAAATACCTGCGCTTGTCAGACTTAATTAAGTTTGTGCTCATGCGGCACCCGTCGTGATCGATGTTAATAAGACAGAGAATGAGTGATAAACAAGGAGCGAGAGACTGGTGACGAGGGCTGGGGGGCGGGAGGTGGAGGTGTGTGTGTGTGTGTGGTGGGGGGTGGGAGCACAGATGCAAGGTGGACAGCTGATAAAGAGTCACAGATAAAGAGAACTTAAAAGGTGGTAAATAAATTAGATTAAATGGAGGTGGTGCAGAGCGATGAGAGACAGGGTCCCGTTGGTGTGATAATCCTCATTAGTTCATCAGTCTGATTACTGACGCATTAATCACATTGGCCTAACCAGATCAGAGCTGTAAACGAATTAGAGCCACGTTACAGGGGCGGGAGGGAGCGCTCCTGCCACGGACTGGTGTGGCCTTCAAATTACAGAAAGGTCACAAGGTCACAGCTATCTGTGAGCGGAGCAGCAACTGGTGGTCCACATCCAGCCATGGCTCATGTTTGAAAAAATAACCCTACATTTGTTTTCAGGTGGCACGTGAGCCCAATGCTAATCAGAAAGCCAGCTCTGTTCAGGCCTCTTCTGTTTCCCTCGCTCCGCTCTCTTCCCTCTGCTCTGCCTTTCTCCTTCCTGGGTTTCAAACTCTCCTCTCTTCTTCTGCTCTGCTGCCAGTGCCGCCTCCGCTGCGATCTTCTGATGAAACTGCTGCAATTTATCTGCTCCCACCATTGTGACACCGGATTAACATACCCCCCTCCCCCCTATTTTCATAACACTCTCACATTCCGACGAAAACATGGCTGTTGTTACCAAACCGCTGTCACACCAGACACTCAATGTACTGGATCAGTTTATAGCAGCCGTCTGGAAAGGTCCGGGGCCAGAACTACCACCACAGACACACGTCACTTAATAATCCATCTGATGAAGGTTACCTGGTGCTAGAACCTTACCGTGGAGGAAGCGGAAGTGCTCACCATCACCTCACCGTTAACATTTACACAAGTTCAAATTTAAAGGCACATTTCAGGCCCAGTGTTGGCATTTACTGGTGAAACAAATGCTTGGTTCATGTATCTGCAGGAGATTTGAAACCCGATGTTCTCCACTCCCAACCACTGCTCCAGACTGGACGGTACTCCCAAACTGTGCTGGTCCCGATCAGGTGCGCCAAAAAATCCGACCATTGCGGCGTCTGTAGCGTCACTGGTCGGGATGTGTCGGGAGATTCCAGGAATCTGACTCAGCTCAAGAGACTGTAAAACTCAATAAATATAAAATATTTGATTTTGCTGGGTCAGACGGGCAGGTTGGCCAAATATCCCAGACCGCCGGGAGCTGACGTTCCGCTGGAAGCACTGAGGAAAAAAAAAACTAATTTAGATCTTCCTGACAGATATTACAATTCGATTTGCAACACCTTTTTTTGTCAAAAATCAAGCCTCAGTTTCACAAGGGTAGAAAAAAAAACATAAAAAATTGATGCAACTGATTCCAGCAGAGGGAATTATTAATCAAAGGAGAGGAGTAAATGAATGTGTCATTTAAACCTATTTCCTGTCCATTCTGTTGCGCTCACGTATAAACTAACTTTGGCTCAAACCAAACAGGGAACTGTAAAGACCCCCCCCAATGGACGCCGAATTCTCTGTATTTATCGATTGCTGATTTCTTTGAACCTACGAACCTGATCCTGCTGTTGCAGCTGCAGGGATAAAGGATCTATAATCAAATAAAACAAACCTGTCGGTGCGGCACAAACGGAAACGCCTCCCAGACTCTTTGTTGGCGGCTGCATGTCGCAGCTGCAGCCGTTTTGCTCTCAGCTGGATCACATTTTTGACTCCTCTCTGTTGTATTTACCGACACTGCATCTGTCTGACATCATAAATTGCTCAGTTGTGTCGCTCCGGGACACGTTGACAGTGAAATCTCCCCTTCTTCCACGTGGAAACACTCTATTGAGTTGATAACAACCCTTGTGTGACCACTTAGACAGACAGCGAAAGTCAGGTTTAGTGAAGATGGGAGAGATTTCGAACTGGTTCTGCACCACAAGCTCCATGTTGTTTCTTTTTAAGTGGCACCGGCAGCAATTTTGACACCAGGAGCTTCCACACTATTTTTTTAATTTTTTTTTAACCTTTTCAGTAGCTACACAGCCGCTGTTGGCAGGTGCGCCTGCTGCTGCCGCTCTGATTGGTGGGCACCAAAGTCGCTGTCACACGCGTAGGACGACACATGGACTGATTTATGCAAGACTGGATCACAGCCACGCTGCATAATTAATTGCAGGCTTTTGATGATTATGTTTGTTCAAATTTTGATTTGATTTTGATTCATGCAGCTCTCGCCCGCCTCCTCCCGACGCAATTTGGTGAACGATGCCTCTGTCCCGGCAGCTGGTAAACTTCAGTATCTTTTGCAATACAACATGTAACACGCAGGTGGAGTTGTGCATTCTTGTTATCTCGGGTGTCTCACTTGCTCTCGGTTGGAACAGAGCTGAGCAGCGCTGGTCGTCGTGGGGCAGTTGGCAACCGTCGGTGCAAACAAACCTGAACAATACAGGTGCTTATTTTCAACAAGACAACCGACTCCTCTTTATTTTAGCTTCTTTGCTTTTGTGCAAATGGTGAATGAAAACCAAACTACCAAAAAAAACAGACCAAAAAAAAGGGGTGGAGCTAATATTTGTTGTCATTGCCTTAAACAACATTCAGAACAGCTTTAAGGTTCATTCATTTAGTTCCAAAAACCTTGTCACGAATTTTCAACAATGATTCCCTGATTTTCAATTTTTTCTGTTATCTATGCTGCTCCCTTCATTTTTGTGTGTAATATACTATGTGTGCATGTCTGGCAGACATGTACACACTCAAAAACACACACCTTTTCTTTGAAAAATATCCTCCCTTGCTCTTGCTCTAGCCCACCTCCCTCCTTAGTCTTGTATCCTCGTTTCTTTGTCCTCTCCTAATTCATCATCATTAACTTTTGTCTGGTCCTCCTCGACTGTTTGCTGTCTCCAGTCCCCCACCCCACCCCACTCCTGCACCCCCCCATCCCAGTCCTCCTGCTCATTTCTCGTCTGACCTCTTGCCATCCTCTTGCTCCTTTTCTCTTTCATAACGACGTACCCCCCGCTTTTCCTCCATCATTTCTTCCTCATCCTCTCCCAGAACTTTTTTTTTTCCTGTTGGTTCATTAAGTCGGTTGGGACTGCGAGGCCTTTAGCCCTTTCATAATCAGCTTTTACACATTGGCTGGTTGGCTGTAAACCACTGAAGGATAGAATTGAATGGCACCAAGGCCCAATGCATTTATCCCTTCCTCACATTCATAGCCTGGAGATCTCCACCAGAAACACACACAGTGGTTTTTCTTCTGGCTCCAGTATTCTGATCACCGGGTTTGTCCGCTGTAGTTGGACAGGGACAGTTGTCTGACTTACCTCAGCTTCACAGTATGACACAGCTCTTCTTTAAACAACATGAATTATTCAGATATTTAAGGTGAAATTAAGAGCTTATAGTAGAAATTGCTTAAAACTGAAAATTAACTGGAGTGGAGGACCGATAGAAACAAATTTGTGCAATTTGTGCAGAAGACAAGTATACATGTTTATACCAATAGTGTGTGTATATACTGTATATGTGTATATATATATATATATATATATATATATATATATATATATATATATATATATATATATATATATATATATATATATATATATATATATATATTGTGTGTATATATATATATATATATAAATGTGTGTATATATGTATGTATATATATATATATATATGTGTGTGTGTGTGTGTGTGTTTATTTTTGTGTTATAATCACTCCTTTCCTCTTTTGTCTCTATTTATCATCTCTGTGATAAACTGACCAGGGTGCCCCCATATCGTTGAAAGGATGGATCTGACCATATCATGTTATATGACTGTAAAGTTAGTTTCCAAAACAAAATCACACTGGCAGCAGAGCAACAACATCTTCTACTTTGCCTGTTTTCACCAATCAGTTGTGTTCGATGACATTTGCCTAAAATGTCATCATCCGACTCACAGATGATAAAACCCCTCATTTATGTGAAGCAGGTACTGAGAATTTAGACTGAAGAAGAAGAAAGGTCTGCAGTGAGCTGAAGTTTGTGGTGGTAGTCAGACCACATGGAGGAGAAACGCGAGTCCCCTAACCCCACGACAAGGACCTCAATCCAGGCAACATGTGCATGGGTGTGTTGGGAATTTGGGCGATTAAGGATAGGATACATACCATCAACAACCCAGTAAGACGAACCCACAGGTGTGTTAACCACAATCACAGGATAGTTTTGTAAGATGAACAGCAATTAGCGCCACCGTGCCCCAATTAAAAAGATCTGACAGGTGGCTACTCCTCCATAAGAGGAACGGTCTGTGCTGTTAGATTCTAAAATGTCTATGCTTCTTCTTGGGATTCATAAGAAGTTGAAGTGCTTCTTTCTCCAGCTCCTCTCCTGCTAATTGGAGTTGATTTATCTATTTCTAAACTGTGCAGAGACCCTGTGGGAGCCACTGTCAGGAAGTTTATTTCTAAATCCAACCACCAAATCCACCCACACGTGGCCAATAAATTATTAGCAATTGGTCATGCACGCTAGCTTTATTATCATCGGGGCAGCAGGTGACTTGGACGACTGCAAGAAAAGGATTGTTCTCAGAAGAGAACAAAGGAGTGCTGCAGCTTGGACGAAATAATGATCTGAACTGAAGCAGAAAACCAGCAGCAGTTTTACATTACAGTTCAGGAAAGGAAAGATTTCAGTGTTTTCAGATGTGCATCCTCATTTTTGTGGGAACTGTGTTAGGAATCTGAATCTTAGGGCTTTGTTGTAGCATCAACACATGTTAAAAGACCTTTTTATTACTGAGTGGGGAAACCAGTTTCACTTTTTAAACAGAATTAACTCTGTGGCTCGTGCAGGATATAAGAAATAGAGACAAAGGGAGCGAAAGAGAACGAGAGCCCACCAAAATAAACTCCGCTTGTGATGAATGCTCTGCTCAGAAATAGAAACTTCATCCCTCTCTCATCCTCTTTCACCCTATTATCTCTCCTCCTTGCTACTGTTCTTCCGTTTCCCCCCCACATCTTGCACATCTCTGCCTATATATCTCCCTGTATCCGTCTGCATCTCCCTCACTCGTCCCATCTCTTTCTGCCTCTCTCACATGGCGTGCCATCTGTGTGATAAATGGAGTTCATTCTTTTCAGGAAATTCTCCCATGATGGATTTTTCTTTGCTGCTCCGTGTCTGCGCAGTATTTCTCGTTTTCCCTCCTTTTTTGCTTCCCCCGCAGAGGTGGAGTTCATTTGCTTTGCTAAATCAAAACACGGGTTTTTCACGCTTTTTCACCTTCACATTAGGGGTAAATTCTTGTTTTTCACAAATGTAGACCAACAAAAAAAAAAAAAAAAACAAAACCCTTCAAACTTTTACAAGACATTTACATTAACTTAACAGTTTTGTCACATTGTGCTTGTCTTTTGTGAATTCGGGATTTACATTCATTTTGGAACAGCATAACTGCTGTAATTATTCACCATTTAATAGCGAACAACTCAGGACATTTTTCTATGCATAATTAAACAATTATATTTTGCAGAATTGGATAGCACTGTCTCTCTCTTCCCTCCAGCATTGCTCAGTAAAAACCAGAGTACTATGGTAATAAACCCCCCCACAAAAAAAAACCAAAACAGTCGTATCAATGCCTTCCTGACTGTGCCTGATGGAGAAATTTGTGGTGCATTTTAACACCTCCTCTCTTGGCATTTTTTGGCCTCAACTATGCCAATGCAACACCTGCTGGAAACTAAATTGACAGCATGCCGAGAAGAAAAAATGAAACTCGGCCACGACGTGTGAAAGCGTGGACGCCTGTGTGAGAGTTTGTGCGCCTGTCTCTTAATTAATTATAAAAGGAGAAAAAAAACAAAAAACGAGGCAGTATCCTGTGACTTGGTATCTTCCCTTCTGAATCAAAACCCATATTGCTTTTCCCCATCCAGTCCCTGTCCTTCTGTCCTTAACGCTCCACTGTGTTTTGATTTTTTGGCTGTTTATATCTGTGTGTCGTTGTGGGTGTGTGATCGAGTGTGTAGCCATTTGTACTCTGAAAAAGAGAAGATGGGGTATTTCTGGGGGGGGTGGGGTGGGCACAGATGGTCCTTGTCATATCTACAGACATCTGCTTACATCCCTGTCCAATATGAGACCCTCAACATACACATAAAGGACCAAAGTATAGTGTTTTTTTTTTTTTTTGTTGCACAAATGCATGCACTTACTTCACAGTACTGGTACCCTCTGGTGTAGACAGAAGAACTGTGCAGCAGGACACAGCAGGGATGGACTCCTGTCATGGATGGTGGCTGCCAAAATGATGATGCCAGGGAATCTGAAGCGTGTCTGATTTCATTGTAGCTATTGTGATATTAATGCTCTGATGGCAGGTTGCAGGAGGCCAGCTGTAACTTGGGTTTTTAGTACATTAGCAACCACCATGGGCGAGGGTTTTTTAAAATGAAGGGGATCAAGGTTCAACAGCAGCAGCAAGAAGAGAAGTTCAAGTTTTTTCTGTAGTTTCATAGTGTTAATCATTCAATTTAAGAGTCAGCCAAGCCGTAGTATTGTGTGTGTGTGTGTGTTTGTGTGTGTGTTCTTCTGCTTGATATATAGTGAGGGCCAGATGATGTATTTTGTTGAGTGAGTACATCTTTGAGTAGTGACGACATTTTAACTGGTCTTTACAAATTCAAAGAGCTGTTTTTGGATTGATGGTTTTAAGGTTGAGGTTAGACTTGAATGAAGGTTAAAGTTAAGGTTAGAAGATAAGTTGTAATAGTCAGGGTTACGATAAAGATCTGGGGGGTGTATGATGCTAACGACAGTCCTCAAATGATAAATTAAATTGAAAAGGCGTGTGTGTTTCTGTGTGTGTGTGTGTCAGCTGCCCACAATCCCTGTGTGGGATGAGGACATATGCTTCATGAGACTCCTGTGGACACACACATGGACTCACATGAAGACATTTGCACTTGAAGGACACCCATGAAAATGGGGGAAATAATCCACAAAAGCAAAGCGTGGGCCTGACTAACATGACATTTAAGGGTGCCCACCTATTAAATATCATTCCAAATATAACTATGAATTTGTTCGTAATTGATAGAAAATTACTGATTATGTGTTTTTGTACTGAGTCGCTGAAGTGCTGGATCACGTCTGTCTGTTTCAAAAGTTTGCCTGGATGCTTCAGGGACAAAGATCCGACTGGAGACAAGTGAGTGTCATTTAGTGATGGGCTGAAGTCGTCCTGCGAAGCATAAAAAAGCCAGGATCTCCAATCTGTCACACTCGACAATATGTGCATATTTTTTTTTTTTTGTAACTTTTCTCCTCACTCTCCCCTCGCCCCCTTTCAGTTTCTCCCCCATCTGTCTCAGCCTATCCCTTATTCTACTGTCTCTTCATGTTTGCTCCCTCATCTCTCTTCCCTCCTCTAAATGTATCCTTACCTGCCCATGCACTATAACCAAACGAGCCTGCTTATTCATGTTGCACGGGGGTATCACTTGATTTCTCCTCTATTATTTTTCCGTGAAGTCGGCACGGTATGACTTGCCCCAGACAGCGTTCTACTATCCCACCCTCATTATATTTTCACACTCTGCTACCCCAGGACACAATGATACACATGCGCACACATTTTCCTTATGAGAATGTTCTTCCATGTGTGTGTGTGTGTGTGTGCGTGTACACGCGTGTGTTTGTGTGTGTGTGTTAATATGAAGGCAGGAGTCAATCTGTGGTGGGTTAAAATGGAGGCAGTCAGCCTGCCTGTTTCTGCCTGGTGGCCACTGAGCAGCTATGAGATCCTCCATCTTCTAACCCGTACCAAGATGGACATGTCACACTTACTGGTTATCACATAAAATGACCACATTATGCTCCTTTCATGTACAAACAGACCCACCTTTAGGAGTCATGTCCACCTGACAAACTGGTCACTTCCTGTTTAGTATTATATAGCAAAACTGTTAAACTAAACTAAAAAATATATGTATCGACTTGCAGCTTTTTTTTTAATCAATAGTTGTTATTATGTTATTTTTCTTATGCATGGTGATACATAGCACCAAAATCTACTGTTGAAGATCAATTAAATTCAACTTTATTTAAGTTGTGTCTGTTACAAACCCAAAGTCTGATCACCAGCAGGGAAAAACCCTCTCTTTAACAGGAAGAAACTGTGAGCAGGACCAGCTGTGCACCTGTTTTTCATGTGTTTCACATTTATCTGGGCCTTCACATTTATTCTGGTGATATTGATCAGTGGAGGACTGCTTTACCCGCACAGTTACATCAAAATTCCCCCATAACATCCACTGTATAACTGCCTGCTGGTTCAAAACTCCTGGAATCCCTGGCTACAAACTTTGTCTCTGAGAAATACTTTGTAAATGCACCTGGAAACAAATGAAAAGTAAATGTAAATATATGGAAATAAATTACCAAAGTGTAATATGTAGGTTTTGATAGATGTTGGTGTAATGCATTTAGAACGGGAGATGGGATGCATTAATGTAAAGCCCCGTCTGATGGCAAACCTCCCGTCAACAGACACCAGAGACTGATGGTGTTTTTGTTCACTTTTCTTGTAAATGAATATGTGCTGTGGTGTATGTTGAGTTTGTAATAAGTCCTGGTGAAAGCCCAGCAAAATTATAGGCCTGTGCACTACAAAAAAACCCCTAAAAAACAAAAACTGAGTCATCCAGGGACACTCTATTTCAACATTTCCATTCATATATGGATTAGATTTATGTCTACATTATTGGTGAAGGACGAAAAGAGACTAAATTAAATGAAAAATGCTGGTTTTGCCTTGTATGCTGTTTAACTGCAAATTTAAACGGACCATTACTTCTTAAACAGATATAATGCTGTTAATTTGTTCTCTCTGTTTTCTCTCTTCCCCTCCTTCTCTTCTCCTCCTCTGTTTTCCTCTCTATTGCTTATCAGACACAGATAGCCAAGCAGGAGCAGCAGGTCTTGGACCAGGAGGTGGACTGGACTCCTCTCAGCCCCATTTCTCTTCCTCCCTCCCCACTTACCTCCCCGTCCAATGCCAGCTGAGTGGTGCCGACTCTGTATTCTTTCTGCGGGAGGCCAATCAGGAGGTAATGCGAAATGGCAGCCTATCATCACGGACCGAGCCACTTTTCCTTCGCCAGCTAGAACCAGGCATCTCTGCTCCACATTCCCTGCCGAGCATCAATTGCAGCTATGGAAACCTGAGTGTTGAGCAGCCAATCCCAGTGGATCTGCTTCAAGGTCCACCGCCACATCTGTTACCAGGCAGCAACCATGTGACCCTAAACTGGAAAGTTAAAGGTCAAGTCGTGGTACCCAAAGTGGGGTCAACACGGCCGTGGATACAGGTATGAACATTTCATTGTTTGGTGATGAAGACTTGAACTTATACACACACCCACAAATTGATGAACGTATGTGTGCACAACTGATCTCCATGAATGAGTTCAGTGGATGAGGCAGAGCAGGATGGCCCTGCCGCCCTCAGTAACGACAGATTTGGACACTCCTTGAATATGAAATGAACTTTTGTGCTCTCAGCTCTCCACTTGGGGCCCATGAAGTCGTTAGTGTAATGCATGTGGATAAATGGAGGCATGAATAAACCAAAGCTACACTGTTGAAAAGCCCAGGGACTGCCAGTGGTACAACCCCCCCCCCGTCACTAATGCAAGACCTCTTCAGATGTCAGAGAATTTACACGTTTGCCTTGCTGCTACTATGTTAAGCAAAATAAAAAGCCTTTTGCTTTATCGCCAAGTGGCACTTCTTGAATTCTATTTAATTTATTGATACAGTATTTCTAATAAGTATGCTCAGTTGTGCATATGTGAGATTCTGTGAACACAGCAACACTCCCAGCTTGTCAAATAATGAATCAGATGCTGCAGGCTTCACACAATATTTGATAGTAGCGTCTTATAAATGCGTAGGCAGTCATATAGACTATGATTAGAGTTTAGACCATCAAAAAAGGGCGAATCCTTATCAAGATGTGAAATTCTGCACCTAAAACGAGATGTTTTTCTCTGCATTACAATCTTGTGAAATGTGAAATTTAACTAATACTCACCAAGTCTTGACATAATCGCACACACACACACACACACACACACACATACACACACACATACACACACACACACACACACACACACCATCAGCAACCATCTGGTTTCTTGACATATCTGTGGTGCCTCTTGTCTAGCACGTTTGGTGTCACAACACCTCATTATTTGATGAGCTGGGAGTGCGAACGGGCCTTGTTTTCACTCTCTTTGCATGGATGGTACTTTAGCATGATTGTCAAGACCAGATGGCCATTATAGTCATATTGAAACGAAAAGTTAGTTTCTGTCCATTAACTGACACATCTGTCCCCAGGTACTGTTCTACCTGGTAGGGCGGCGTTGGGACGAGCCCGACCCACCCCCTCCGGCTCTCCTCCCATGCATTAGAGCCGTGGTCATCCGTGAGACCAGCGATGCAGCTCCCTCAGCAGGCTGCCGCCTCATGGGGCCGTCTGGCATCTGCGTTGTCCGCCTGGAGATCCCCCCAGCTTGGTTTACCCCACCACTAGTGAGGAAAAGGCCTCCTGAAGTGATTCTGCCATCACTGGATGTGTATTACTCAGTCATACCATTGGAAGGGGGCAGTCAGGAGTGCCCCTCCATTGTCAACGAGCCCTGGAGGGCTCCCAGTGCAAACGTGGGACCTCTTGGAGGTCTCAGCATGGGCCTCGGCGGACACTGGAGCCCCCTGTTGGAAGGGGGTCTTCAGGACATGCTGAAAGCTGGTTCTGTGACCATGACCCTGGGTCCCGTTTCTGCCAAAGGAGAAAGACTGAGACTGGATGAAAACCTGGAGGTTCTGGTGCCCCCGAGCCCAGTCCGGCTTGGCAAGACAGTGTCGTTTGGCGTCTATATGAAGACAGAGTCCAACACAGAACAATTCACACTGAGGTAGGAGAACCATCCTGGCCTAAACATGTCCCATTTCACTCTTTTCCTTCCTGTTTTTTAGTCTTCACACCTTCTCCCCTGACTTATCCACTCCCTCTGATGTCTCAGGGCCGTTGCCTCCGTAGGTTGACGGCTGTCACCTTTGTGTGCTCAGCCTCTTTCAGGAGGCAGCAATGCAAATAACAACCTGATGAATATTCATGAGCCAATCTGAGGAGAGAAGAAAACACACAATGAGAAGTGGGTGCGAGAAGGGCTGGCTGAGAGCGACTGAAAGCTGGGAAGACGGGGGGATGAAAAGAAGGCTTAAAATTAGAGTAGATACTGATGTGTGAAACTGAAGGTGGAGCCTCAAATGGCTGTCAGGTGTCCTTTAAGAGGTCACCTGTGTGCAGTATAAATGGTGTAAACACTTGTACTTTAGTATGAGCAGTACGATGTTTCCGTCATGCATTTGCAACCCAAACAGACCAGGCTTCTTGTTCTGGTTGAGTGGCCAGAAAACAGCTTTAGAGCCAAAATCTGGACTTAGCATGCATATCTACATTCCATCTTTTCCTCATCATTTTACTGACTCGAGGGATTCCAGCCAGACACCTGACATATGTGCAGATTTATCATTCTACCCAAAGATCCACAACCAAAAGTGGACAGACAGGAGGATGAAAACATGGACTGCCCGCCTTTTTATTACATGAAAAAAGATACCCATGTCTATATCATAAATGCGATTATTTTTGAATGCTGGACTAAAATTGGATCTGTTGTCTGCCACCCTGGCTAGATTACGTTGGACGGACTCAACTGCTCAAAGAAAACCTCACAGCTGGGTCTGAGTTGCCCAGATGTGCACAGACTCTCTGCTGCATGTGGATCTGGTGTATTTCTCTCCACACAGTCCTTCGTGGGTCATCTGAGGACAGGGCAGAAAAAGAACAAGTGGTTAGACTGCACTGGATCTTGTCCTACTACCTGCTGAAACACACACACACACACACACACACACACACACACACACACACACACACAGTCACCTAAAGACAGAAAAGACTCTACAGAGAAAAATCATTTATCACTGCTGAGGATAAAGAGACACACGGAGCCTGCACGTCCCCCTGTGCTGTGTTCCACAGGATACATCAGAGTTGGGTATTACAAAAACGTGAGGACCAAGTGCCCCACCCCTTGCCTGGGGCCCCCTGTTGACACTCTGGGACTGCGCTGTCCAAACAATACTCTCACAAGCAGTCGGCTCCAGGGTGAGGGGTGAAAAAAAAATTGATATTCGAGGACAAAAACCACATTTGGGGCCATCTGAGGCAATTATGATTGCATTCTGGATAGTGAGTTTGCAGTGAGTAAACAAATATTTAACGCTGGTTATTGCGCATTAACACATGACACCTCTCTTGCTGTCAGACATGTTTCCCACAATCTCCTGTTTGTCGGCTATCGCCAGTGGAGCCTTTTTCTGAGAGAAAAGACGCCTCGGTAAAAGCAAATTAAACAAATTAAAGACATTTTCCTGCAAACAGAAGGATGCACACATGCGTTCAGTGACACGTGAAGGCTCGATCGGGATTCAGGAGATGCATGGAGGTGTGCGTCAAGGCAGGGTGGAAACAAACCTGCTGAAACTGCCTGCTAGTCATCAGATCACTTGAGGCGTATGTTAAGACAAGGTCAGAACATTCCCTTTGTCTTTGTTGTACCCTTGCTGTGCGTGTGTTTGTGTGTGAGACTGAGAGCTCTTGTCCCCTGGCCCTCGCATAAAGTCCCATGGATAATCCCCTGTGTTCAAAGCATAGTCAGACATGTAATAAGACTTAAGTGGATCTCGTTCCAGTCTGCGAGCACGAGCCTGTGCATAATAAGCCTTAAGTGTGCTCCATCACATCACATCGGGGTGACGTGATTATGATAAACTGCAGAGGTGATGGAGGGACATGAGCCGCAGACTCTGGTTTGTTCCGACTCAGTGCTGTTTGTTGGGCACGTGGAGGCATCCATAAAGATGAAGGAGCTGAGGAAATTCCATTGTTATGGTAACAGGTTTCAGTCGGATCTGCCGTCTTGCAGTGCATCATCTGGTGATGAAGATACCTGTCATGGCAGACAATCAACTGAAACACTGGTCGCGCTGATTAAGCCAAAGCTCCAGTTTTCTTTTAATTTGATAATACCAAGAGAGCTGTGCTGTTCCTGAATTATTTATTTTTATCAGCAAGACCTTCAACTCAGTGTGACCGGAGAGCTAAAGAAACTGCCTGTCATTGTAAACGCCGAGTGTTAAACCAACCTGAGGTCAAATTAAAAGTAATTATAAGCATTGAGGAAAATGCTCATTGGATAGATAGAAAAATGTGAAATAAGAAACTACCAGAATATAAAGGAATTTATGGAATATTCACAGTGCTGTAATGTGCACTGATGTCCAAGTAATAAGCAGCTGCATGTAAACAGCAGATTAAGTTTCCAGGTATGACTGTTTTCAGTCCAGTTCCAGGGGGGCCAAAGAGTCTGATGAAAGTGGGAAGGAACAACCTGCTGAATCATTCCATGGATCAGCAAGTTTAGATGAGTCTGGCTGAAGCTGTTTCTGGAGGTGTCATCGACCTCTGCTCCGCCCCCTCCTCCAGGGTAACCAACCGAGAGCCAGACCCCTCCAAACTCTTCCCTTTGTTCAGCCCGTTGGCCTCCTTCGACTCGATGCCCATGCCCTGGCGTACCTCGGCACAGGAGATGGAGCTCCAATCTTATACGAAGCTTTACAGTGAACTCATTTAGGTGCTCTGGTCCGTGACCTTTGACTTCATCGCAGGTCAGGTTGGCCACTTAGCTCTTTAAAACCGTGACACACACACGACTTGGAAACAGCGTCTCAGAGTCGGAATAATGGAGAGCACACGGATAATGCAGAGGCGCTGCCGGTAGGATCAGAACATCAGGTTCCAGAGCTGCTTATGCTGGAAATATGTTTTTTGTTGTGTTCCAGAGCTCAGCAAGATTATCAAGGCTGGACTTTGGGGGGTAAATGTGCTTTGCGTGAGCCCTTGAGCACCATAATTTACCATTATTTAATATAGACCCGTAAGCCAAACCACGAAGATGACAGACATTCAAGATATTTGATCTAACTAATAGCTTGAAAATAATAAAAAATATCTTAAAATGGATGTAAAATTGAAATTTTACTCTCAGCCCCCAGTGAAGACTAATTACAGTCTGCCGCTCAACCACTTATTATAGATGTGGCGCGGTGTCATCGACTGTGACTGAAAGAAAATGATACTGATAGACAATTAAACATGTTAATGGTTGAAAGAACACAACAGACATGTGAGATACGCGTTAGACGAGTCAGTAATAGGTTTTTGACACTGGTACTCAAGCTGGGATATTAGCAAAGATCCCAAGATAATGGATCAGACATGCTCCATTCTTCGTCCTAATCTGAAGCCTAGTTTAAAGGAAAGAGGGAAAACGGTGCCATAGACACAGTTTTAACAAAGACAAACACTGCTGTGTGTTCAAGCGTGCTGCAAATGGAATATATTAAAAGATGATAGGAAGTAGAGGCTAAAACCTGGTAAAGAAACTGCATAAAGCCTTTATGTGCTTGTGATTTTAATTCCACTTCATTTTTGATTAATTGATACTTTACCTTGAGTTCTCACTTATCAATTATGCATCAAATTAACACAATCAATGACTTCCTACATCATTGGCCTTTTTAAAAGGCGAGATTTGTCTCCGAGGCTCCGTTTACACCGGAAAATTTTCAGGTAGAAATGGAGAATGTCTTTCACACTTCAGCTGTCTGTTTACGCAGGAACCGCTCTCAGTCCCTGACAACAGCATTGTTTGAAAGCGGGTTCCCATTTTCTTTCCAATCCCCTCTGACCCTCTGCATTGGAGATGCATTTTGAGTCTGTTTACACGGTGTTGTTGTCATGTGCCCAACATTAGAGGTCTTGTTGCATCACTCCCCACCAACGAGGGGCCGGGCGTGAAAACCACAGCTTCCGAAACCTTTTCATCTGAACTTGTTGCTTCTTGGAATGTTCCTGAATTTTTTGTTCACATATAATTAAAAGCTGATGAATCTGACAGCTGCAAACAGTCAAAGTTAATGCTTAAAAAAGGAAGAGAAACTCCACTGAAAAGATGTTTTTGTGAAGGGATTTGCAGGATTTTTTTCTGGAATCTGTGTATATTGACACGGGTCAGAGCGATTCACATCTCCCCCAGTTAAAAAGCTGTCATCTTGAACTGCGCGAGCTCTTTGTTTGGTTAGTTAATTAGCAGGATGATTACCGATGAGTGGGAGATTGCCGTGCGTGCATGTGAGAGATTCAGAAGGAGACAGATTGAGGCATTAAATATCAAAAGGCAATTTGTTTTGTCTCTCGGCTTGTGTCCTCTCTAGTGTTTCTTGGTTTCCGCGCCATTTATCTGCTGCGATGTGACCAGTGTTTTAACCACGATCTATTTTTTTTTTTAGGGGGGGTGGGTGTGTGTAAATTTGTTTGCAGCTAGGATTTATTGCCTCGTTCTTTTACTTTCTGCATGTTGGCCTGTGTGTTTGAGAAGGGATTAGTGGATTTTAAAGGATCAGAAGGGAGATGTACTTCTAACGGACTAACTAGTCTTCTGTGATGGTTATAACCCCCCCTCCCAGACACATACACACACACAATGGGATTACTGACTTTTTCTGACCTTGATCGTCTCCACTCTCCTCACACCTGTTGATCATCACACATTTGCAGATACAGTTCACACATCAGAAAATTCATATAAATGCTCTCCCCGCTGAGTGTCTGAGCGGAGACTGCAGCCTCTAGACCACCACACGCTGTTCCAGCATATTACTTAAAAGTGCTTATGAAACATTTACGAGCACAACAGAGGCCCAGATGAGACGCTGCTACTGTAAATCTCTGACCCGTCCATCCTGATGGAATGTTTAACTGCAGCTAGCATCTAGATTATGTGCAGTAAATGTTCTTTTATTGGGACTGATGTTGATTGGTGCAGGTATTCCTGCTTGTACAGTCACACAGACAGAGTTAAAAATAAATGATACACGTGGGCCAAGAAAATAAGAATTGTTCAAATTAATTTTGAATTTTACAGGGTTGTACTGATGTGGTTACAGGTTGCCTAATCTACACATTTGAATGACTGTACATGTGCTCCGTGCATGTTAAACACTGGACCCATGAATACTTGACAGCAACAATCATTTTTCACAGCACATCCAGGTCACATCTTTCAATTTCTTCCCAGCCCAATTTCCTTGTACCAAAGGACTCAATCTCCGCCTTCCCATGGAAATCACAGTCCATGTCTCTTACAAAAACCTGACAGTGAAAGCTAATAAAACAGGAGAGAAAGGAAGGATTTCAAAAAATAGAACAAATAATGCCAAAAGCCGTATCTGTAAGGACCTGATCAAACAACAGAAACTGTACCTTGACTTTGGTCATTCGTCATTTTGAGTCACTGAATGTGGCCTGGAACTGGTAGGACCATTACAACCAGTCAGTCTTTATGTATCCCTCCACTCCAGTCTGCATTCATCCACTCCACAGCTCTCCATCTGTGCTCTCCTTCTCCTACCTTCAATCTCCCTGTCACACACCCCGCCGCCTCTTCCCTTCTCCCGTTTTTCCTCTCACCTCAGGTCATGAATATTCAACAGAGCCTCATTTGTACTGCAGGCTCCTGAAAGATATAAGGTGACAGCCTTCAAAATTTTGGAAAAATTGAAAACTGGCCCAGAAAAGTGGGGGAATTTTTAGAAATTGAGAGGCGGTGGGAGATCTGGTAATGGTGTCATTTTAGGTTAATAACATAATGGTTTTAATCACATGGCTGTAAAAGCTGCTGAATGAAATGTGAAACGTCCGCTCTGCTCAAACCTCTCCTCTCATTTTCTCCTCTTTGTTCACCACATTTGCCGTTTGCATTGGCTGAGATGCAAATGCCTCGTGTTTGCTTTATTGTTCCTTTCACTCCCCCTCCACTCCCCCACTTCCCTCTTTTGCATTCCTCTGCACGCTCCAAAAGCGCTCCTCCTCGGAGAATCTCATTTATAATGCCGGCCTGCGTCTGCGGCCGTGTTTAACTGCGTGTTTTAGCAGTTACCTCTAAGTTACCCCAGGAGTTATGAGAAGCAGCCTGGGTTTGGCTTTGTTTTGATGTTAACAGGGTTGGAGCAACAGCTGAGATTTTACTAACTCACAGAACCTCCTGCATCACCCTGGGACACCTATAACTTGTCAGGTTCTGGGCTCGTGAAAACATATTGTCTGGTTTTATTATTCCAGAGGCCAGCTGATAAAAGATGTTTTGCTAACACGCAATGTTTTGTCTGAAGGTAAACATCATAAACCTGAGGGAGAGAACAGAGTTTGAGACACAGTTTAGTTTCATGAGCTGGACTCCTGCATGTTAACTATAGCTGCAAAAAACAGGTTTTGTCCATATTTCTAATCAAACCTATTGTAAATATTTTCCCCACCATCACCTTGCGTGAACTTCATTTAGCTTTTAGTTTTTATGGTGCTGTTTGTTTCTTCAGTCTGTTATAGATAAGCTACAGATTTGTAGCTGCTAAAATAGTGCACGGAACAGAGCTAAAGTACATTACACCATACATCTGATCTCCTGTCTGTGATTGGCTGGCTTTGCTTCGTAATTCATCCATGACCGGAATCTCTTTTTTTAACATTCCGTATGAAAAACATCACATTTCCTCTCACAATTGGAGTCTTTAGGCTACATTTTGTCAATGATGCCCATCTTTGTGAGTGTTTCTTTGAAGACTTCCTACTATAAGTAGCTCCTTCATCTGCTCAGTGCAATGCACATATTTTAGTTTATCTTTAGTTCCACATGCAATGCAAATATTATCTTGTCACTGATTCCTTTATTGACTCTGTGTCATGTGGGTCTTCATGTGACAGTTCCCCAGGCAACAAAGAATACCAACATAAAATATATATGGTTGAAAATACTAAAAATAACCCTTGAATATTGGAGAATTATCATCATAAGCGTGAACATTGTTATAATAATTTGGCCCTAGGAGTTGTCTGCGTCAGTACTAGCCTGTTTGGATTTGTATGCTGACGTTTACATGCATGTAAATTGACTCCAACTTGGACAATTTACAGATGTTTTGATTGTTTTCACAGCAGACAACAGCCCTATTTGTGTTCAGTCAGGCATGACTGTACATCCTACCTTTCAACCAGAAAATGGCTGTCATATCTACCCACTGAGCCGGTAACTGCGGCTCTAACGTACCATGACGGTGAAAGGCTATCTGTCGCTGCAGAAAGTTCCTTAAAGTTAAAAAAAAGTTTGGCTAACCTGAACATCAAAGCTGTGGTATCCCGATTTTAGCTATTATTCTTCATCCGCTGCATCTGATGCAGTCTGCGAGTCCTTTCAAGACAATCAATCCTTGTTAGAGTTTTCCAAGGACCCTGTTATGGTTGCAAAATATGCAGCTGTCATTGGTCTTTTTCCTTTGACTCTCTTGTGGATTTTTGAATGCAGGAGGCTCATGATCTGCACCTTGTAGATTCAATGTTGCAGTGTAGGAAATTCAAGCTTGCTCAACTGTTAAGTTCCTCCTTCAGTCACTCAGGTTAAAAGCATCACGTGAATGCATTAACTTTTAATGATCAGGTTTACTTATTAATGGAGAAACAGAAGAGGCCCTGAAGTTCTTTAAGATTTCAGAGCATGTAAGTGGTTGATTGTACACCAGATCTTGAACCTGCAGCACTTTATCATCTAATGACAAAGTATCCGAGACCATCTCACTTTACACCTGTTGCTCTCTGTCTAATCTAAGGAAGTCTCTGCACAATTTCACTCCCTCTGTGGGTTCAGGGTTTGAATGCATGCAGGGTTTAATTCCCTTCATTTGCATTCATGGCCATTCTCATATATATTTTGAGGCTTGTCATCTTCAGCGACATCTTGTATTTCCATGATAAATGGGCATCTGTTTCCCCTCACATGCACCCACAAAACTTTAATCGTTCCCTCCTGCTGTCAGCCAGAACAACTGCTCCTCTGAACTGTTTAATTAATGCGCTCTGTCCAAGAGTTTAATTCCGATTCTATTAGCGTCTCCATTATCATCCAGATTATTGTTTGACATCTTGACCTCGTAAGGCAGCTAACCATTAAACCTGAGCTGAGTCCTCTTATGTGACAGATGTTTCCCATTTGCGGGCTACTGTACGGACACATAGCTGTCTTCATGATTGACCACTGTGCTTCACGTATGCTCATTTATCAGTGCTAATTTGCCCGACTAATCTCTCCATTAAGCTCAGTGAGAACATTAGCCTAGCAAATTAGCACTGATGAATGGGCTATTACTCATTGCAGAACCTCCACTTGTACTGGCCTTCATTTCCCACTGCATTTTCACATGAAATCATTCTTGTGCAGATTAAATTTGGTTCCATGTCAGAAATCGCAGGATTTCTTTCAAAACGGCGGATGAAATGAATACATGAAGATACAGATTTATAGCTGCAGGATGTAACATTGTTATGGAAACACAACTGCGTAACAGGGTTTTTAAAACCTAGAACACAAAGGCTTCACTGATGTGTGAAGTCTATTTTCAACCATCTTAATTTTCCCTCTAATCTGACTGGAACAAAAACGTTACACAGCACAGATTGAGTCTTTCAAAACAGCATGCCATGTATGTGGATTCATCCAGTATGGATATAGAGAGGGATATGGTGTATAGAGAAAAACACACACACACGGTGTCCTCATGTGCCTGCCCCTCAACAACATGCAAATGGCAAATACATGCTCAATCAAAAGAATGTATAAATGGTGGCTCCTATATGAGAACGTGCGCAGAGCTCCTGCGCCTGCAGCGCTTTTCGCCTGCTGCTATCTTAATCCTTCAGGGAAACAGGAGGGAGAGAGAAAGAGGGAACTGTGAGGTAAAAGGGGATAAGTAAAAAGGGAAAAAAGGGAGAAATGATTAGAAATGATGGGATAAACTTTCCCCCTTTTTTCTCCAGAGCTACTCAGTTTCTGGCTGATTGCTCTCCGTGACCTTTGACCCTAGACATCACACAGCCAAAGTCAAGGAATTGAGTCTTTGCGTGCAATTCCAGGCACGATGGGGGAGCAGGGAACATCTAAATCAGTAACAACGTTAGTAAAATGGATTGCTTGTCAGTTTCCTGTTTGGCTAAAGCTACATAAATCTGCTCAAACTGTGCCAAAATAAAAACCTGATTTACTGCGAGTTAATTGCTTCAGGTCATGGGCCTGACAGAGTACTGAAAGAGCAGCTGTTAGACTGTCACGTCATACGGAAGACAGGAATGCTTCCTGGTTGTAGAAGGGTTATAGGGGTTAGGTCGCCCCCTCAGCTCTCAGCATCTAGAGGAAAACAAAGATTCTAAACCAAAAAAAGCTAATGACAGTTATTTGTCGAAGACGGATGGTAGCTGCTGACGGTTGGAGTGAACATGATGTCTGTTATTAAACTCAACACTTCCTCCTCAACAGGCAGCAATATAATCAACTGCTCTGCAACTCCATCAAACATGAATCTTCTGATGGTTTATTTTCCAACTTTGGATGCTAAAATCTAGAAAGAGACGTATAAGAATATTACAAGGCTGAACTGCCAGTGCAATCTTTGTTTTAAAATCAAGCACCATTTGGGGATCAGTTTGTGTGCAGCCAGTGTAAGAAACAACTTGGGAAGTTCACATGCCACAAACATAATAGTGATGTCTCGCTAACCCCTATTCCAGTTCTGACAACTAGAGGCGCTTGTATAAGTTGAGGTGAAAAGTGTCAGTTCTATGTACGCAATCTGCCTGGCATCTGCCTGGCATGTGCACATTTTCAGTGATGTATACTTGCAACACTGTGACAGCTCATAATCCCACAGTGCAGTTCACTGCATCCAGTGACAGCAGCAGCAATAATTATTAATTCAAAGTACAGACCTCCAAGGGGATACTCCTGAAGGTCACAAATCCGTTCTTGCATGCTGTCGAGAATCAACTAAACTGACTAAATGTGTCAGTATTTACAAACGCATAAACATGCTATTGTGAAAATATCAAGAGTACCTGGCTGAAAAAAACATTTGTAAACACAGATACTGACCAATCTGAGAGAAGCTGAAATGACTAGAACAAGGGTTTTTCAACCCAGGTGAGGTAAGGATGGGATATATATGGTACACGGTGCAACTTTTGTCCCAGTGTGTGAAGATTAAGAGAGGAAGAGAAAGAGGAGTGAATGACAGAGAGGCAGGAATGGCCCCTCCAGAGTGATAAGAGAGACAGAGATGGCATAATGAGTTCTCCAGCATGGAGGTGGGACGTGGGAGGGTGAGCAGACTATTCCAGTGGAGAATTCGACAGAAGCTCCACAGGCAACTAAGGCGGATCCCACCCACAGTTGGTGTGCGAATGATTGGTATAGATCACAGATTAACTCACAGCAGCCCACATGTTGGATTGTGTAATACGGTCCCAATAATGAGGGCCGACATGTGTGTTTGGAAGAAAGTTTCAATGACAGGAGAACTTTATTACCTGGAGACAGAAGGTCTGGTTTTGGACTTTAAAAGCAGATGCTTCCTCAGAGGTGGTTGAGCAGATGAAACCTCTCCTCCATATCTCACCATGAGTTCCAAGATGGAGAATCAAGTGTCATTTCTTCATTTTTTTATGTGGGTGACCCTCTAAATCTAAGATAAAATGCTCATTCTCACTTTTGAGAACCATAATGGAAAGTTTACAATGGTTCTTTTCTTCACATAAGAAGGAGAGCTGATTTTCATGCATGGTCACAAACAAACATGGAAGCAGAATACAGAGGACATCCAAGCCTGTGTTTCTTTCCAGCTCCTGCATCTTGTTGTTCACAGTTCAATCAAACAGTCTTTCTCCAATACAACCCCACAGTTTTCCAGCAAGTCCTTCATTTGAACCTTTCGACACGTTGATTTGATGGGCCGTCTGCCACGCCGTCACCCCTGTGATCATCATCAGGCCCCCGCCACTCAGAAGGAATGGGAGATAATAGTGAATTTCCGACTGAGATACCAATGGAGTTCAATGCGCAGTTACACAAGAGCCTCCAACAGATTTGTCTGATGGGAGAGAGAAGATGGAGGTGGCTGCTACAGGGGAAGCCAGCAAACAGGGAGTCTGACAGAAGAAAGTGAGGAGGACACGAAAGTGGGATGTGAGGAGAGCGTGGGCGTGAGGAAACTGTGGAAGAAGTTGAGCAAGGCCTCGCTAATTTAAACGAGTTTGTTTCAGTTATTCCTGTGCACACAAGACTTTTGTTCTAAGTCTAGTAGGTTCTCATTGGGCCAAGAGTAGTGTCCAATGCAAGTACCCTGGAGTGCAATGAAAGGTTTTTGGAGTTTCTTCATAGTTTGACAAAGAAGCAGTTCCTGCTTTATTGAACCCTCAAACTCCCCTATACTTCTCTTTTAGACGTTTGCTTGAGTTCTTCTGCTCGCTCTCCTCGTCTGCTCTCCTCTTCTCACCAGAAGTGTGTCCTGTTGACGGGTGACGAGCGGGGGTAGAGACATGCCTCCATCCATCACGTTGGAAACGGAAGGGAGTTAGCGAACCTTTCTTCGCTGACTGAAGACCACAAACGGGAGAGAGGAGACAGCGTGGCAGTTTGATGAGCAGTCTGAGAACAATCTGTTAAGGCTCTCTGGTGACTTCAGGAGTTTCAGCTTTTCTTGGAAGAACTTTATAGTTTTAGGTGTGGTAGGATGTTGCTTATGTACAGTAAATTACCTCATATGATCCATAAACCAACCTACTCTCACCCCATAACCATGGCAACAAACAAAAATAATGCAGAGGAAGAGAAAATGTCCATGAATATTTTCAACAGCCTTTCTCAATGACCCAGAGAGCAACATGTCCCCCTTCACCTTTATTCATCACTTTAGTGATGAGCTTCATGTTTTGGGGTTGATGATGCTTGGTGTTTTTGTCAAGCCACCTCCTCGGAAGTGAATTTAGTTTTTAGGTTCCGTTTGGCACGGACAGGGCTGAGAGAGGGGAGGAGCGAGAGAGGCGGAGCTGTTATCTGAGCACAGCACCTGGACCAAAGACTGACAGGACCGAGACGTCTGTCCAACGCAGAGTCAGACACTCGCCTAAGACAAACTTCCCTCAGAGACACTGAATCCTACTTGTTTCCTCTGCTGTTAAAGATCACCACAGCTCCCCTGATAGTTTATCTTTCTCACTCAATGCATCTTTCTTCCTTTTTCTGTAGTCTTCTTGTGTCGCTGCCTGCTACTTCCAGTTTTGTCTCTTTAACCTGATGCCTTGTCTTCAACTTTTTTTATATACCGTTGTATTTCTGTATTTTTTTTGTGAGTTTTTCTGCTGGAAAGGTTGTATGACTCTACAGAAAATAGACTGATTTGCTTGAAAGGCACGTATTTGCAGTATTTGTTTTGCTGTCCACCGGAGCGGTGAGCGATACTTCAGGCTAATTTGTAGGAACCAACACTCTGATTTGGTCAGTCAACTACCTCAAACAGCTGCAGGAAGAGACAGATAGGTCAAATTGATTATCATATGTGAGAGTTGTGAATGTCTTCAATTGAGAATTGTAATTTATATATTATGAGGGCAACACAGGAGGCTGGAATTCACCCTGACCGCATGCACATATGCAAACCCAGAGGCTACTCTAGAGTCTCAGCCAACCACTGTGCATGATTTTGGACTGAAGGCAGAAAGCAAAGTACTGAGAGAGAAAACATAGTAAACAAAGTACTGAGATAGACAGCTGAGAAGACAACTAACTCAATAGTAAGTAAACTGTCATAGTCTGTAACTGTAGCTCAAAGCAGTCCATTCTGGCTTACTCTTACATAACAGTTGCTATTTGAATAATCCGGTCCTGATCTAAACTGCATCTTTTTTGCCATTACTGAAGTAAAGAATGACAAAGCCAGAAAAAAAAAAATCAAAACCACTGCAATTTGGATTGCATGAAGTGAAGAACTTTTCCCTCAGCAGGTGGTCATTTAACCATTAGATTAGCAAATTGACTAGAATAATAAATTCTGAATCTCACACTTTGGCCGGAAATTAACCAAGAGTAACTTTAACTTTAAATTCTGGTTTAGGCAGGAGTACAAGAAAAGAACCAGTATGTGCTCCAACCAGTGAGATGACATGAAATATCCCAGGTTTACCAGGTTTGTCCAACTGCCAGCAACATTTACTACATCTTTCCCTCCAGTGGCCAGGATAGCAAAAGCACTGTGGTTCCATACAGGATTCTTTAGATAATATATGATATTTATCACTCTGCTGTCCATCAAAAATCAACAGTCTCTCTCTGAGTAAGAGAACTGAACAAACACAACTGTCATCACACCTGACAGATAGCAGCTATGATGGGCCATCGTTGCTCAGTTCACTTCCAGAAACACACACCAGTAGACTCTATCCGCTGCCCACCTGTCCATGAGCTTTTGCAATGAGAGAGTTTTCTTTTTTCTGGATGAAATTTGTCATGTGTTTGGATTCGCCAACAGCTTTATTTTCCTTTTCAGTCAGCTAACCAGTGCCGGATCCCGCTGAGACTCGTGTTTTATCTTGCTGAGCTAAGAAAAAGCTGAGAAACCCAGTGTGCGTGAGCATAGCTGCGTCCTTTACAGAATGTGCACAAATTGTATTTGTGATTTGTGGCCTTTGATTTCACTGCTTTTGGTAATAAATATCCATCAAATTGGTCACACGTACACAGACACACACATAAACCCTCCTGAGCAGATTAGCCTCTCAGCAGCATTCGCTTACTTAGACACTATGAAGCACCTTTGGATGGCTTCCACTTAATAAATGGACAGCCAAAGTCTCGTACTCTTACACTACATTTTTATCTTGTCATCGAAATGAGCTGCATTGAGCTTTACTGCTCTGTCGAGTTAGCAGTTCTCAGCTGCACGTGTGCTATATCGTCCCTTAATTCTCTCTGCTGTTCAGTATTTCAAGCTCAATCTGGCTGGCTTTCATGACTCCTTAATGTCCCTCTGTAGGACAGCAGGACCAAATAATTGGCAGTTTAGGTTTTCAGTGATGGACTTAATTGGCCTGTTTTGCAAAGATTAGGAAGTTAAAACGTCAATATCGAGCATGTGAACAAAATCCTGGAAAGCAAAAGAAACCAACAAACAAAATAAGAAAATGCATTAATTATGTAACAGTAATAGAATTCTTTTCCTAAAAGTCTGTATAGTGCTCCTCGTGTGTTCCAGTCTGTGTGAAGCCATTCTCAGTGGTGGAGCTGGTTGCTACGTTGCTAATCTGGGACCTCAGCCTGGAAGACTAGCTTGAAGCAACAACAGCAGCCAACATCCCACCGCTATTGTCTGCATCTTTGTGTATGAAGAAATATGTCATCCTAATCCCTCGTGTGGGTGGTTGCATTCCTCATGTCATTTTTTTTTTTATAATTCTTTTTTAATTTGAAAGGATTCTAGCATGCAAAACATCAAGTTCTACATCATGGGTGTCCTGCTTTACACTGAAAAGAGCTGTGCTACGCGCATGCATGCTCCACGCAACAAAGAAAAAATCTCCAAAGAAGGGTCAGCTGGGTGGTGTCAGCTTTGGTCTGATGGCAGCGGTGAGGCTTTCAAGAAGTGTTTTGCGAGGCGCTGAAGGCTGACATCTCCCATACTGTTATTGTGGTGCCTTTATAACACAGTTAAAGCACAGTGGTGTGTCTATAAGTTTGGATTATATCACAATTTACTGTCAGTTTTCATGGTATCCCCTTGGAAATTTCCTGCATTTTAATGTTCTGTCTTGATTGTATTGTGCAACAGATGTTAGCCTTCACCCAACTATTCATTGATTTAATCAGCATTGCTCCTTTTTATGATTCATGTTCATGTATGAAAAAGTTAAAGGTTCTGTTCAATCTAGTTCTGATGTACAGTGAACCCTTGTTATAACGCGGTTCACTTGCTATAACGCGGTTCACTTTTCGCTGCTTCGTGGATTTTTTTTACAGTGCATTGTACTCTGAATCCAGATTGGTAAACTGCAGGGAAAAGGCAGCTGTGGTTGCACCCAGAAGGCGGAGGAAGAAGTTTGAACATTGAAAGTGTTGAAAAAGAGAGAAAATGAGAAAATGTTAAAGCCTGTGGGAAAATTGTATAAAAGTGTGTGGTTAGGGGTTTTACAGCCTTAAAACCTGTAAAATAATTG
This sequence comes from Lagocephalus sceleratus, assembly GCA_911728415.1. Classification (NCBI taxonomy): domain Eukaryota; kingdom Metazoa; phylum Chordata; class Actinopteri; order Tetraodontiformes; family Tetraodontidae; genus Lagocephalus; species Lagocephalus sceleratus. The sequence continues at coordinate 2,935,206 of CAJVRN010000237.1, read as the reverse complement.
TAAAAAAATACAACTGTTTATTTCGTGGATTTCGTTTACTGCGGGTTATTTCCGGAACGTAAGCCCCGCTATAAACGAGGGTTCACTGTATACATGTTTGTGTGGAGTCGGGTACGGGCACCATTGGTATTGTTAACATTCTGTGCCACCATATAACATTTATTGAGAGTACCTGATCTAGTCATGCTGTGTCTAAGAATTTTAGATGGGTCGAGTGGTTTAATATAATGTCACTTGAATGTCACCAACACACAGGTGTATACACTTACACACACACAGACGCACACACAGACGCACACACACACACACACACACACACACACACACACAAACACACACTATTACGCAATCATCATGTTGCAGTTGAATTATATAACTGGGAGCCAGCTGCTCTGGGAAAGAAAGTCTATAGAGAAAAAGAGTGACAGCTGTGTGTGTATGTGTGCGTGTGTGTGTGTGTGTTTGTCAGAGCGAGAGAGACAGAGAGAGTGAGAGAGTGAGAGAGACTGCTTTATAATAATTAAAATAATAATTTACAATAATTTGATGAAAGATCTGAAATTTAAGGTTAATGGTGTGAACTGAGATTAATTTTGGTGTAGATCGGTTGTTAGTTTGGGATATGCTTTACAAGTTTGTATTTGTGTGTTCTTGTACTTGTTACATAGTCTGGACATCAGTGAACTTCCTTTACAAAGTGAGGACATTTTTGGAACTTTTCGTTGGTCATCTCTTCTTCAAATGAAAGACAGAGTGGGGACAGTATCACTGTCTATTTAATTTTTTAATTGAAAAGTGTGACACCCAAGAAACTCAGTTTATCATTTTACAATCAATTTGTCTTTATGAAACTGATTACTCCATTCATAAAATCACATGGAAATGTATCCACTTCCTATGGACAGAAATCACATGTTACCATAGTTACTGCTCCAATTAGAAACCCTGACCTCCAGTGAAGCTGATGTAAAAAACATGTCTGAACTCACATTTCAGTAACTGGTCTTATACAGATGTTAGGAGTCCAGCTGTTGATGCTGACTGTCCATCTGTATATCTGAACAGGCTGTAAGGAAATATCAGACCTGAGCTTTCTGTTCAAACATCTACCAAGACTGGGTTTTACCTCCCCGGATATGATTGCATGTTGAACTTTCCTGCAGCATATTTGGAAAAACAAAAAAAAAATTGTTGAATGTACATATTGTGTAGATGACCTAGTGAGGCAGATTGTGAGGGCTATTCTGACCCTGACTGAAGTGCAATGATAAGCCTGTAATTTGGTGCCACTCACAATGTCAGACATCCGCCTCCAATCCGAGCTGGGAATCATGAATCTTGGCCCCAAAATGGTTTTCATACACATGTAATCATGTACATGTGTTAATGGAATTCTTTGTGAATATGTGCCTGTCAAAGACAACAGGGAAAAAGGACCAAAAAGTTATTCATTTATAGAAATCAAGACATAAAAAGGGAAGAAGACAGACAAAAAGGTTTAAAGGGAACATGAAAATACTGTAGAGACAAGACAAAAAAACATGAGAGAACCACACGAAACAGATGGAGGAGATCTACCTTAAAAAAAATAACAACCCACAGCTGTTATCACTGCTACACTTTTGACCTATGAACAGAACCAGAGATGTTTAACATAATTATTTTCAAATGTCTGACAACTTTTTATAACGAGTCTCCAAACTTGCAGCCCTCCATCTGTTCATCTTTGTCTGCCTCGAAGATTTCAAAGAAACTGCCAATCTGTCACTCCAACTTCAAGACGCTAGCCAAACACTTAATTTGCTAATTTCTTGCAAATTATTACTTAAAATCCTTTGGCAATACAAGACATAGAACCAAACCATAAAACATCAATATAACATTTGTTAAGAAAAATAACAGGTGCTCTTTTAAATTCCTGAGTTGTCAGCATTGAATTTCTGCTGTTCCGTTCATTTGTCTCAATCACTTAAAATTGATCTGATGAACTCTAGAGTCTCACAGCAGGACAACTTGTTAAAACACCAACTTTGCAACTTGTCTAAAAAAAAAGGCTGTTACTGAGGTTGTCAGTGATGTCATTCTCTCACCTTTTTTCAATTTAACGAAGTTTGTCACCAGTGAAGGAACGAAGGAAGACTGAAAAATTACAGTCAATTTTCAGAACATACCGTTTTGATCCTGCAGGAAACGAAGGAAACCAGATTTTAATGATCTGGCAGTCGACCGTTAATGACCGTTCTTCCTGTCGCTGATCCGTCTGCACCTCTTTCACTTATGAAGCTTTAGGACTCATAAATTATTAATGAGCGTGGTGGTTTCAACCCATTTTGCGGAATATAAGGAATCATACTTGTCCAACGATGGTGTGTTGTGTGTTTTAACACAAATATTTACTTCATTCTGCCACCAGAACTGTTGTAACTCTGGTTTGTAATCCAGAACTGACCAACCATTAAATCGTCCTCATCGTTTATGCATTAGAAAGAACAACAGACACAGATGAATCTGATGAGCTACACGATTGCTATTGCTGCCTGGATTTAACCATTCATTGTTTATGTTAATTAATCTGCAGACATTTATGAATATGAGACCAGGCGTCCATAAAACTTGTTTCTGAAACCATCTGCTCTAGCTGCAACTTTAGATAAATAATATGCATTAATTACACACCTGCTGTTTTAGCTTAGCTGGCATTTTCATTCAGAGAACGCACAATGTCTACATTTAAAAGCTCCAAATGAGAATGTTTTCTATTGGTGCTGTGATTCATTCTGACTTTTGGCTCTTTGAGTTTCAGTCCTTTCTCATGTTCAGTTTTTAAATCAGAACCATACACAATGTTTTATACACTCACTGACAACATGATGACATATTGATAGTATCCAAAGTCTCTCAAGACTTAAAAAAAAAGGAAAAGAAAAATGCCTCTGTTGTTCTGTGTTTAATTCAAATTTGGAATTTGCATATGCTAAAATAAATGAATGTCCTCAATGCTTCAAGTACAGAAAGGGTTTCTAATGTCTCGGAAGAATTTTCCTTGAACCCTGCGGGCCCCTTGCAAGTGATATCAGACTTAATCTAATAAGTTAAGCAAATAAGTGCTATTAATATTTATAGGCGTGGTATTAAAATACATTTTTATGCAGCTGATGATTTACAAATTTCATCAAATCTGGAAATATCTCTGCCACTTATCCATATTTCAGAGGGTGAGAGAGCCTTTTATACACACGTTCTGCTACAACATTAAAGTATTAGAGGAAAATTTAAATAGATAGAAGATTTTCATTGTCCCTGGGGTGAGAGACTGTTTCAGTTCATCAACTTGTTTGCGACTTAATCGTGTTCCGAGCCAAAAATATAATGAAAGCAAAAATTGTTGGAGTCCTTCAACAAGGACTTGGTTTGTGCTATTGTGTGTATTGTCACGTTGTATAGCCACTGTTTCCAAAGTGTTTAAATATACATATGACTGAAAATAGAATGTATTTACTCTGAACATGTTATAAAAACATGTTTAAGCACTCTCAATCCACAGAAGAAAAGTTCCGAAAGGAAACAAAAAATAATCACTCAACCGAAAATCAGACAAAGATGCTTCAAGTGCATTCGTTAAAAGAAACCACAATCCAGAAAATCCTGCATATAAATAAAACCACCACAGCAGAACTCAGCAGAGAGCCTACCTGTCAAGTCACACGCCCAAAAGTTCGTACTCCTGACTCATTCCAACACCATTCCTGACATCAATATTCCATCCGTAGTTGGGGTTAAAACTGGTCTAGGTAGGTTAGGATATCAAAAATTCATCAAGTAGCAACACCCTGTTGAGTCAAGTCATCTGTTACAATCAACATCATCTCTGGGTGCTTTACAGTTACCCAGAGCTTCAGCTCTGCCCTCAGCAGCAAAACTGAGATGATGCTGGAGGTTAGGTGAACGCGTTCTAACTATTCGTATCAGTATGACTGCAGTAATGGCCGTAGTTGTAGAGTTACTAAATATACATTTTCTCAAAAAGGAAGGTTTTCAGATTCATAAAAGTAGAGAGGGACAGGGAGCCAGTTAAAGTTTTGGCAACCCATTTTACTTTTACAGATTCTGGAAGCTCCAAAGAAACCAGTACTCTCAGATTGGTGCGATCTATTGAGATGATCTGGGGCTCTCAGCTTCTCCATGTATGCTAGATTTTGGCCTCTTGGGGCCTTGCGGTTCAGACGAAGCATTTAAAAGTCTATCCTGAATTTTATAGGAAGCCAATAAAGCTTTTTTGCTGTTTCAAGCTCTTGGAAGCTTCTGACTTTTAACTTGCACTATATAAAACCTATTTCTGACTCTGTGTCCTGCGCTTCCTGGCGAGTTTTTCTCCACCTCCCTTTTATTTCTGTCTCTCAGGCCTCTCTCGTGTGACTCTGCACTGCTGAGTGTAAATCTTTCTGTCATCGGCATGTCCGGTGTTAACGACTAAACCTGTAGTGACTTTTCTGTGAGAGTCATAGACGACAGGTCTGCATGACTTTGTGATCACCAGGTGCCTTTTTGTGTAAAAGAGAGTACTGGACACAGAAATGGACACTGCGTATGTGTGAACCGGAAGCAAGTACCGTGGACCTCATCTCCCAACAGAGTTACGGCCATGTTTAACTACAGAAATGTTTGTTTTGTTGCACCGGAGACACGGGGCTTTTAAAACAAGTGAGGGTGTGTAAAGATTAAAGGATTGTCTAAATGGAATTAATTGGATTTAAGCGATTCCTCTTTTCCTGGAGAACAATCTATTATTCTTTTCTCACACACACTGCTTGCTTTAGTGGGTCAGGAGACCTTTGTGAAAAAGGCTATAAATATGCATCGTTTCATTCTCATTCCTCTGATTCCTCGTCTCCGTTCTATTACTTTCACTGACTCTTGGCTCGAGAGATCAATGGAAAAACGAAACCAAAATAAATTAAATTTGGGAAACATTTTGGTATATGTTCTAGGTCATATAAAAAAAAAAAACTACCACAGCAACAGAAAGGAGGTATTTAAAGAAATATGTCACCAATACTGAAAATATCCCCCAGACTGACAAGGTGAGAGAGTCAAAGAGTGTGAACGGGGAGGTTCAGGCCTGTCATCCTTTCCTGCCTTACCTAAAAAAAGGCGAAAAATAGAAAAACAGAGGGAAATAGAGGCTTGTCGGGCTTTTTGGTGGTGTTCAGATCTGACAGAAGTAGCTTAGGGACGCAGCCTTGTCCATCATCCGACTCGCTGACAGACACACACGCAGACAAAAACACAGTCCTGGCAGATCCACCCCGGGACAAGAGTGTCATGTTTTCATACACGTATGACCCACCTCCCCACCCCCATCACCAGCCTCTCTGTCTCTAGCTCTCCATTATTCCTTTTTTAAGATCCCAGCCAGATTTAATATGTGTGACTTTACTGACTGATAAAAATGGTGAATGCAAAAAAAAAATTCACTCAGACTTCACAATTATGTATTGACTTGATGAGCATTCCCTCCTCTCTTACACAGTAAGTGATCCATAAATTGGGCTTGACATGTTAAATTTGCCATAAAACTTTGCATTTACCTTATTTTCCAGGGTGTTACAATGCCTCTGCGGGGGCTGCACTGACTTTAGAGCAGCAAATTGTGTGACAGCTGCCTCTCTGAGCTTTCTGTGTCCTCGTTTTATCACTCACATTCTGCCAGACAGAGCATTTTATTTATGACTTGGCCGTCAGAAGAGTCGCTGGGATGAGTGGGAATCTTTTTAAATCCACGTCTCTTCTTTCACACCATTATTTCATTCTGTAGTTCACATCATATCACCTGTTTCTTTTTTTTTTGTCTGGGTCTGAAGTGGATTATCTTAAGTTCCAGGTTGGTTGCCAGGAAATAAAAGACAAAGATAAAGTAAAAAGGAAGAGATAGAGAGGAAGAGGAGCAGGAAAAAGAAAACAACAGGAGGAGAACAATTGTTTCAGGAAAGTTCTCCTTATGTAAAAATGTGTTGAATAATAGAAGAGTTTGGGGGAGTTTTTTTTTCTTTCTGGGAACCGACACACATGCGATATATTTTAGTTCGCCGCCATGACCGACTCGAGCGCTCTGAACTGTCTCTGAAACTTTTTCCCCCCTTTCAAGCATCCTCAATGTAGTACAAAAGTGACAAAGACAACAAAAGTGACAAAGACAACAATGGTCAAGTTTTCCTCTTTATACAAATATGTACCAAAGGAAAATGGGTCCAGGTCTGGTAGGAAATGTGGGATCTCATCCTTTCTAATGATGTTTGTGGATCACATAGCACACACAGGTAAATCTGTAGCATGGGGAGACCATATCCAGAGACCGCCCTGACATATTTGCAGGCAGTTTCTGGCAAGACATGAAGTGAGAAGAACACAAGGAACTAATAATGAGAAAAGAGACAAAGAGGATTGGCAGCATTTCACCTCCTGTAGTTAAAAAAAGAAAACGATACATACTAGAGGATACATCTGTGTTGCTGTGTGTAAATGAGTGAATACTCGCCAAAGATGGTTGGATGCATGTTAATAAGAAAGACCGTAAACAGACTGGAGCATGTGTGTGCCTGAGCCTGCAAAGTGTGTTTATAAGCAGAAGGAGGGTATTGTCAAGGTGATAAATAGAACAAAACACACAGTTGAGAGAGAGAGAGAGAGAGAGAGGGGGGAAGAGCAAGAGGAAGGGAAAGGAGACAAAGAAAATAAAGAGATTAAACCCAGGACGCCTTCAGAATGAACATGGAAGAGGGGCAGAGGGAGGGATGGACGATGGAATATAGGAAAGGGAGAGATGGAACAGAAACAGCAAAGGGTATGGATGAAAGGGAGAAGAAAAGGGGAGGAGTGCAAAAGCATAAGGGGGAAGATTGTTGGCTTTTAAACTGAATTTTTTGAGATAAGACAAGAAGGAACAATCTGGATTAAAGGAAGAGACAGGTGGGGAAATGATGATGAGGGACCTCAAAAGTGATTTCTTTTTTCTGTTAAAAGGAGATATGAAAGTGATAGAAAAATGATCTCTACCGTCTCCCCCTCTAATTACCAAAACCATCATTTGTAATCTGGAGATAATCTCCAGACCAGCGTGCATCCTCACATAAATCCGTCACAGGACATTTATTCTGGTAAAAGTGTAAACTTTCATAAGAACTTCTGCTGTCACCCTTTTGTCTTGTCACACCAAAATATTCAGCGGGAGGCAGCGCCACGCAGTGCGAATCAATTTTAAAAGACATTTTACACAAAGAGAGTGTGGCACTATCAGGGATTAAAGAAAATCAGCCAGAAAATCGGGGCAGGGAGATTCTGAGCGAGGCGAATTCAATTTCAGGCAAAGTCCCCCTAACTCCCACTGTGACAATTTGGCTTCTTTCCTCTTGTTTTTCATACACTCGTCTGAACTCCAGATTAACCTCTCTCTCTCTCTCTCTGCAACCCCCACCCCCCTTTCCGTCCATCTCCGCAGGGTGTGGTTCCAGTCGGGCATCAACTTCCTGGCTGTGAAGCCCAGCAACCTGGTTGCGTGGGAGATCAAGCAGGAAATGGTGCCGGGAAGCAGCTCCTTGGCGGTGCTGTGCCAAAGGAAGGCCTACTCCACAGCAGAAGGGTAGGTTTGAAGGACAAATCCTTTTTTGTTTTGGAGATTGTTTTTGATATGAAACTGTTAAAATAAAACTCATGACGCTGCTCTATAAGCATCAGCTCTGATCCCAGTAGGTCTGGACTGTCCAGAACTGGCTTGGGGTTACGGTTAGGGCAGTCAACTGGTTTGACAACAACTGAAGCAAAAAGGGTTGTAAATGTGCATTTCTCATTTATTCCTTTTGTTTGAGGCTTTTGTCGGTGAGCCAGCAATATCCTCAAGTGATATTGCTTACTCCACATTCTGCTCCTTCAGATGCATAAGAGAGCTGTCCAGCCGCAGCAGCATCAGCAGCGCGGAAATATGCACATACATGCATGAGCGCGACTCAGAAACCGCAACACGGTTTGGGGATTTTCACAAGTGCGGACCAATGTTCTCCTTCCTGATCAACACCGACAGTTGTGATGAGAATGAACTGGATTTTTCTCTGGTCCACTGAACATGCTGAAAAACGCAGCAGATTATGGGCATGTCTGAAGAGAAGTTGGCATAAGTTGCAGCAACGCAAGAACATCGGACATCTGCGCGGGAGAAGTTTAAACTGGTCCATGGCAGTCTGCTCTCAGTATTCAGGTCAATATACCCGTGTTGAACAGCAGCACGCAGAAGAGCTTTACCTGAACATGCAGTGAAAAAATTGCCCAGCATCAACTAACTTCTTTAATAAACACAGTCACTGTCCAAAGAAAACTTCTGGAAAAGACATATATGGCTTTATGTCAATTGTTTCTTCCATTAATGTTGTAACATCAAGACACAAGCTGAAGATGTATCAGATGAGACCAAACGGTGAGCGCTGCGTGACATTCCGGCACATGAAGGAAATCCTCAATTCTCCTACCGGAGCCATTCAGCAGAATCTGACCTGACGGTGATGTCAGAACCTTACAACGGAGCACCCTTAGAGCTGAAGGTTGACCTCTAACCCACGCCTTTCTAAACGTGGCGGGGGTTTCTCTGCACACGCTGAGAGTTTAAACCAGGACTGTGGGCTGTTTGAGGGGCTTCATTTTTATTCCTTGCACACACACACACACACACACACACACACACACTGCGAGTATGTACTCAACTGGTGGTCTGACAAGCTGTAATAGAAAGCACTGACCCAAGCATCCATGCTAAATTTGCCATTTACCAGGTAATTGCTCTGTGAGTTAACTTTGTGTCAGGATGTTAAAAACAAACACACTTGCTTGCCTTCTTTCAGCGTTAGTTTGGCAGAGAATTACTACTTTATCTATAGTGCATGGCTGTCATATAGCATTAAACACACGAGAAGATTAAATAAAAACTGATTTAATGTCTAAAGTAAACACACACGCAAATCTAGGACTAATCTAACCGGACAGGGTGCATGGTGGTTGCAGAGAGGTTAGAGCCATGCAGGTGATGGAGATGTTTACTTGTGGTAACTGCTGAGGGCTATGTGCACAAATGTGTGTTTTCATTTGTAGGCTGGAGCTACTGGCTAGCAGTGAGATATGTACATTTTATCTGATAGACACTGAGCTGAAGCTGTGAGTTTTTATCTCTCTTTATTTAACGTCCCTCTCTCTTCACCTCATCTTCACCTCGCCGCTCCAGCGATACCTTTCATATCGTTTCCCGCTCTCTCTGAAGCCCGAGCGCAGCGCTGATGTATTGCCCAGCACTGCAGGAAACGGCCACTGAGCGACCTCGGCCAATTAGCACCACTTAGCTTGCCATTTGCCGCGTCTGGCCATGAGTGATGGGCAGCAGCAGCATAAGGAGTAGCCCAAATGTGTCAGGAAGGGAAATAAAACCCATGACACAACAGCTTTAAGCCTTCTGGGCAAGGCCTTTGTGGCAGTTTAGAAGTGTTTGAGAACTGCGGCAAAAAGTTCAAATGCAGTGTCGATGAATGATTTGGATCTTTCCCAGGATAAAACCTTGGAAATCAGCGGGCTCACTTAACCATAACTGCAACTAATCAGATAATTGTTATAACTGGACCCAATACAAATAAATCAGCCCACTTGTGTCGTGTTTCGTTGGCCTAGCAGGATTTGAGAACTGTTGGAATTTTGGGGAGCGGGGGTTGTATGACTAATCCTGCAGAAAACTTTTCTTAGCCACAGTGGTCAGGTAAAGATATTTATTATCACATTATCATGTGTGGCCTTTAAATTAGCTCTAACAACAGCTGGCATCACGCAAATGGCCCCAATCAAAAGTTTACATCCCCTAAACTGTGTTGCCTGATAATAATCACACTGGTTTAATTGCCCATTATGGGTAAGTGTCCACCCCTACAACTTGTTTAATTGTCATTAGTTTCTGTGCAGAAATAGCCAGTGGATGGAGCCCTGCTAATTTCACTCAGAGCTGCACTCATCTTCTGGGTACTGAGTCAAGGACCTGCTAAAGGAGCTGAACTAGAAAGAAGGAAATGGAGAAAAGATAAAGTACTAATACCAATCAGGTAGACCAACAAAGATTTCAGCCCAAACTGTTGGAGGAGCAAAGAAATACCCACAAGCCACTTCAGCTGAATTACCCCACCCCTACTGCGGAGCATGTGGGAGGAACTCTGAGGTTTTTCATGTTGTCATGAGGAAAATTTGCATTCATCTGCCCGGAAGCTGCACAGGGGACGTGAAGCCTTCAGTGGAACAAGTGGATTCTCTGGAGCAGCCGTCAGTCTGTTGGACCTCCGAATGTCGGAGCCACTTTGGGGACGGCTCAGTTGAGCAGATCGTGTCAGGCAGCTAGAGAATTTACAGACCTGGAGGCTTTTTGCCAACGAGAACTCTGGGCTTCACCACCTGAGAGAAGACAGGGCCTCATCCTCAGCTATTGCTGTAGCTGTTGATGCTGAAATGTGATGAATATCAGTTCAACCTACTGCGTGAGAGAAACGAACTAGTCCACAGAAACTGATCGAAGGTTTGGACAGAACCATCACTGGGTCCATATCAACCCCCCCCCATCCAGCATTTGGTGCAGCCTTTTCTGACCTGGTCCCATCCCAGAGATGCTGTTCGAGGAGGTGTCGGGGACTCTAAATGAGCTCTATTCTTTCTCATCAAGGTGACGCCACGGCACGGACGTATCGACCCCCCACCCCCCTTTTTTTTGCGATCAGATTATGGTTATCCCTCCCGCAAAAAGGCTCAACGAGAGTGACAGCCGCAGGCAACGCGTGCGGTAATTGACAGGCGGGCTCGCTCGCACGCCTGTACGTGCACCTGCCAACTTCAAAGCGATACCGTCGACAGAGACGCGCGCGTAAGAGCACAGATTAGGATGCACACGCGGGCGCATGCACACACGCCGATCCACGGGCCTGTATCAACACAAACAGACGCAGGCCCGGGTTGACGTGGAAGCCCTGCATATTTCATGATGAAACAGTAGACACACACACACACACACACACACAGACACACACACACACACACACACACACAGGGTATGTATTGTACTCCACAGGCGCCGTACAACAGTCAAGATGGCAGGCTTTTATCAGCTATTGTGGGGGCGGGACGGCTAATTAAAAGAGCTGATCTGTATTAATCTCTAATGAGATAATACTTGCTGAGACATGAAACAGTGAGTTTGCTGGTTCCTTTTTTTCTTTTTTTTTTAATAAACGAGAGGGTGGGAATTATTGCTGCCTCATACAATTAACCCTGTGAATTGATTCCTGATACCTACAGTATCGCAACTCTTGTGATGTAACAGGAACCGACAGGATGCCATGTTCGCTGTACGCGCAGCACAGGAAGCGGCGCGCTTGCGGATGCAATAATTAGAAGCGGAACGTGGGCTTTTTGGCGCGCGGGGGCGTATTTTCGTGCTGTTGTGTATGATGATGGCGACGTCTGTGAGGTGGGAGCGCGTGTGTTATTCCTGATATGTAGTATTCTTGTGGATACGTGGGCTGAGGGATATTTAAGAAGGGAGCAGCCGTGTTGAGCGTGATGGCTGTAATTACTCTCCCTCCATCCACTGTCCCCGGGACGACCCAGCCGCATTTGTTTACTTTATGCTTCAGTAAACTTTGAATCAACTCTGGTATTTGCCTCTTTATCGGTTCTTAATCAGTGTTATTTTTTTTTTTTAGCCGATCCTGCATGTCTCACCATTTGACCATGGCGCCATCGTTCATCCATCATTACGCACTCGTATCACACTGCATTGGCGACGCGCCGCTTGGTTCTGCCTCTCTGCCCCTCCACAGCGCCACACCGGCGTGCTGAACAACAAAATATAATTAGATGCCGGAGACATGAGTGCGCGTGTGCATGCGCATGTGTGTGTGCACGTTGATGCCTCCTCTCCATGTGATGCTGCCATTGATGTGCCCTCCAGCAAGATTTGTTGTGGTGTTGGTATTCATTTTGATTATCATTTCAAATTGCATGCACACATCCCTCCCCATTCCTGCTTTTTATTTACTTCCATTTTAATCTAATTTTCCTGTATCGTATAATCTGCCTTTGTGATTTCTTCCAACAAAGGTATTAGATTCCTCCTCTTTTTTGGGGGGGCCTTTTTGTGGGCCTGGTTGAAACTGAGTCATTGTTGCTGTCTGGTCTTGAGCTATTTCAGGTCTTAGTTTTATTCCTTTAAAAACAAAATAAACCCTTTAGAAAGTGTAGCCCGACAGCAGTGGTGTTTTTTTGTTTGTGTTTTTTTTCTTTGGGTGGGTGATTACTATGGTTAACAGTAGTGAAATGGGAGTGCTGCTCTGTTTCATGATCTATAGATTAACACTAATGGCCCTCATTCAATTGCAGAACTGGGCTAATGCACTGTCTACATTCCCTACACTCATGTGCTTTTCATCTTGGTGTGTATGTGAGTCTACATTGTCATTTTTCCTGCTCCTGTTGTTGGGAAGAATATATCCTGTGCTTAACCTCTGCCACCTTTGGCCCACATGTGTGTTTACTCTCCAGAGTGTAACGGGCTTCTGACCTCATATCCATCCTGCTGACATCGACCTTGCTCAGGGTCAAAAATCAGCTGAAAAGGGCTTGGTCACATCTGTGTGATGTTAATGAAGTATTTGCAAATAGTCTTTCAATCAGTGACTATATCTTTCTGTTAAGGTCGTGTGATGAGTTTTTTTAGTGTTTGTTTTGAGATTTTTTAAATAGTGCTTAACTCAGGAGAATAATAGAGACAGGAATATAATTGCTACTGTAGTGTGTGAGCTGTTTTATATTTACATAACTTAATAGTTAGGGCTGTCAAAATGAACGTGTTAATCCGTATTAATTAATTTGCACGATGGAGTTGATTAAATATTTTAACACGGTTAACACGCAGCAAATGTGCCACTCTGCTGAAGGCTGGTGCAACCACTCTGTGACATATTGGCCCTCTTCATGGGTTTAAAAAAAAAAAAAAAACTAAGGTGGAACAATCGACAGTCGTTGCACACTCTGCAGAAGAGAGTTTTGCTTTCATCGAAGCCCTTCTGGCTTAAAGCACCACAGCAAAGCAAAGCAATCACTAGTCAGGGAGGCCTCTGGAAGTGCATCGGCTTGTGCCAAACCACCCTCACGGAACGTCGGGGCCTCAGAAGGTCTACAGACATAGCGGGGACCAGAGTCTTCCTTTTAACTTACAAAGTGAGGACATATAGGCTAGGTTAGAACTTGGTGAGGATTTCAATTTTTTATGCTTAACAAAAGTTGCTCATAAGCTTTACCAGTAATTCAGACACAGTGAAGGATGTGTGTGCTGCTGAGTAACTCCCTGTGTAAATGAAGAGAGAGACGAGGGCTGCGGGGTTAAGTGATGCACATTTGGAGTCATTTGTAAAGACAAACAAACTCAACAGAAACCAATTGTTTGAGTGTTGGCAGCCACTCCTTCTCACAGACGCACACAAACACACATGCACACACACACACACACACACACAGACGCACACACACACACAGACACACACTCTGCCAAGTTCGGTCTCTTTTGGCACACAGGAAGATTAAAAGCAGCAGCAGAATGGAGGGATAGAAACAGAGGGAGGGCTGCCAAATAGAGGAGTTGGGGAGGGGGGTTAAGCAGCGAGAAATCAGCGTGTCAGGCTGGAAAATAACACATGAAAAAAATGAGAGCGTGCTTCTGTGTGTGTGTGTGTGGGGGGGGGTGTTAACATACATAAGTTCAGGCAAAGGTGTCCTTTATGGTTTGATTTTTGATTGATTATGGAATATCTGCAACATTCTATCAACATATTTGACTCTTTTAAACTGACACCAGTGAATTCACTATTGATCTTTTTACATTGAAGGAACAAGCAGCAGGAAGACTGATCCCATCCTTCTTTAAGAGGGCAGATCAGCCTTTTGGCCCTCAGCAATGATGAGACCGATGCTTTTAGACCTCTTAGCTTTTGTTCACTCCGACATGCTGCGTGAATGCACGTGTGCGCTACATTTGATGACGTTAGTGTGGATGTGACCCATATCTGTGTGGACTCATATCTATTTGTCTGGTCCATTTTGCAGATCAGAATTGATCAGTGGTGTTTTTAGATGACACATGTGTGTCAGACTGCAACAGGAGGACTAAAAGGGGCTTGACCCAGTCCGTGGCAGTCCTGCTTCGTGAAGGTCAGAGGGATAACCCTTGGTGCCCATGCTGCCAGAAAATGACCCATTTGTCAAAACAATGATTCATTTGTGATGTTTTAACCTTAAGTCGTGTCATTACTTCACACTTCAGCAGCATCTGATCAGTGTGTCATTATTTGACTACTTGGGGGCAAAAGGGACACGGTTTAGAGCCCCATGTGTCTGAAGCCCCCCGTGCATATGAAACAGCCAGCAAAGGACCTCAGTGCACTTCTGGCCTCAAATTCTGCTGCTATTGATAGAAGTGACACATAAGGGGATTATTTTAAGACGGCACTATTTAACATTTGCATTGCAAACTGAATGACTCATTGCGTCATTCCCACAATTCAGGAAATTAAACTGAGGTTGCAGCTGTTAGCAGTTAGCTGTCAAGACCACCTGGGGTTTGAAACTAAGGAGCCTTAATTTAACATGATTAATGGAATTAATGGTGATCTATACACTAGATGTCCCAGTAAGATATTGTAATCCTTATTAATGCCATAAAAAACAATTTTTGACAACAAATCCCATTTAGAAGACAATTCCTTCCTAAGCAACAACAATTTTAGACTTTTTTTTCAGTTAAAGCTGTAGAAACATCCAGATTTTAAACCATCACTGCAGCTTTGACAAGAAACTTGAGGGAGGGACAGCTTAAAGGTAAACACCGAGGGAGGACAGAAGGAAAGAATGGTGGGAGGACAGTTATTGTGGAAGAAAGGTGAACAAGGAAGAAAGACTTGTAAGTTAGGGGTGAGCAGCATAGGAACTGAGAAGAGAAGAGGATTGTAAAAAGATATATAAAGGAGATTTAAGAGGACAGAAGTAGAGGATAGAGTACAAGAAAAAGCTATTTTCTAGGACTGTTTTCCCTTGAAGTTTGAAAAAAAATCCACTCCTGCATCTCCCAAGATATTTACATGGAGGAATAGGAAACACAGTGGGGGGAAATGGGACGCGTCTTTCTTCAAATGGTACCGCAGGTGAAGCTGCTACTTGTAAGAGAATGAACATCTCCAGAATAAACCTGTCATCCTGCAAGGGAATACTTTTGGGAGCGAGGGTCATCAGAATGAATTTGATTTAAGTCGCTGTAACTTCAGCTCCGATCCATCAGCTCGGCACTGAGGTGCATTCCTCGCCTCCTCTGGAGCTCATCCTGCCATCCAATTAGGTAAGCTGGCCCATGTGATGGGGGATCCAATGCATCATATACCTTTTGTGAGGCTACAGCAAAAAAAAAAAAAAAAGAGTCAAAAGGGTTTGTCCTTTAATATCCATCTTAGGAGACATTTTACATAACCAAAGAGAAGTGTTAGCTGCCAATTACCTGGGAGGGAAAGGAGTCGGGATAAATGGAAATACGGCGGGATAGATAGATAGATAGATGGTGCCGATGTGGTCTGGCGCTCCATCACGGTCCTGCATCATCTAATTAGGCCTTATTGATATGGATTAGGTTTATGTGTACACTCTCTGGTAGCATCATTCTGTCACTCAGTGGAATGACCCCGGCCACCTGAGCATGCTTGCTCACTCACTCAATTGCGCATTCACTCACTCTCTCAGTTGAGCCTGGAGGTCATGCAACTCCTTCGTACAGGTCACGTTTCTAAACAGGCTCTCTTAATGTTTTTGTAGGCCATGCTTTAAATAACCCTCCGCTCCTCATGGATTATTCCCCCGGCTCTAATAGGCGTTCCTCCTGTTTCCCCCACGCCCCTACCCTCTGTATCCCTTTTTCCTCATCTCCTCACCCTCTACGCCCGTGCTGAGCCCCCGTGGGACCCGGCGTAGCAAGATGTGTGGCTAATTAAGGCGACCTACGCAGACTGCGTGTTGGAGTCTCTCTCCTCTGGGATGTACAGTGTCACAGAGCGAGCGGCGGTGCCGCTGCTAACACTAACTCGCCGTCCCCTGTCTAGTTACCACTCCTGTGTGTATCTGCGGAGAGGTGTCAAATGTTGTTTCCAGTATTTTTTTTCTTTATTTCTTTCATAAAAAAACTGTTTTCTTGTCTTTCTAACTGCTCTCTTTCCTTTGTCTCGACCTTCAGTCTTTCATTGTGCCCTTCTGCTTTCGCCTTCCCGCCCTCCTTCGGTAACGGGAGCCCCGGGGCCTCACCACTGCCGTTTAATTAATTCTTTTCATCGTGCAAATCAAAAACCAAGCACATGTCCTTGACTTTACAGCTCTCCAGCATACAAGAGCGGATGGATGACAAACAAATGGAGTGGGCCTCTTTGTCCCTGGAGGAACCTAAAAGGATCTCCTGAAAGAAGACGAGGAAAAGGGAAAAATTAAAGAGCTGCTTAACAGTCTGTGTGTGGGATGGAAGAAGTTCTTGAAACTTGCAGGATGAGGATCACTAGGAACCAATGAGTGAGTTATTTAATAAAAATGTAGGTGCTGGGAAAAAGAATGGAAAAACAACTACACATCAAGCTGGAATAAGGAGAGATTAGGTCTCCCGCTCCAATAAACAAAAAGTAAACATTTTCATGTCTTACACAAATCCTGACTGAAAGCTGCATGGAAATGCCTTTATCTCAGCAAATCACTGAAAACAGCCAGGTGAATTTATATGTTTTGAAGATGGAAGTGAAAGAGAAACTGAACTGACCCCAACAAAGGGGGTAAAGCACCAAATGTAGGAAAGAGGCAGACTTTTAGAGCTTTTATTTAACATTCATTTTAATCCAGTTTGCGAAGATGTTAAACATGTTTCTAAAACAGCGAAGAAGGCACTTGACAGGTAAAACTTTATTTAACTTGAGAAAAAAAAAAAAAATCCCAAAACTCCAACAGCTGGCCCACAGAGGAGGGAAGAGGAGCTGGGAAGCATGGGGGGGGGCGGTTGGATGATGAATGTGAAGAAACCAATTTTATGTACCTTTTTTTTCCCCGAGCTCCGACAAATGTTTTTATTTTTAGCAGAGAGCAGGAGGAGGCGAGGTAGCAACAAAGGGAAGGAAAGATGGAGGAAAAGGAGACAAGCTCCATGCTTTCCTTGTCTTTTTTCTTTCTATGGTTAGATAGCAAGGGAAGGGGGGGCAAGGAGACAGAAAGAGGGCAATGCAGGGACAGCCGAGGAGAAACAGTTGTCTCCTTAACATCCAGCCAAGAGGAAGTATGTTTCAGGCGAGAAGAAGTGACACACAATTGGCTTCAAGATTTTCTACCTCCAAAATCAACTTATTTATTTTACTTTTTCATGTCCTTACAAACAAAACCTGCCAATCATGTGCGCTCCGGCGTGACGTCCCCTGGGTTTTGGCGCTGATTTCTTGTTTCTCATGGCGATGCCACTCACTCACATCACTCGCTGACCCAGTTCTTTTATTTATTCCAAAGAAACATCAGCCAACACGCATCACTTCCTGTGTGCCGGTTCAGTTTTCTTCAGAAAGTTGTCGGACGGTTCATTTAAATGTATGCCGCATCACTATGGCAACCAATATTCATCCCCAATGCCAGCGTGGAGACATCCAGATTGGAGACAGTTGGAGGCCGGTGCCTTCATTTTCATATTTGCAGCGGCCTGCAGGGCAGCGGCAAAGATTATTACA
This sequence comes from Lagocephalus sceleratus, assembly GCA_911728415.1. Taxonomy (NCBI): domain Eukaryota; kingdom Metazoa; phylum Chordata; class Actinopteri; order Tetraodontiformes; family Tetraodontidae; genus Lagocephalus; species Lagocephalus sceleratus. Next base: position 2,917,363 of record CAJVRN010000237.1, on the reverse strand, counting down.
CCCTCTGAGTAAATACAGGGCTCATCAGTGAGATAACTGAAATAAAACTGAATACAGACATAAAATAACGGTCACTTATCTGCCGATGATGTCTTCTGCTCGCATTCATCACATTGCCCAGCTATTTCCATAAGCTAAATGCTATTTAGCGCTCCGGATGGAGACGACTCACTGTTGGAGCCAGACTCGCCAAACTCATACGGCTGAAATGAAAAGCATACTTCATCTCATCTTCTCATCTGTCCCTCCAGCTGGAAAAGTGTGCGTCTGTTCCACAAATTAGGCACCGCGGAGATGAAAAGTCAGCAGCATTCGTCTCCCCAGCTTGGGTTATTTTTTTTTTTTTGTGTTTTTTATTTAAGTGATGTAGAGTTCCGTAGTGCAGCTGTAAGCAAGACAAATGGGGATGTAATTAGATGTGTATTTCATTTCCACCCACAGACGTTTATAAATCATCTATTGTGATCGTGAATCATCCGTCGACAGCAAGTGCACAGTGAAAGCCTGCTCTTCTAACGCAGAAACATCTTCAGCCTGACCACGAGAGCACTAGGAGAGTGCTTTGCAGGACAACAATGGCTCTTCAAATCAGGAAGTTCTGGAATCATGCATTTCTCTTCTGGGCCACTAGATGGAACATTCACCTGATTGGTTTTTTAAAAAAGGACACAATTAATGAAAGAAATGACAAAACCCTGACTCACACTATAAGAATGAATGAACTAAAAACTCTTCTGCATTTTTTTTTGAGGTTTTGCCTCACTTCCTTTTGAACAGTCAACCATTTAGGGGTTTCAAACCAGTGACCTCGAGGCCGTGAAAGCCTGCAGAGTCAACAGCTCAGTCTCCCGTGACTCTCTGTCGGTTAAAGCTCCTCCATGCAGGTTTACCCGGCCTGTTCTGGTGTGACAGCAAACCTCCCCTCCCTTGTTGCTGTCAGTAATTGGTTCCTCCTGTCAAAGGAGCATTACACATGTTTTATAGCTGACAGCAGCACCTGTCCTCCCGTCTCACTCTCTCTCTGACTCTCCCCCTCTGTCTCCCTCAGTCTCTCAGTCTTCTGCTTCTCCCTCCCCTTTCTTTTCCCACTTTCTCAGCTCGGGCTTTGTTCGTTCCGCCGCTTCGTCTCTCTCATTATCTATTTCCATCTCCGCTTTATTTTCTTAACAAGCTGCTTCCTGTCTGTCTGGCACAGCTGTTGATTACCTAATTACCTAGCCTTTCACAAACACACACACACACACCAGCGCTTGAACATGCACAAGCGCATGACACAGAAAACCGGAAGAAAAGAGAGGGTATTGTTTACAGTCAGTCATCAAGGTCACACATATACTTCAGTTCTTTCCAGCTTACTAATAACAGGCAGCTGGTAAGCTTTAACTCAAATAAGAATTTATTTAAAATGTACTTTCACAATAATTTTTTTGGGCCAGCATAAATATTTCTTGTACCAGTGTTGAGTGAATAGATATGTAGGGTGCAGTGTTAGAAGAAAGGCCATGGTTTACACCAAAATGTAATTATGTGCTCCGGCATTACTGTATCAGCATTTTTCATTTTAAATTATAACTCGCCGCGTTTCTCTGTAATTGCTTACAGCCATGAGATAATGTGTAAAAATTGTGTGGGAAATAGAAATGTTTATGCTCGGGGCTCATATTCTTTGGTGTTTGTCAATGGAAAAAGCTGGTGTTGAGGTCCAGGACATACAGTCGGTGCAGGTGTGGCGTGAAAGTCCACCTGGTGTTGCAAAAAATATCTTCCCCCCCCAGAGGGGGAAAAACAAACCACAGACAACATGCACACGGCATGGAGCTAAACACAGGGGAATTGAGCAGAGTGCAAATGGCAGTGCATGGATTACCGGCTAGAAAAAGAAGCACATCTTATTTACTGAAGCGACCAACTGCTTCTTTTTGTTATATTGAATATTATAGACTCCTGTCTCACCACATCTCTCTCTTTACTCATTCTCACTTCTCCTTTAATGTCCTTCCTTGGAATTAACTTCAAATGTGGATTCTTTTGGCAAGAAATGAAACTGATAATATTGAAAGGGGAAAAAAAAAACACAATTAACAGTTGAAATAGCTCAACGGTTGAGTGACAATTCTGTCTTGTTTCATCCTTCCTTTCTTCCACATGGACTTAAAAAACTTTTTCTCTCTGTCAATCATTCCATCTCTCTTGAGCTGAACTGGATACCCGTTAGCTTGGAAACTCTTACACACATATAGACACACAGGCGCATTTGTGTCACTGTTGTTGCAAGGACTGATTGTTATAGTACATTATCAGCCCCTTACATAACTATAACCTTACCATAGACCAGCCTAAATGTCCACATGTTCTCCAAAAGGTCCTCACTTTGCAGTCAAACGTGTCATTTAGTGCTGAAAAATATACATTTACACACATCCTTGTACTGCTATGTTTACGAGGACTTTTGTAGACATGATGTATTCCCCGGCTCCTCACAACTAAATGATTAACTCTAACCATTACTCTAAACCTTACCTAAACCCATTTGTAACCCGAGGGTTAAAACCATGTCTTAACTCTCAAACAGTCCTTTGAAGTTGTGAGGACCAGCCAGAATGTCCTCACTTCCCCAAAATGACCTCACTTTGCAAGTAAAATGCAGGTTTAGGTACCGGCAAGTTCAAGAACACAAATACACACACGCACACACAGGCACAGTTTTTATTCTTCTAAACCTACGTCCTGACACATTTCCGCACTTTTCCACAGTTCTGCTCACACTCAGAGGCATTAGACTCCTGAGACTAATTATCACTCAGGTGTGTCATCTTGTATTTATTTGGGCCAGTGAGATTCTTCCTCCTCTTGCTCCTTCTTCTTTTTCTTCTTCTCCATTTTCACCATCTGCCTGTCTTTTCATCCTCTTCCCATGCCTCCCTCCTTCGCTGCACTGCTGAGGCTGGAGTTTTGCAGACTGCGTTCAGTGTCAGATACAAGGAGAAACCACCATGGAGTGTGTGTGCATGCATGTGAGTGTGCATGTGTGTGCGTGTGTGTTTGCTGCACTTAAACAAGAAAAAGGAAGCAAAAGTGTGGATTTCTGACAGGCAGGTCTTTCTGGAGAAAAACTGGTCATAGCAGCGTGCTCACAGGAGCGTCATTGATGTAGCAGCTAGACTAAAAGGGTTGTATAGTCTGTGACACACAACCCTCCCACCCCTATCTGGCTGTTCTCAAAACTTGAGTAACCACCAAAAAGTCAGCTGAAACAAGGCCATGACGTCCAAACTGTAGTGCGCTATGACAGCAGCTGCTTGTGAGCTAAGTCGTGTTCTGCCCATAGACCAGTGAGACGCAATAAACCATTGGCCTAAAAACCCTCAGACCCCACAACACACGCACATTCATCAAAACATATCAGCGTGGTGAGGCATGCTGTGCATTTAAAGCAGTAACCCAAAGATAAGTGATTGGCACTGAATGGCAATTAGTGCGTCAACTTTTCTGGTCTCATCTCTGCCCAAATATTCCAGATTCAGAACTGAGAGGGAATTCAGATGAAAGAATTCTCATCATTTACCTCAACATTCCCATTCCCGCCTTTGTCTGGGTGGGAAAACTCTTTAAGCTTCCTCAGAACGGGGCTGGTTGCAGATCACCAGGGGCCATCTAAGCACTTTAACCTCGGCCGTCTCCCGCTGTATGCCTTCTTAGGTCAGACAGATGTGTCGGCAGATGTCACGGGGTGCTGTCGCATGTGTGCATGATGGATGCTCATGCTTGGTGAAGCCAAAGAAAAGAACCAGAAAGATTTGTCAGGTCAACATCAGGTCTGCATGATGCGCCCTAGAGCAAAGCTCTTGGGTCTTTCTAAGGCGAACCTTCAACAGTAAAGGTGAAGGAAACAATAATAGATTCTTGTTCATGTTTCTTTGATGTTTTGATCTCTAATATCAAAGGCCAGTGGGAATAGGGCCAGAATCATTTGTTTGGAAGGGCCGTTGCCACCTCCTGTCTCCCTTAGACGCACATATTCATGGGAAGTTGACAGAATCCCAATGACAGGTCGAATCAAACCTCGACTACAGCTCATCTAGTTTTGTGCACGTACGTTCACCTTCCCAATAGAAGCTTTTTATTCCCGCCCGCACTCTGAATAAAATGTAATACACATCGGCTTCTAACACTTGTTTTGGTAACTATTGCCTAAAAATCAGACACATGAATAAATGAGGAGCATTCTGCAGACTTTGGCACTATTTTGGGAGCCTTTTTTGGTCCGATAAACATCAACCAAGCTGTGTCACTGCCTTCTGCTTTTGAAAACGAGCGGAAAAAATCCCAGTTTCCCGTCTCTTCTTGCTTGTTTCCCTGCCGCTCACACACCAGCGTCCCCATTCTGCATGCAAACCTTTGCATGGCACCAGGATTCTGATGCTTAAGCAAAAAGCTGAATGTCAGTTTTGATTGACCTATGCGTGCGCGCATGTGTCTGCAAGTGTGGATATATGTGTGCATGACCTGAACTCAGAGCTAAAATGTAGCAAACTCTTTGTCCCCCTTAGGCTAAACATTTTTTTTCTCTCGCTCTGATTAGCACATTAGCATGTCCCAACAAATACCCAGGGACATTATCATGGAAACGAACTAAAAGGGCATCGACTGGAGCGCTTGGTGACATTTTATGCGGGTTCATTGTTAATCGATGCTATGCTAAATAGAGGTAAGTGGCTGATAATGTGCTTTTAGAGGAAGCAGGACGGAAGATATTGACAGGGAGGACAGGAAATGACAGAAAGGGAAGCATTGTTTCCTTTGCAGTGACTTTAGGGTTGGTGAAAGAAACAAAGAGGAACAAAGAAAATAAATAATCTTCCAGCTAATTGACTTGTTTTGTTTGAAGGCTGCTGTCTTTGAATGCGACGCTCCCAAAGTTTTACCTCTTGGAAACTTCCCCAGTGATAGAAACAATGGGGCTGCTGCACTTTTAATACTGGTACAGTTTAAGGCCTTGGTGATGAAAGGGGGATTTATGTTGATAATCCGTCATGCCAGTGTGTCGGGTTGTTATGCCCTCGAGCAAGGCACATGCCCCGGATTAATCGCTTGCGAGCGGCGCCGACACTTTCTCGCTTTGCGCGTACAGTGAAATGTGTGTTTGGTGAAATACATCTAATAATGGGTGACGTGAACGTGCACACACACTTATGCGTCAGCATACACTTGTTCCACCTTTACACTTTGATTTAAAGGTTCAGGGGAGATTTACACTCCTCCATTTTCTCTCTTTCCCCCCACACACATGTTCAGCCTTTAAAGAGTGCACTTATGAATCCTTGGGAGATTAATTCTCAGGCTTTTTTTCCATTCAGAATCCTCTTTGTCTCTCACCACATGGATAATTGTATGTATAGCCAGTCAATGTGCGCTCTTTGTCTCTGGTGTGCGTCGTTGTTCCCTGTCAGGTAAACGCATGCTTTAACAACAGATGATTTCAGCCACACAAAAGAGAGGAATTCCAAAGTTCACAGCAGGTAGGACTTTTCCTCTCCATCCTCCTCTCTTTCTCTCCCCTAACCTCTGTGCCATCACTCCCCGACTACAACTAAGTCCCTGTTTCTGTCCCTCTCTTCTCTTCCCCCCTTTCTGCCCACAGATTTGCAAAGAGCTCTCTGTTCCCTCTACTAATTCTCTCATCTTCCCTCTTGCTCTCACCACTCAGATCGCCTCACTGTCACTTTCTCTCGTGCTGTCTTCCTGCCTGGCCTCATTTTTCATCAGGAGCTAAAAGTGCCGGACTCACCACTTAGTGTCAGTGTGTGTGTGTGCGCGTGTGTGTGTCTGTGTGAGTATGTGTGTTTATTCTTGCACTTGCTACATACTAAGCACCAAAATCCACATTCTAACAGCAAGTTGTGGACATTTTTGGGAAATGAGGACTTGGACAACTTCAAATGTGTGTTCTAGGGTCAAATCCTGGTTTTAAGGTTGAGGTTAGAACAGGGTTTAGTTAAGGTCATTGTCAGGGGGTTAGTTGTGATGGTTTGGGTTAGGGTAAGGATCTGAGTAATACATTACACCATAAATGTCTTCGCAAAGATAGAATTCCAAGGATTTGCCTGTGTGTGTGTGTCTGTGTGTGCATTTGCATCTGTTTGAGTGAACCTTTGTTTTTTAAATCTCTTTTGTATTAAATATTTACTATTGACTCATTCAATTTCCATTCTGTCATAGCTGATTTTCAAGAAAGTTATGTATCTGTTATTTTAGATGTTTTTATTGAGAGAAAACTTTTCAACTTTTTAAATATTTAGACCCTTTAGAATGTCTGCACTTTCTTCCAATTCTGTCTGAACCAAACCACCTGGCAGTAAAGAACCTGTTGATGTGTGAAGATGTTTTATTTAGGCACAGCGATGACAATGAAAGGGGAAAACAACCGAGGAATTTAATATAACCGATAAAAAGGTATTAGTGAAATGAAAAGGAAAATGAACCTGACGGCAGATTGATACGATAAAGGCAGGATATGTACGGTAGTAATGAAGGCTGAGCTTGATGACCTGACGGTGAAACTGGTCGGCTGCCCACGTTTGAGGTGGCAGCAGTTGGCTGCAGAGCGTGTGCAGCAAAAAAATTAGTTTAAAAAGATCTGGAACAGCAGGAAGTCCGGGGGCAGGCTGTTCAGTCGCGCTCAGAGCGGCTGTATCCATCACATGGTAGTCGTTGTCCACGGGCTGTTCTTTTCCTGTCACAACAGCTCACAAACCTTGCTGCTGTGTTTTGCACAGTTTCTGCATTTCACCCAGCGGATATGGGAGTTTGTTACGGTTGCTCAGGTTCTCAAAGTGTCTGTGATGGCGTGTGATCTGGGGGGAGCGGGTGCCTCCGAGGTCTCGGTAGAGTTGGCAGCTGGGGAGGAGGTGTAGCTCTCTCCCCACCACCTGATGGATGCAGTTGCTGCACGGTCGCCCCTGTTGGGGCAGTCAGGTCTGCCTGTGGGGGCAGAGGAGACATGTGACTAGTCTATCAGGGTGATACCAGGTGCTGTTCCAAGGTTTTTGTTGTAGTCTTTAGTTGGGACGACATCAGAATTTGCCACTAAAATAATACCACTTTCCAACAATTTGTTCATTTTTGATTGTACTCTCTCTCTCTCTCTCTAGCCTCATCTCCCTCTCCCCCTTCCCCTCTCCCCCTCTCTGTGTGTGGCATTGATCTAAAAAAGCGTCTCCTATAAATTCAATGGCTTCCATCCATTCTGTGGCTTTTGACTTTTAGCGGCCTGGCTCCGTCTTTTATAGTGGAGGCTACTTTTATGGAGATAACCCATTCATTCTCCTCCCTCTGTATTCTTCTCTATACCTCTTTTTGCACTTGCACAATGACTTTTCATTTTCTGTCTGCCCCTGTGTGTGTGTGCGTGTGTGTGTGTGTGTGTGTGTGAGAGAGAGAGAGAGAGAGAGAGAGAGAGAGAGAGAGAGAGAGAGAGAGAGAGATTTGCCGCTCTCTCTGAAGGCACTGCCATTGAAGTGTGCAATTTTGTGCTAGATTGCTGCTCCCAAACAGCCGCTACAGCCCCCCCCGCTCCCGCCTAACACACTGAGCGAGAGCCAGATAAATGAGTGGCGATTGCTTTGTTGCATTAAAAACTTTAAACCATGTGTTTTTTGCTAAGGAACTTTGAAAGCACAGAAAGCATTTGCACAGTGAGTGAGGGATAAGAAAGCCACCAGATGGCTGCTAATGGACGCTAGATAGGAAAATCTTACAAAACAAAACAATAAGTTAGGACAAAATGACAGAAAGCATGCAGCAATCCAGGAAACGACCAGCTGCGGTTGCAGATTTACACTTTACTTCGTGTCATTTGCACAACGAAATGCATGAGAGTGACGTTCAGCTGTCGGTTGGAGGGTGGTCGGGACTTTCTCCTGGGGGACTCAGAGTGGATGGACATCAGGAGACAGTAAGGCTGTGACAAGACACACACACACACACACACACACACACACACACACACACACACACACACACACACACACACCCTTCCGCTAGTTTTTTTTTCTACAAGCCTTCCTTAATAATAGAGGAGAGTTCATTTGAACTCAGACTAGTATTGTTTCTCCATATTCACCTACAGTGTGCTCAATGGAAATCCTGAATGAACAGAGTAGGATGTTAAAAGCTTCCATCTCATCTTCCTGCACCCATCAGTCCGCCACCCCTTGAGGTTACCTTTGACCTCAGCTCACCTCCTGCCTCTGATGCTGCATCCCACTTTGATCCCACTTTGATATGTTGTGTCTGCAGAGCGTGGATCAACTGCACCGCCCACTTTTACTCTTCAATGTATCTGTTTGTTTGAAGGTTCCCTGATAGTTTGATTTACAGAGTCCCTGTAATTCTGGAGAACCTCAGCACACATCCCCAAGGACAAACATATACAACACAAACTGCATTTAGAGGAAAGTAGTTGATTGTTGCATCTATGCTGGGCCTGGGTTTAAACACAAACCAAAGGCTCTTGGTGGGAGATGGGGCAACACCAGGACCCTTTTGTCTGTTTTTCTCTCCATTTTTCTACTGACTGCTGGTTGGACCAACTTTTGTTGAACTCATTTCTGCTGAATTCCTGCTTTGCTGCACATGCTTGCACAAACGCACCGCCACCCCAACCTTCCACCTCTCTGCTGTCAGCAAGAGGGAGCAGAGCTGGGAAGAGCCCGGCCTTCTGGGAGTCTGCCTTTTATATTTATATATACGAATTTTTTTTAAAGGCCCAAGTGGACCCCTGGTCTGCATATCTGACAGGTTGGACTTGATACCTGGCCTGATTCAGTCAGTCTCTGAGTGCTGCCCAGCCCAGCTCGTCATGGCACCCATCTCAGACCCCGATGTGTATTATCAGTGTCTAAATATACGCAAGGCACAGATTGTTAACATGATGAAAGAAGAGTTTTGGTTTTGAGTGTGTGTGTGTTGTGGTAGGGATGTGGGTGGTGGTGGGATGGCTGTCAGACTGTCAGTTTAGAAAATACATTTAAAGTCCTCTGTGAGGTCCCACCATATCTAAAAGGTTTATCCGTATATTATTAATGGCACTTCATTAAAATGTTTTAAAATAACTCTATCTTTGTCATTTGTTCTCTGCAAAAATCATTTAAAGCTGCATTGCATTTGTGTTTATTACTGATTTCCATTTGGAGGCATTATCCTGACAGTTAGTCATTATACAAGGTGATAAATTATGATAATGTCTCTGATACTGAATCCAAAAAGTAATTGTCTTTGATAAAAATTACTTTTATTACCCATCAAAATCAAGTAAGTAAATGAACAGGAAGCTAAATGTTTGTGTTTGTGTAATTGTTAATGCTTTGTGAGTACATATTTTACATTAAAAACTTGTTTTTCTTGTTTTTTAACTTTAACCTGTATTATCATCAACACCAAGAAGGTTTGCGAATAATCCTTTTTAGTATTCATGTAACTTCTTTCATTGATATCCATATACATTACTGTACACATATGCTGTATGAAATGCATGATATATCTCAGTAATATAAGTTATACATTGGAGTATGTTGTATTATTAAATATTTAATGTATAAGTTGTAGTGGTATCAATAGTAGCTGCGATAATGTCCTTTGATGAGTGTTACTGTCAAGTAAATCTCTACAAATCTAATCTGCTTTTATTAAGCTCTGACCTTGAAAAGAAGTGAAAAATCAAAGTCTGAGGAAGTATTGTAAAAGTTAAGAGGTACAAAAGCCACTAATCATTATCCTGCTTTTCTCCATATTTAATTTTCACTTGTGAGTTTCTCTGACTGCCCTCAAAACCCACTTTCAGGGGGCATTTAGGAGCTCTTAAGGATCTTGGGTCTCCCACGAGCAGCTCTTAATTTGCTCCCCCGTCTACCCTCATGTCCTCTTAGCATATTTTAAAAGCATACTCAAATCGTGGACATTCATCCCTACTCCTCTTATGATCAATCTCTTTTCTGTTCTTTTCTCTACTCTAATTTGTTTTTTTTTCTGTATTTGTCACATGAAATAACTGTTAGATGTGATTACCTTCCTCTCAGGGTCACACACACATACACGTGTGCGTGCGTGTGTGTGCTTGTGTGCTGGCTGTGATCCATTGTCAGACTTTTAGTTAAAAAAAAAAAAAAAAAGAAAACCTCCCGCTGACCCGAAATTCTGAGGGCAAAAACTGTGCATAACCATGAATTGAGGGTTTCAAACACCACTGTTTTAGAGCCGTTAAAAGGTTCAAAACATTCCGAGCTATCCGCTGAGAACGTGATAAAAGATAAATCAAAGCAGGTTAAAGCAGTAATGAAGTTAATGGGCTTCCTCACTGGTGTAAATGGAAACTCATCATTGATTTTTCTGTTAACAACTCAGTTCTCCTCTGCTGTCAAGAGCTCTGATATAATCAGCTGGTGCAAAAGACGTGCAGCCTTCCCAAACTGGGGGAATAAAATCGAACACAGATCAGGTGTTGAGCATCATCCTTCCTTGTTCCGCAGGACTAGTTTGAGCCCTAAAAAAATCCTTTTTTTTTTTGTCCCAGTCCTTGTACTTCTGCCTCCCTGTATCTTTCTTACCTTCTGTTCTGCTTCACTTTCCCTGCTTTCATCCTTTTGCTCCTGAACGTCGACGGCGGGGCTCCCGCAGTCCTGAAGAGCGCTGCGGGTCTGAGCCAAACCAACATTTTATTCCAGTTATTCTTTCCCCCTCTGTTTTGCTGCGATATGCTTCATTAAACATCAAAGCCCCCCCCCCACAAAATTTCACACTTTACTTGTCTTCTTGGGATTACAGCATCACCAACATTCTTGTATTCCTGTCTAGTTTTTCCATATATAATCATTTGTATTCTTCTCTCCTTTTGTCCTGACTGGTCTTGGGGATGTTTTTCTCTTCTTTTTTTTTGTTTCTTGTCTCCTGCGTTCATTTTCTCTTTACCACTGTAACATCCATTAGGCTAATTGGGTTTGTTACTTGCCTCCTCCGTGTAGTATAAATTAGGTTCTTTATTTCCACATAGATTGGTATAGATTTCCTCTTGTAAAGACATTATAAATAAACACAATGGTGGGAATATGACCAGAGGACAGTTTGTAATCAAGCCCATGTTTCATTTGCCACCAGAGCAAAAATAACTGCAAATAACGATGATGGTTAAAGCAGCCTTTATGCTGATTATTCCTGATGTGTTGCATTTAATGTTCGCTGTGGGAGTCCGGGCCTTTGCGAGCACAGAAGCCACGAGATGCAGATTACTCCAAAACCCTCTCGGCTCCTCAGCCTCATTGTAAATCACAGTGTGGAGAGGATAACAAATTTTCGCTGAACACAGAGCGGGGTTGTAGTCAGGAGCAGGTACACAGTGTGCATCTCTATCAACATCTCCACCAGGAAGCTGCAACAATTAGCATTTTAGACTGGACAATTAAAAGTCACAATGGCATTAAAAGCAGGAGAGAAAATGGAATCTTTGGGGATAAATGCTCCTCACACTGGTTTTTTATTACCCCAGGATGACCTCTGTCCTCGCCAGTTTGGACTGGAGGGGAGAAAAAAGCTATCAAATCAAAGCAGAAATTCTGTGATGACAGTGTGGCGGTGCAATGGTCCGAATCTCCCCCCAACAATAAACCCACCATTGCTCAAATAAATTAAAGGAAAGAAATTTCATTCTGGGCCTGGCAGGGCCAAGTATCCCATATCTCAGTGGGTGTGTCGCCCCCTTCTCGTACAAATGTCATAAAAAAAAAACTCAGAAATATTAGAGAAGGAGAGATGGATGTGATATCTAGTGTTGTAGTAAATCGATATCCGATTACAGAACCCTGCGTGTCCACATGTGCGTGCGTGTGAAGGGTGTTGATGGGACCGTGTTAAACGTGAGATGAGGATTTAGGTTTATATGTGTGCTTGTTTTTGATGGCCATCAGTGAGATTTGGGCTGGATTTTTCATGTAACTCCAACTAATCAATACTCCATAATTGTTTGTGCATGTGTGTGTGTATGTGTATGTGTGTGAGAGAGTGTGTGTGTGTGAGAGAGAGAGAGAGAGACTGTGAGAGAGAGAGAGGTGGCAATCTGGGATTTCGGCATCATACAAATCAATGAGGTGTAAATCAGAGGAGTACAAGGGTTATTTCTGTCTCTAATGTTTTGGACTTTATTGATCCAGCTGCTGGAGCATCTTTGAAGTAAAACAAATGATGGTACACAATTTAATGGACATTTTCTTTCCCCAAAAACATAAATTAAAGAAAAAGTTTTTTTTAGTGACGATTATTTTGGGATCTGGCCCGCAAAGTTTTAGTTTGATTTCACCTGCAGATCTGACACATTTGCGTATTTACTTTGTATTTTGGCTGTTAATCTTCTCTAAATCCCTATAATCTTAGTTCAATGGGGACTCATTTATTCCTAAACGCCAACCTTTTTATTCTTTTCTTCTTTCTGTGACACAGGAACCCTTTTAAAGAAATGAAGTAACAGTCTGTGTCGTTATGGGGAGTTGAGCTATGCTGGCTTGTTTTGAGGGACGGAGGTTACGTAAGGTAACCGGGTGGGAGGAGATGTGACGGACTTAATGAGATCTTTGGAGATATGTGGATATGAACGCTGGGAGCTCACTTAATAACGGCACATCATCTGTATCTCATCAAGATGGTAATTCAAATCTTATTATTTTGCAGCAATTAGACACAACTGAACAGTTCTAATGGAATCTAATAAGGGGAATCTGCTCCTGTTCCTTCTGTTGGTGCATACTCCCCATCGTATTTGTTCTGTTTGTGTCCCTGCAGTTTGTCAAATACTAAAGGAAGTAAATCATTCATTAGTTCACCAGTGTCACCAAAAACAGGCTCAATCTATTTTCAGTGTTGCAGCCTATCACATCATCTTGTTTTGCTTGTGTTGTGTTTCAGTAGTAATGTTGCTTTTCTTTCTTTCTTTCTGATTTATTTCCTCACTGTTTTTCCCCTCCCTTGATGTGTCCACCATGTCTGTCTAATTGCAATAATTGCTCCCTAACAACTGAAATGGCCCAGGGAACAGAGCCCGCACCAGCGCCACCTACTGCTTAGAGCTTGCTACAGGCAGAAAGGTCGAGGTCGCGGCTTAGATGTGAAAGAATCCAGGAAGCGTGACTGCAGTTCAGAAAACTTCTCACTGATTTCAGCCACGTAGCCGACGTCGCCCACCAGTGGTGACTCTTCCCACCCCCCCGCAGGAGGAGCTCTGTTATCTACACTGTGAACTGTGTCAGCTGCTGCCTCTGCATTCAAATAAGTTGTCAGCTGCAGCAGGCCACAGATCTGTCTCACCTGTTCACATTAGAAGGTTAACTTTAACCACACACACATATGTATATAAATACAATACATTACTCATTAAGTCAAAACATGGCATCTGAGGCTGAGTGAGTGAGGCACATGTACACACACACATTCTTCTCCTGTAGCTGATCGTCTCTTAAAAGCATTTGCATGTCATACTGCTGTAGATCCTTGTTGGGTGGGGTTGGGAGGGGGGTGGTGGGGGGTCTCTGTTGGGGTGTGTGGATGCGTCTGTTCCCAAATGACAAGGAGGGCTTCATGAGTTTTTATCTTCAAAGGTGAAAATGAATGATAAAAAATGTGTGTCTCACCCACGTGTGTGTGTGTGTGTGTGTGTGTGTGTGTGTGTGTGCGTGCGGGCGTGTGTGTGATGGAGAGGGGACACTATTTCCTCATCAGGTGTGGGAGGTCCATATGCACAATGAAGAGGGAAGTAGAATGAGAGACGGTGTCATGGCTGTGAGCGTTCAGAAGTGCTCCGCAGGGGGTGTACGGATCTTCCAGAAGGAGCCGCCTGCGTGCAATCAGACAGTCGCCATGCCACGGAATAGCCCATTACTTAGTGCCATCTCCCTGTGAGAGAGTGTGTGTGTGAGCAGAGAAGTAGTTTGCATATGTAGCTCCTGCAGGCCAGTGTGTGTGTGTGTGTGTGTGTGTGTGTGTGTGTGTGTGTGTGTGTGTATGAACCTGCAGAGAACCCTGAGAGTGATTCCAAGACCAGATTCTGTTGGTGGTTGTGGGGGTGAATATACCATATTATTTATATATGTGTATATGTGCATGTATATACATACACATCTACATACATGTATCTATGTATACATAGATAAATGTATATATAAGCTTCCACTGCTAAATTTGAAGTGGCAGAAATGATAACACAAAGGAAAATTATGTCCAAGAGATATGATTGGGCGGAGCCTCTGCCCTGATTCATCCTACAAATGTAGCTGTCCATGTTTACAGTGGGGAAATGGTGTCAGGTCAACACTCTTGTTTGCTCGTCACCCAACTCCAACTGTGGTTCTCAGTGGGAAGTCATCATCCCGCTGTTGGTCTTAGGTAATCATGGGCTGTAAGGGGGCGGGGTTAATGTGTGGGCTCCATTGTTATGTCAGAACAGGACACTGCAGATAAAATCACCAGTGTTTCACAACCTCTTCAGTTGCACTGGGGTGTTGATCGTGTGCATAATAACATAATAAAATATGTTTAGAGCTTAAAGATTTCCAGGTGGACTTTGTCAAAGAATGCCTTTGGCGAGTTTAACTCTGTATGTGTGTGTGTGCGTCCGTGTGTGTGTGAGTGTGCACAGCTTATTTCTTTTGTTTCTGCAAACTCATCCCTCCAGAGTCTCCTCTGTCCTCTCACTGACAGACACACACACACAGACACACACACACACACACAGATCGTAAGTAAGACTCAGATTTATTTGTCTGAAATCAGTTTTTGCATGAAGTTGTGGAATAATTCCCTCCTTTTTATTCAGATCAGTTTGGTA